>CM071803.1:36128370-36728370 GCA_036559045.1 Platycarya longipes | reverse complement strand
TTTAAAACAAAACCCAACTCTTATCTCATCATCTGAACTATATCTCCAAACTCAAGTTCAAAACCAACTCAAATACATAAATTCAAAAAACTCCATCACCGTACCAGTTTTGAAACCAAATTCAAGTTTTATCCAATCTCCTCATCACTCACGTTTTTATCTTAATCTTCATCTATAAATACATGCATGCACACGTCAAACACCCTCACGGCACATCTCCTTCCAGCCTCATCTCGTCCATCTCAAAACCAACCGGCCTCACGTTACCATCCATGAGCAACTACTTCAATGCAGCAACCTCACGGACTCCCCGCAACGTAGCACTGCTCAGCCCCTCTCACCTCCCCACAACACAACACTGCCTTGCACCTCCACGAACCACCACCTTGCATCTGGCAACCCCATGAACAACCAACGCAGGCCACCCTTCACGGCCAACCTGTGCACCTCCTTGCTGTAAACAACCCCTATACTATCCCCTATTTTCAACCCTCAAAACAAAGCAAATCCATTCCCCCATCAGTCCGAAACACCACCCTCACAACAACCATAAACAATACTCGACAACCAGCAGCAGCACCACTTATCTCGTCGGACCACCTTGCCTCAGCCACAGAACTCGCCGACCAGTCCTCCCCCACCATCCCAAGCACCTCTCAGCGAGACCCTCCCTTGTTTCGCCCAGCAAACCGAGACAAACAAGCCCAGTTTTTCCCAGCCACCATAGACCACGCGACGACGTCGGAACACAACTTGGACCGCCCAGAAATCGCTGATCACTCCTTCCGATGAAGCCTGGAGCCGCGAACGTTCTTCTTTTTCCCCACTCGGTGAGCCTCCACCGTTAACGCCGAGCCCTCTAATACTTCGTTTATAAATACCTCCTGCATGCTTATAAACACCTTTATATTTAATCCTATTATTCTTTATGTTTTGTTCTTTGTTTTAAGGGGTCCATCAAAGAAATCTGGTAATTACAAATCATGCCATTGACTCTTATTTACAAATCGAACCCCAGCCTTGTTTCTAAGTCTACGGGCTTTTACATCTATTCTCAAAGGGGCTTGGTTTTATTTTTAAAGGGGCATGTGTTGTAAAATGTGTATGAGCCCAAAACAATTTATTTCTTTCAAAATAATAAAGTTATAAGGTACTTTTATTGTATTTTTTAATATCTTATTAAATTATTAATTATTTATGATTTTATGTAAGTAAAGGGTTACGATATGATTATTTTAGAAAACTAGTGACGTTTAGTATTTTGTATAAATTACGAGCTACAAAATTAAATTAGGAAGCCACACTAAGAGGTAAGTAGTATGATTATACTTTTCACGCATGTATGGTAAACATGTTTTATAAAAATATTATGTATGTATGGCCATTATTTGAAAGTCCTTTTTTATGTACTCAAGTCATGAAATTATGAAAATTCATGCACGATTTATGAGATGGTTTATGCATTAAAAACATTTATGAAATGTCATGTTTTTATAAGAGAGTTATGCATTAAGATATTTAGGAAACATCATGTTTTATGCATCAAAGTTATTTATGAAAAATCATGATTTTATGTGATAGTATGCATAAAATTATTTAGATCGTGAATTCATGTGAGAAAGCTGCATCACGACATGTTATGAAAGTATGCGATTTCTTTTGAAATCTATGTTATGATAAGTATGCAAGTATGATAAGATATGTAAGCGGCTTATGTATGACATGAAGTCGGTACCTATGTATAGGCATATTGCATTGTCAAGTCGTATATGCTGGTAGTGCACCCAGTATGTCTTCCTTATGTATGGATTCCACAACCCGCGACCACGAGCGGAATCAGAATCTTTTTAGATTTGCTAACTTTAACTCACGGGAAGTCAACAGTGGGTAATGACCTATGATACGAAACGATATGATATGATAAGATTAGCTCAAGTTCATATTTATGTTTTTATGAAAAGCTCATGATTTATGAAAAACTCATATTTTCAGTATTTATGAAAAAGTACATGTTCAGCATTTATGAAAAATTCATGTTTACGTTATTATGTATGTATCTATGAGTATACATATTTTGAGAGAATCGATGAGTAATATTTTTACCGTATGATGTGTTATTTATTGAGTATTCGACTCATTTTATTTTTATTTCAATGTTTATATATTTTCTTTTAAAATTCATCACAGGTGATGAGGATACACAGTTGGTAAGATTTGACTCAGAGAGGCGATGCAGAGACCTTGACAGTGTATTAAATTTAATTTATGGTCTTTAGTGAATAAAATATTTTTGTATTATTTTTTTGTAAACACATGAAATTTCAACATTTTATTTTAAGCAAATGCTTCCACTGACTCTCTTTAAGTTTTATAAAGACTATTTCATTTATTTAAAAACGTTCATATCTAGTGCGTTTTTATAAAGAAAAGTTTTAGTAGCATATTGGCTCTCTAAAATATTTTCAAAATGCTATATTCGGGAGCGGGGTGTTACACAAGTATTTTTTAGAATACTAGCTATGCGACTTAAGTCTTCCATTAAGGTATACTTACATAATTATTTTTGGATAAATCTTGAACATGACCAGGTAATGAGTCTTCAGTTCATAATAATGGGGTTATAAGTTGCATATGAACTAAAAAAAGAAAAACATTTATGAATGCAAGATATTGCAGCCTGTTGCCCAGATGACTAACACAAGAGGGGGGTGAATTGAGTTGTATTAAAAAAAATAATAATTATAAATCAAGTATACAATATAAAATATAAACAAAATATGAAACAGCAATAAATATAAAGAGTAAAGGTAAGAGAGAAGCAAACTCAGTATGTTAACGAGGTTCGGCCCCACTGCCTACATCCTCGCCTCAAGCTACACCTTGAGGATCCCCAAATCCACTATTCAATCTCCTTTAAGTGGAGATAGAAACCTATTACACCTTTGAGCAGTACCGCTCCAAAGAATCCGTGTAGAACACCCTCTACAATTCTCCGTGTAGAACACATTCTACACACACAAGGGTTATACGTACCCTCTTACAAATACAAGAGTTGATGGTGGGTAGACTATCAAAGTACACTCCTCAATGAGTGAGATAGAAACAATACAGCGCAACCTATATCTCTCTCAACAAGAACAAGAATTAAGGCTCAAAACTTTAGAAAAGAGAGAATGAGAGCTTTGAAGGAATGATGCAAAACTTAGCAATAGATGTGTAAGGTCTTGTTGTGATTTTTACAAAACTCAAGTGAGCTATTTATAGGCAAATGAGTCTTCAATTTCAAATTTGAAAAGATTCACATGTCAAATAAGAATACTATTCACTTTTCAAAAAATTCAAATAAAAGCATTTCCTTTTTGCATTTGTCAAAGACAACTCCATTCATTTTTCAAAGAATTCAAACCTATTCTTTTGCTTTTCATATATGACAAAATGAGCATGATTTATTTTTCAAACAAAAACATCTTCTTTTTGCATATGTCAAAAAAACACACAACCACCTTTTAAGATTTTCAAGCAAATCATCTATCTTTTACATTTGTCAAAAAAACACACAACCACCCTTTAATATTCTCAAACAAAATCATCTACCTTTTACATTTGTCAAAAAAACACACCACCTCCTTTCAAGACTTTCAAACAAAATATGCACATGTCAAATATGATAATCAATCATCTTATAAATTCAAGTTTTTATAAATATATATATATATATATATATATAATTTTTGAAATTATTTTATTTGATGATGTTATGCACATGTGAAAAACATAATTTTCAAAACTAAGACATTTAAAAATGTCTTGCATATGTGGAAAAAGTAATTTGATGTTTTATGAAAAAAAAAAAGAATTTGGAGCCTTAATCCAATTTCTAATTTTATCAAGAGATGTACAAAAATAATCTATTAGCTTCATTTGTAGACTTGATCTCTTTGTTGCTCATGCTTGATTTCTTGATGTGTTTAGCTCCCTTCATGCGTAGACAACTTGAGCTTGAGTTTTTAATATTATTTGTTATCATCAAAATTTATACGTAAATACGAGACTTAAAACCTTGGGTTCAACAATCTCCCCCTTTTTGATGATGACAAATACTTAGTAGAAATCTGCGACCTGCAGTAATACTTAAACTTCCCCTGAAAATATGCGTTAGTATTTCAAGAAAAATATAAACATGATTCTAGCATATATAACAGGGTAGTAGAAATCTGCGACCTGCAGTAATACTTAAGTTCCCCCTGAAAATATGCGTTAGTATTTCAAGAAAAATATAAACATGATTTTAGCATATATAACAGAGTAGTATAATACTAGTATAAGACTTCTCCCCCTTTTGGCATCATTAAAAAGGAACCGTAATTAGTTTCAATAAAAAATTTTCCCGTAATAAACAATAACCAAATAAAACGGTGCGTTAGAGAGTAGAAGTTGGAACCACCCGTGCCCGACAAAACCTGCAAAGGTTGAAGCCGAATTTTATCATCCCGGTGCGGAAGAAGATTTAAATCCGCTTGATGTTATTGACGAATTAGATGTTCCAGAGATTTGAAGTTGAATAATTAAAATTATCCGTGTCCGACAAAGACAGCAAAAGCTGCAGGCCTAGCTTTGGCAATGCGGTGCGGAGCCATGCATGTCCGACAAAACCTGCAAATGTTGGAAGTCTAACTCTGGCAATTCGGTGCGGAGCCACATGTGTCTGACAAAACCTGCAAAGGTTGGAGGCCTAGCTCTAGCAGTCGGTGCGAAAGCAGATTCAAATCCGCGTGATATTGTTGAAAAATTAAATCTTATCGAGATTTGAAAGTTGTTGTTTAAAAGACCGTTTTCACCTGTCGGATACTCAAATAAATTTTCACACTACTCGTTGATCCAGTTTCTGTTTATTCAAAATGATAGAATGGCGGAGAAAATTTCGTCTAATAATCTTCCAGATTTGAATCAGGAACCGTCTCAACCAGTCATTTTATCTCATGAGGTTGTCAACACCATGATAGAAGCAGAAATGCATTTTTCAAATAGAACTGATTCTGAGGTTGTTGCAGCATCAAGAACTCTCAGTACTCAATATGCTGCCTCTGTTACGACCATATCTTGGAGATTACTAGCGAGGGCAAATGAGGTTGATCGACTTAACAATCAAATATCTGTTCTGCATCAAAAGCTTGCAAATAAAGGCAGAAAGAATAAGAGGTTAAAGCAAGAAAATAAAGATTTGACAGAATTAGCTTGTGTTTTGAAACTTCAAATAGAGGAATCGGAACGAGTAAGAGTTCAAGCACAGAGTCAACATCAGCAGATAATGGTAGCGTTTCACGAGAGAAACAGGGACAATTATAATTAATCTCGCTAGCTTAGTTCGGTAACTTTTGACAATATGCATCCGGCATATCTTGTAAGCTTGACTAAGTAAGATTTGAAGAGATGACAGTTTGTCTTCTACTTATTTCCATTTTTATAAAAGCAATCCTTAACTTTATCTAATCCGCATCAAATCTTCTTCTCATTGTTGTAGTTCTTCTTCATTCTCACTTTACAAAATCTTAATGGCTCATCAATTCTCCTTCAGTGCTTCTCGTGATCAATCTATTTCTGCATCTGTCGTAGATGCCATGAAGCAGCAAAACACTGATTTGGCTAATAAATCAGATCATGATGCCATTTACGAGCTTGTGGGTTTCGGAACTCGATACTCATCTTCCATTGTTGCTTTTTCCGCTCGGTTGCAGTCCAAAACCCGCGAGATAGAAAAGCTTAATGAGAAGATCGATATTCTTCAACGACTTGTTCAAGAGTCTAACAAAAAAATTAGACTTAAAACAACAGAATAAGGATTTAAAATCCTTACTTGCCTCTGCATTTCGATTGCCTAATCCTTTAGACAAAGATGGCATGATGATTTATGAGGAGCAAATGCATTTGAATGATGAGGCTAAACATCTCAAGTTTCTGTAGGTCATTTGAGATAATGGAATAAAAGTATCTAGCAGATATTCATGGCATGTATAATTCCTATTTCTCTTCTAATCATGCATAGTTTATCTTCTGGTAGGGGTTTTGTGAAAATTTCTACCAATTGATCATGTGTACTTGTGAATTCTAATACAATATCGTCCTTCTGCACATGATCTCTAAGAAAATGATATCTAATTTCAATATGTTTGGACTGAGAATGTTGTATTGGATTCTTTGAGAAATTTATAGCACTTGTATTATCACATTTGATTAGAATGTGATTGCACATAAGTTTAAAATCCTCAAGTTGTTGCTTCATGTAAAGAACTTGAGCACAACAACTGCCTACAACAACATACTCTTCTTCAGTAATAGATAATGCAATAGAATTTTCTTTTTACTAAATCATGAAACAAGTGCATGACCTAAGAAATGACATGTTCTACTAAAAATTTTTCGATCATCTTTGCAACCATTATAATCTGTACCTGAATAACTAATAAGATCGAAAGAAGTGTATTTAGGATACCATAACTCTAAGTCAATGATACTGGCAAAATATCTAAAAATCCGCTTGACTGCAATCAAATGAGATTGTTTTGGAAATGATTGAAAACGTGCACATAAACATACACTGAACATAATATCAGGTCTACTAGTTATCAAATATAATAAACTACCAATCATAACTCGATATACTTTTGAGTCAACTGGCTTATCGCTTTCATCTTTATTAAGTTTAGTGGTTGGACTCATTGATGTTCTAATTACTTGATTTGCAATCCGAGAAAGAAATTAAGTTCTCCCATCATGCTCATTTCAAATTCTTCCTGCATGTTCTTAGCAAAATCTTGACACAGATTTTCATTAGTAGCACCAAATATTATATCATCAACATAAATCTGAATCAAAAGAATATCATCATTTTCGTATTTAATGAAAAGAGTTGTATCAATTTTTCCTCTTCAAAAGCCTTTTTCAATCAAGAAACCACTGAGTCTCTCATACCACGCTCTAAGAGCTTGTTTGAGTCCATATAATGCTTTTGTGAGTTTGAAAACATGATTTGGAAAAATATGATTTTCAAAACCTGGAGGTTGCTCAACATATTTTACCTATTCCCACGATCTTCCCTTTCGAGTTGTCTCCAAATGTCACGTATCCTTCTTCTTTAGATCTAAGATTAAAGAACTTAGTCTTGTCTCCCATCATGTGTCTTGAATATCCACTATCTAAAAACCATTTATTTTTACAAGTAGAATACTTTATGCATACCTACAAAAGTAATTAAAAACAATTCTTGGTACCCAAGTTCTTTGGGTCCTTTATTTATTAGTATTAGAAGAAACAAGATTTTTAGGTACCCATATGGCCCTAATAGTCATTTTATGTTTTCTTCTAATAGGACAAGCAAGATAATTATGACCATTTCTATTACAAAAATTGCAAATAGCATGTGACATATATGAAGAACTTGAGCGATTATAATAGTATCCTTTTTTAACAAAATTATTTTTATAAAAAGAATTTTGAATGTTGGATTTTGATGTAGAAGGATTATCAAAGAAGTTTTTATAAGATTTGTATTTTTGTTTTGGCATATATCACAAGCCTGCCTTGTCAAAAACACATCTTTGACTACCAATAAGTTTTTCAAAATTTCTTTTTCCATTCGTAAAGTTTTCAATAATATTTTCTAAATCAGTTTTCTTTTTCTTCAACTCAAGATTTTCATCTTTCAAAACAATACTTTCTTTTCTTAAAATATCAATTTCGTTTGTTAAAGAAGAATTTTTCTTTTTCAAAGCAGTATACTTGATACCCAATTTTTCAAATTCCTCATATACTTCTTCTAAAACATTTTGCAATTCTTCATATGAAGGATCTTCAATATTATCAAGATTTGTTACCTCAATGTCATCTTTAGCCATAAGACAAAGATTTGCTGATTCTCCATTGCTTGCTTCACTATCTGAGCTACTTGAATCATCATCCCATGTAGCTTTCATTGCTTTTTTTGCCTGAATCTTTCTTGGAAAACTTTTTGAAGGATTTCCTTGGAGGAGTTTTATTTTTCTTTAAGAACCTCTGAATTCTTCTTGTTATCATCGCAACTTCTTTATCTTTGTCGTCATTTTCCTCATCTTCATCACTTTCACTTTCATATGGAACAGCTTTAAGTGCTAAGCTCTTATTTGGCTTTCCTTCTTCTTCTCCTCTTTTCAATGTGTACTCATGGGTGATAAGTGACCCGATGAGTTCATTCACTTCGAGCTTCTTAAGGTCTCTAGCTTCAATAATCGCTGTCACTTTTGATTCCCAACGTTTTGGTAGAGAGTTGAGAATTTTTCTTACTATCTCCACTTTGGAATAAACTTTGCCAAGAGCTATCAAGCTGTTTATGATATTAGTAAAACAAGTGTGCATACTAGAAATAGATTCATCATTCATCTTAAACATTTCATATTCATGAGTAAGAATATAAATTTTTGATTCCTTAACTTGAGAAATTCCTTCATAAGTAACTTCCAAGTTATCCCAAATTTCCTTTGCTGTAGCGCAAGTCATTACTCTATTAAACTCATTACCATTGAGAGCATTATATAATAAATTCATAGCAGTTAAATTCAAAGTATAAAGTCTATCGTCTTCACGATCAAACTCTTCTTCTTCCTTTTTGACCTTTACTCCATCAACTACTTTTGTTGGAATATAAGGTCCATTTACAATGCATTTCCAGATTTCTCGACCTTGAGCCTGAAGGAATATTCTCATTCTAACTTTCCAGAATGAGTAATTGTCTCCGCAAAAGAGTGGAGGCCGACTGCTAGATTGACCTTCACCAAATGAAGCTGCAATGTTAGCCATAAGATCTTAACTCAAAAGATAGTTAATCTTATAACAGAGCTCTAGCTCTGATACCACAGCCATATCTTATACCAATCAGAAAAAATGGTAGGGCTTGTCAATTGTCCATCATTTTAGATATAAGGTTCCTTTCCAATTAGGTGAGACTGAGAATGATTCCATGTATATTTATCATGTCACCTTGCAAAAAATATATGAAAATTATAAGATCATAGACACATTAATGCTAGCTAATGATGTTTTTTCTGTCTTCTTATCATCAATCATCAGACATCCTTGATAATAATTCACGTCCTAGTCTAAGGAGTCTGGCCTCTTACATAAAGATAAGAACGTTATGTGGCTAGCAAGGCTGACAATGGAAGTTAGGCTTCAACGGCCAATATTAAGAAAACATATTCTTCAACATTATTTCTTTGCCATACATACATATATATATATATATATATATATATATATATATAGGTACTGTAATTATATGCATAAAGTAGGTTGTTCCCTCAACCGATTTCCCACTATCTTGTGCAAAGTTGATATGGAAATGACTTCACTTTGAGGTGGGTGTGCCACTATCATGTGCAAAAAAGCAGCTATGTTTATCACTTTATAACAGGGAAAAAGCTATGAATAAAGTCATCTGCCAAAGATGCTACTGTCCTAAAACCATATCTTCTTGTGCTTCAAAGTGTTTTAGGTAATATATATAGAAAAATATTCTAATAAACCATCCTATATACTATTTTTATTATAAAGTAGATTTAAACAAAGAAATTTTAATCATGATGTACTCTATCTCCAGGACGATACTTGCTCTTTAAAAAGAACCTTTGATCATGTGACCATGTGCCTTTTGGTTCATGGAATGCTGAATAAGCAGGGACAAAGCTACAATCAATTTACAGGAGGGCCAACGTATAATTTTTTCTATCCTTATGATCTTTTTGAAGTCTTGTTTTCGTTCCAGCTGTGGATAAGAATCCTAAGTAATTAACCTCCCAAACTAGCTAATGGCTGATCGAAAATGTTGCCTTTTGTGGATGCAGTAGTACTGAGAAGAGGGTCCCTTTTGCAAATGCTATGGGTATGTTTGGAGTGTATGAATTCTATTCAAAACCACCATAAACAAAATGAACTTTTTCAATACATGTTTCGTTGTTTCTTTTTCGAAGAGCATGTCATGCAAGGGAGTTCGAGTTTGATGATGCCAAGTTGGAAGATTCTATGTTCATATTGCTAGTCTAATGAAGAAGACAAATCAATGTAAATATGGTAGGAAAATAATAATTTGAACGATCGATCGCATTGTGATAATATTGCTTAGGCGTCAATATTTTGATTATAACTTTAATTACGAGTATCAGAATCGTATAGATAACTTCAATTCAGAAAGCTCTTTCAACAAGCACATCGATTCACCATGCTACGCTTGGTACTTCTCATTTTTATCTACTATAAGAATAATAGGTATTTGTGACATTTTAATTGAAACTAAAAGGATTATTTGCGACGAAAATTATCTATTTTCATCGTAAATAATCCTTCTAGTTACAATTAAAATATTTGTAACTTTTTTCCTATAAGGCCCCAACCAAACATTTGCTCCTCCAAATAGTCAATTTTTTTCCTTTCATAAAATGTATCACTTTTACTTTTAGAGATAATTCTTATTACGGTTTAGGTTTTTTTTTTTTTTACAAGAGTCTTATTTTGGCCAATTTTTTTATAAGATTCTTATTTTATTAAGTATCTTATTTTTATTCAATAATTAAGATTTTGTCTCTTCAAGAGAAATTTTCAAAAGAGCATGGCAAGAGAGCATTCACACTCATCATACTCACGCTCAATTTCTAATCTCTATAAATTAACTAGCCGACTAACCGTCAAAATGATTTTTTATTCTGTCTGGTACTGTAATGGGCATCCTCACCTTACCCAAATCATTTTTTCTTTTCTTATATATAATTTTGAGTTTAGTGTTGACCAATCTTCTTTAGTGTTCCTGATCACAAGTCAAAGAGGGTATATGATGAAGGAGATTAGGGTATTATGATGCTGAGTTGGTAGATTTTATGTTGATGGTGCTGGCCGACTATGTCGGTAATGCAAATGAGTGCAAATATGGCAAGAAGGTGTGAAGATTCCTTTGATTGGGACAACATATATTGCACTAGCGTCAAAATTTGTGTTTGGACTGCCACATGTATCATAATCGTGCATATCATTCCAATTCAAAAAATTATTTTTGGAGGGCGATGCGCACTGATTAGGTCCTCTTTTTGACTCTTGAATTTAAGTTTTTATTTTTAAATCTTCAATTTAAGTTTTTGTCCTTTTATGGAAATGTTTCACTTTTACTTTTAGAGTTAATTTTTATTTCTATTTGGGCTAGTAAAGTTTTTGCAATATTCTCTTTTATTATGTATTTTATTTTCCATGTAATGATTGAGATTTGCCTTCTCAAATAAGATTTTCAAAATTTCAGATTTCCTTAACTATTTGATCAGCTCGATCGGCTTGTGAATTTGAGGTACTAGAATTTTCTTTCTGTTTTTCATCTTTTCTCAAACCTCAACTCATAAATTACGTTGATTTATAGCCGTCTAAATAATTCATATTCTGCCGATATGAATACACATCCAAAACTTATTCAATTAATTATTATTCTTTTTTTTATATATAATTTTGAAACTACAAGACAACGAGTATATATAATTAATTAATTATAATTAAAATAATTATTTATATTTATTTTGATTATAAATAATCATTTTAATTAGAGTTAATCGATTATATATATATATATCTAATATTTTTCCTTATAGCATGAATATATATTGTGTGTTGACAAGGTCTTCTCGTTGCTGATCACAAGTCTCAAGCTTAAGGCTCGCCAATTTGGTCGATGAAATTCATGGGTTAATTAAGCGATATATCGAAAGAGAGACTTTTTTGTTCTATCGTCGTTTGTACGTCATGTATGTTTTCCTTAACGACAAACAGTATACTACTGTGAAGAACAGGTAAACTTTACCGATCATCATTGACTTTGATTGTTTGTCTAGATCCTTCTGTCGCTATAAAACAGACGATATTCCATTGCAATTGGATCCATCCTTACCCAAAGGATATTCCTATTCTATCTATTTCAATTGATTCTATCTTAATATAATGCAAAGTGCTAAGAAACAAAGAGATTGAACAAAAAGTCCGTAATTCTACAAATTTGATTTGATTGAATTAGATGCGTTAGATTCACTTTATAATAAAAAAATTATATTATATATAATTTTAAAAAATTGGACTTCTTTACCATCTAAATAATAAACAATCAAAAAAGTTAATATTTTAGAATAAAATTGATTGAAATATCTTTATTTATAAATCAAAAATTTTTTAAATCTGAAAAAATCATTTAATTTACTCATAAAATAGAAGCGTTTCAATGATAACTATAAGAGATATCCTGGGGGTTGGTTGGGGCGACCCACCATAAAAAGCAATCCGCCGCCTTCGGTGGCGGTGGTCGATACTGCCCATGCCATCGAAACTGACTCCCTCCGGCGACCTCACTCCTGCGACGGCGATCCCTAACGACCTCCTACCTTCTCCCGACAGCCTTAAACCTTAAATGGGTCCGTTACGCTGGAGGGAGCCGGTCCCAATGGCATTAGCGCTATCGCCCACCGCCACCGGCAGCGGCTCCGTTCGGCTGAGGGCCGAATTCTCCTTTAAAATCATCTTCATTTTAATTTTTTATTGTATTTTTATTGTGTTTTTTATTATATTTTCTTCATTTTATTTTTTTATTATTTTTTTATTGTATTTTTTTTATATTTTTTATTGTGTTTACTGCTCACTTGACGTGGGCTGCTTTTGAAACTGGGGGCAACTGGACGGGCACCCAGCGTCACCCTAACTATAATGCAGTCTACCAAATATAGACTATAAGAAGAATTATTATAATAAAAATAATTTGATAATCTAATGAATTACAATAAATTTATCAAATTATTTTTGTGCAATCTCTTTATAACTAAAGTATTTTTCTAATATAATATTGCTAATGATTAATTTGTACCATTACTTGGAATTAAGGATCGACTTCTTTGATGATCTATTATCACCTCATAAAATAATAATAATAATAATCCTAAATGATTACTAATCTATATGTTAATTTAGAAATAATATTTGCAATCTTACAATCTGCAAACTTCGCATGCTTTTTTTAAAACAAATAGATAAATCTGAAACACACTCAAAATAAATTTATTTTTTAAATAGAAGAATATTCTACTTTTTTTTAAATAATAGTGCACAAATTTGCACACTCTATAATTGTATTCTAGCATTACTCACGTCAATTAGTTAAGCAAGAGGTTCATCACTATTGTCTAACCAAGTGTGAAAGACAAATTAAAGTTGATCTCCTTATTCTTTTACAATAACTACCAAATTATTGAATTTAACATTAAATGAGTTCAAAATATTTGAACTCTTTGTTGAATCTTAAACGATAAGAGAAATTGCAAGAAAACTAGTGGTAGTCTGATGGCTAAGATGACAATTTTGATAGTTCGGTTGTCGTGAGATTAAATGAAGGCTAATTTAAATGAGTTAAAATGAATGCTAATATGGTGGATTTATGCATTCCTAAAGCATGCATGCTCCTTAACCTCTCGGTTTTCTCTCAAACGAAAAATCTAGCCTCTTAACCTTGCATCGTACAAGGGGTGAGAGCTTGGACTTTTCCCATCTCCCTCCCTCCCCCGCTCTCCATTTCTCGCTTCTCCATTCTCCCTTCTACCTTCTCCCTCCTCATCTTTACCCCTTCTCCTTTTTTTGGTTTTTTTTTTTTTTTTGTATTTTTTACTTTCTTTCTTTCCTTCCTTGTTTGTAGCAGTCACCAAAGAGGAAGTTTTGGCTTGATTGATTGATGTCTCGACGGTAATCAAATGAAGAGAATGCCGGCAATTGGGACTACATTTTTTAGCAAATTTAGGGTGTTTCGCGATCTGTTTTCTCCATTTCAATTGATTTATGTTGCCCAAGAAACTCCATGCACACCATCGAAGGACTCTAAAGAGCCGATCTTCCTAATGGTGGTGGTTCTCGCCAAACATAGTGGCACATAACCACACGCGCTATCCAATGGTGGGAGTCCCAAACCCACGCGCCTCTTCTAAGTCTGCTTTTTAGCCGGCACACTGGGCTCTCCTGGCTCCGGGACCTTGGGCTCCTTCGATTACCACCGACAGCCATCCTCCAAGGATGGTGTGTGTCTCCCACGCGCTACTATCGTTGCTGGTGTTTATTTAGATTTTTTCAAGGTTGAAAATGCAGATCTATTTGTGTATACAATATGATTTGTTTTTTCCCATATTTTAATTTTTGGTTTCTTGTTTGTTTTAGTATAATTAAAAAAAAAACACACATTTAGTCTCTATGATTTTTGATCCTTAGATTGAGTCTCCTAATCTATCTTAATATGGTGTGGAGTTGGTTGTTTTGTTAGTTGTTACTCTATTTTAGATAAAGTTTAGCTATCTCTCAATTAATGATCTGGAGAGGTTTATAACCAGGACTAGGTCATATCAATTATTTTTAGTGTACTGAAGAGTTCCAGATTGTCTGTTAGTTGGAATGTAATCTTTGTTTTAAATCCATTTATAATATCTGTTATTAATGAATCCAATTTGCATTCTTCTTAAAAAAAAGACATATAAAGAAAATCTTTTAGTTTATAATTAGATTCTATCTTTTTAATTATGTTTATAATTACGTTATTATATTTGTCTATGAGTTTTCGTTACTTGACTATGAATTTGTTTAAACATCACTTTTTTTGATTAGTCACTAATAAATTAAACAAAGAAGTTCCTATTTGCTTCATATCCAGAATATTTGCACCGAATAGATCTCCCGAATGGGAAAAAATTATTTTTTAATTATTTTTTATTTAATGATTAAAAAAATATTTTTAAATAATGACACGATTTTTTTAGAAGTATTTACATATACTAAAAAAATGAATAAAAATTAATCAAATAAAAAAATAAAAATAAACCTTCTCTAATCGAGAGACTTCGGACTACATCCCCTTGAGTAACACCACTCAAAATAAAAAATTGAACATAGAAGAAAAAAACAAAGTACTGATAATATAAATATATATATATATATATATATATATATATATATATATATACAGAGGAAGACAAAGTGTTTCAAATTTCAAAACTTTAATTGTTTTAATATTTATTAACACGACCTTTTATAATATTTTAAATTTAAATGACTGGATCTCAGAACTTTACTACCCGCCATACGAGTTGGTAGTTGCCTCATCCAAGATTTGCCTTCACGGGAGTGAAGTTCCATGAGGTCAAGATTAAGGCATGCGACTAGCACTTCAGATTACTATATTAATTTAGGCGAGTTTTAAACTAAATTGAAAATATAATTAATAATTCTTTCATTGGGTCGTTAAGGCGTGCAACTAGTTTATATTTAGAAAAGGAGAATTTAGTTAATTGATGAGATAAGATAGCATGATTTACAAGACTATTCTTCCAAAGTAATGTTAGACTAATCTAGATACCAACTATAGTGATAATCTGTAATTATTTATTATTATTATTATTAATACTTTTCTAATGTGTTGTCTTCGATAATTTAAATATATATATTATAAAAAAAATTGATTATTTGTAGTCAATTATTTTTTATTAAAATGAATTTCTTTTTAAAGCAAATAGCCAATTTTATTTTAAATAATTTATCATAAATACTCATGTCTCATCACATCACTCTACTTTTTTTCTTGTATTCCCATGATGTTTTTTAATTTAATTATTTTTTCTCCTCCATTACCATAATTTGTTAATTTTTTTACATATTTTATTTTAAGAAAATCTTAACATACATATATTGGAGATTTTACATGCATTCAACATCTCCAACGGCTTAGTTTTTGGCAATTTCTGGCCGTCCAACCAATGGTTGCCAATCACTAGAAACACTACTCCCCAAAGTGATTTAATTAGTGCACAACAATTCGACCACGTCTAAGACTATAAGGACAAACATATATAAAGACTTGTCTTTAGGTTGTTAATAAATAAACTCGCAAATGACATATTTAGAATAAGTAATAATAAATTATAGAATTTTGTTGTTAATTTCAAAATGTTGACACATGTAATAATATTTAAACCCTAATTATAATTTTTCATTCAATCCAAACTGAATATTTAGAGATTGTTTGGATAGTGAGATATGATTAGTTTTAGATAAATTTTGAAAATTAAATAAAATTTAAATTTTCAATATTATCATTATCTTGAAATTTTAAAAAAGTTAAATTTTTTATTGTATAAAATTTGTGAAAATTATAATGATAAGATTGAATGAAATAATTTTGAGAGTATTTTTTAATCCAAACAACTCCTTAGGCTTCGTTGGAAACTAAACTCAATTGAGATTAACTCAATTTTGTCTATTTTTAAAATAAATCTAACATCCAAATATTCAATTTATAAATTACTAAATTTATCTTAATCCAAAATCTCTTTATATATGAAATTCACAACCTTTTTTAAACTTAACACATCTTTACACAGGAAACTCACAATTATTTTAAATTTATTTAATATATTTAAATTAATATTAACATTCAAACACATTTAAACTCATTTAGGAAGGTCTTACAAAAGAATTTAGTTCATTTTAACTCAACTCAACATTTAAACGAAATTTTTAGGCATGATTTATTTTCATAGATAAAATGAGAAAAGTTAAAAAATATATATTATTATAATATATTTTTTTAATATTAGTTTTATTTTAAATATTTAAAAAAATTATTTTGAAATTAAAAAATTTGAATTTTTTATTTTATTTTATAAAAAAAATATAATTATAAATTTAAAATAAAATCAAATGAGATAATTTTTTAATAAAAAAGGCATTAATGTGTTGGAATCAACTATTAATAGCCGACCATTTGATTGGCTTCTTGCTTTGATATGACACATGCGTAAGAAATTTTGTAGTGAGGTCGTTGTTGGCATCCCAATCATTTGGGAAGACGGGATCACGCCAACAATAATAACTTGTTTTTCGGGGCAAAAATTTGGGCAACAGCCTGTGTGCAGGTTTGAAGAAGAAAATATATATATATATATATATATATATATATATATGAGTGATGCTAGAGTGAATCCACACTCAGCACACTCACCCTCACATTGCACTGTTCATGTGAACAGTGCAATGTGAGGGTGAGTGTGCTGAGTGTGGATTCACTCAATATTTTTCCTATATATATATATATATATTGTAAATATAAATGAGTGTGTCAGTGTGTTATTGCACATCGGTTATTGACTAGCACGTCTTTTTTTAGATACTTTATTCAAATCGAGTTAGGGAGTGGAGGCATCGTTAGAAGAAAAATAAATCTTTTTAAAAATAATTATTTATAATAAAAATAATTAATAATAAATAAATAATTTATTTTAATGAATGACATATACCCTAAGAAAAATTATAGATGTAATTATAGAGTTATAAGCGACGTACAGTCACTTTAAAATAAAAATTATATATATAAAATCCACGTGATAAAAATTATTCTTTTTTTAAAATAATTATACATTATTTATAATTCTACGATTATATATAATATTACCTATATCATAAATTAACACAAACAGATGATCAAATAAAGTATATGTAGCGTACGAACAACGAACTCCGTGTGCAAACCTCCTCCACTTGATGAGTTAGAAGAGATAATCAACCGACAAGTCATTATCTCATTCTTACCTTCCTTTTTGGTTTAAATGATTTCAAGCATGAATAATCGATTTTCAAGTTTAGAATCATGATAAATTTGTAAGACCAAGGTTTATGATTGATCAGATGAAAATATCCTACAAACTATATTGGTGGGCTTTATTTATTTTTATTAAATATGTGCTTTGAAAAAAATAATAATAATAATAACTCAAAAACAAACTTATTTATATTCTCTATTCCTAGAAATAGCTTGTTCAGGTTTTTGTTGTGATTAAAGCCATCAATCCTAAGTGTATACCTTATGCTCTTTCAAACTATTATTCTATTTGTAATGAATATTAAAACAATAAAAAAAATTGTAATATAACTACTTTAAAGTTTTTGGGTAATGCTAGCATGCCCGCTGCAGCGGCTCGCTAGCCAAAATTTTTTTTAATCATTTTCTTAGTCTTTTATCATTTAAAAATATTTTTAAAAATATAAAAAATATTAATATATTAATAATTACTTCCTTAATTATTAAGTAAAAAAATTATAAAATAAAATAAAATATATGAAGTATCAAAATGAGATGTCAAATTTGATGGATATACTAGCATTTTTCAAAATTTTTATGTGCACTCTTACTTAGGTAGGCATATTGGTATGTCTTAAACTTTAAGATTAAGAAATGTTTTAGGTATGAAATAATTTTATAAAAATAATTTTATAAATTAATATGATTTTATGTAATATATCATATTATAAAATTATTTTTATTATAAAATAAATTTAATATATAATATAATATTACTTCAATTTATAAATTTACTTATATAAAATCTCTTTCTAACTTATCACTTTTCTTGAAGATATATATTAAAAAAGATTTTTATACAAATTTGTAAAATATATTTCTCATGAATCATATAAATATATAAAGAAACAAAAAGAAATATTTTTTACTTCAATAAATTTCTTAGTTTGTTTTTAGAGATGAGATAAAAATTAAAAAAAGAATAATATATTATTATAATATATTTTTTTAATATTAATTTTGTATTGAAATTTGAAAAAAGTAGTTTTGAAATTTGAAAAAATTGAATTTTTTATTATATTTTGTATGAAAATTTAAAAATATATAATGATGAGTTTAAAATTTTTAATTTTATTTTTTAAAACAAATCAAGTCTTAATCTTTCAAGTGATGATACCATATTACCACTTTTATAATTCTTTTATAACTTACATTGTAAATAATTTTTTTATCATTTTTTTGAAATATTTTTTTATCATTCTTAATTATTAAAAATATATATATATAATTTTATTAATATTTATATTTTTAATTATTAAGTAAAATTAAAAATTAAATAAAAAAAAGTTATAAAAAAATTATAAATAAGTGGTAAGTATATCATTTTTATAATATTGTTTAAATTATTAATATAAAAAAATAGTATTATATTATTTTTAATTACAGTCGAGTGAAGCAAGTCACAGTCGCACTCACTTTCATTCCGCATTTTTTTCATTGTCGTCTGATCACACGCGAAAACGTGTCCGCGGCGTCGTTTCGAAGTTTCAAAACCGAGTTTCTGAGTTGGGTCGCACCTCCCCCGAAGCTCAACACTCCACAGTTCTTCAAGACAACTAAATATTATGCACGCGCATTAAAAGCATGTGACAAACACTTTCCATCCCATCCAATCCTCCGTCCCCACCAACCGATCTGCTTGAGCGTGGCCTTCACGTGGCCTGCCGCCCCTACTTCTCGTTATGGTGCTCCTGACATTTTGGTACTATATATATGATGCTCCTGATCTGGTTTTCGGCAGAGCATCCTATCTCTATCGTTTTTGCTCTTAGAAAGCATTCGACTTTCTCAGTTTTGGAGAGCGTTGTTCCTCTTTGAGATCAGTTTTATGAGATGGGTCTCCTTATATCAAAGACGTCTGCAAATATTCTCTTGTTGTCCTTCTTTTCTCCCAAGAGAATTCCCTTTGATTCTGAGCAATTCGAGATTATGGTCTCCCGCACAGGGAGGCTTTTCCAGCGCTACAACAGTAACGGCTATCGCCAAGTTGTAGGGTATGTTAATTGTTAACTCTCTTCTTCTTCTTCAACTTTCTGGGGTTTTTTTTTTCTCTCCTTTGTTTGAAAGGATTGAGATCTCTGTCTAATTTGTCTATTTGGGTATTTGTCGAACTGTGAAAAGATGAAAACTTTTCTTCTTGTTTAAATAATTTGGGTATTTCCAATTTTTTTTCTTTTGTTATTTTCTGCACACTTTTCTGAAGTTTTCTTATGTTGATGTTTTATATTTTTGCAGATGCATTCCATACAGGTACAGGAAAACCAACCAATCTTCTTCCGTTGAGGATATAGAGGTTCTTGTGGTTAGTTCACAGAAGAGTCAAGCAATGATGTTCCCAAAGGGAGGTTGGGAAATGGACGAGTCTAAGGAATCCGCAGCGAGGCGTGAGACTTTAGAGGAAGCTGGTGTTGATGGAAAAGTCCAAGTGAGTATCTTTAACACAAATTTGCTTTCAATGCATCTTAAGATCTGTTGCCAACATTTGTTCTAATTCAGATGTTTGGATATAATTTGCAGAAAATGTTGGGAAAGTGGAACTATAAGAGCAAAAGACATGGCATAATGCATGAGGGCTACATGTTCCCCTTGCTTGTCACCAAGCAGCTAGACATTTGGCCAGAGAAAAATCTCAGGGAAAGAAGATGGGTACGTGTCTTAATAAGAAATACTCTTTGTCTTTTGTACTACAAAAGTTGGTGATTTACCACAAATTAGTGAGATGTTATGTGTTCTCAATTTGCTTTGTGTTTTGTTGTGTAGATGTCTGTGAAGGAAGCAAGGCAAGTATGTCAACAAGGGTGGATGAAGGAAGCTTTAGATAGATTAGTTAGCCGACAATCGACAATTGCAACCTAAGCGGAAAGAGGAAGATGATGAAATAACTCGTACATAGAACACTGACTGTGGCTAATTGCCTGTTTTTCTCAATGACTAGACCAAGAACTTATGGGGGACCAAAACATATGGACCAAGCAGCACCAAAATAGGATTTTTGAACATATGGGTTGGAGATTTCTATCATTTCCCTTAAAAATTCTGGGCCTTTATCTTTGAGTTTCGAGTTCATTCGCAGTTAAAAACGAGAGATCGAAAGTTTGCAGGATGTAGTTGAGGGTTTAGCATCGGGAGATCTTGCAGATGTAAAAATGTTTGATTCATTCTTTTAAAACAATAGCTTCGATTCTTTCTTGTAAGATGTGTTGTTTGTGTTTTCTGAGTTCTCTTTGAGTTGCCTTCATGTTGCTAGTTCTTGAATGAAAGAATGACTGAGCACTCCAACATGTGTACAGGTTTATTTTGATGGTTCAACAAGAATCCTATCAATTACATACTTTCTCCAAGAGTTTGTCATATTTTCCAGTTTCAAACTCTGGTTTGGACATTTGGATCACTTGCAATATGAACCTTGAACATCTGCAAGTGTACTGTGAGATGAACTGTCATATAGCACTAAATCAGATGAACTGTCATATAGCACAACTGATTTAGTGCTTTTACACTCTTTTAAGATGAAAATATAGGAGGAAAAATCTGGTTGTAAGTGATTTTGAGCGCCAATACACGCACTCATCTAACATGATTGATTATAAAGTCAGGATTTAATGAAAACGGTTTGGATTTGAATTTTGAATATAGTTGCAAAAGCTTGGAGATTTATGAGTTCCAAGTGAGTAAATTGTTAGAATCAGGGGGTTTTAATACCTGCAAATTCTTGTGCTCTTTTACATAAATCCATGAGTCCCCCCCTCTGGTTTCATTGCCGTTGGAGATCATGCATCAGTAATAAGAAAGAGACCGATATCGACACCATGTTTACATACCAATACAAGAGCTATGTATGTATTGTGAGAGTGAAGTTCCGAAAATCGTTTTCGGAATTCTTTGTTTAATAAAAACCAATGTTCATTCTTTCTTCAATGGGTATTTTCTTATGAATTCCTCTCTAACAATCATGTCAATTATTGTCATCTATTACTGAGAGAAGCAACTTGGAGTGAAAACAAACAGATGTAAGGTTTCTCATAAAAAAAAAAAAAAAAACAGATGTAAGGTAGTTGGTTAATCTTTGGGGAAGTTTAGTATGGCTTGAATGGTTCAATATTGTACAGAAACGAAGTGGGTAGATGACCACAGATTTTCCAAGAAAAATCATAGGATTGTGAGGAATGTTTGATAAGTATTAAATAATTAAAAATTATTTATTATATTTTATTTATGAATTTATCATCTAGTAGATGATAAATTGAGATGACAAATAAATTTATTCCAGGAATGCTGACCTTTAAGTTTTAACAATACTGTTTAATATTATTTTAGGATGATAAGACGAAATATTATAACTAATTATTAAAATCAGGTCGGCTCAGGCAATTGCCTAAGACTCTCTTTTAAAAAGCTCTCAAAAAAAAGTCTAAAGTAATTTTTTTTAAAATCTAATTAAAATAATAATAATTAACTCAATAAAAAAATAAAATTATTAAATAGACATTATTTATCATTATTAATTTTAGAAGTATTTCACATAATAATTATTTCAAATGCTCTCTTTATAATAATACACTTTTCTTTTATCAGTATCAATTTCATATATAATGTGAGAATTATAAATAGTAAAATTTAATTTTCGAGTATTCATAAAAAATTTTGTATGATCCTTTGAAAATGCAATCACTTTTTAAAAAAATAGGTCCCAAACTCTACTTTATTAACGATAATTATTGTAATTGCTTTTATGTCTCTTTTAGATACTAAGAATACCTCAGAATATTTAGAGTGGTACAAAAATAGTTTGAGTCAAGATGTTTTATTGGATTTTGAGTGAGAAAAAAAAAATTTTAATATATAAAAATATATAAAAATAATTATATTCTCAAACAATTTATAAAACTCAAGAATGCATCTTATAAAATTAAATTTGATAAGATTTTATCTAAATTAATTTTTTTTAATAAAGATTAAATTGATTATTAGTTAAAAAGGTAATATAAATTTTAATTAATAATTTTATTTGAGAAATAATATGTATTATTTTTAAATTAAAATATTATATAAAAATAAAATTTATTTATTTAATTTAAAAAAATCTCAATTAAACAGTCCATATTATAATATTTTAATATTATTAAGATAAGGGTTGTGAAGCTTGAGCAGGAAGAACGTAGACAGACAAGCTAAGCGACAAATATAGCCGACATGAATGTTTGTCTTTAGGCGCATGCAGGATTAGCTAAAGAGCTTGTCCTTGTCGATGATATTTATTTCAGATTTCTCCAATTATAAAGAGTTGCGTGTAACTTGGGCTTAATAATCTTTGGGAAAAAAAAAAAGAAGCTTTCAAACCAAAAAGCTGCTATGATAACTGCATCGATCACGCCATGAGATTCCTCCGGCCTGCACGAATTGCGTAGTATTGACAAAGTCTAAAATCTTAGAACACTAGTAATAAATTTATTATAATGTTTTTTTAAATTGTACATTTTTATATATTTTTTAAAAAAATTTAATTTCGTCAAATTTAATCAATAATAAAAAGAAAAAATAGAGAAAAAAGAGAAAAAAGAATATTTTTCTACAAATAAATAGTAATCTTTAAAAATTTTTCAAATTAAAATTGAATAAAAGTATACAATTTAAAAAATATATATTATAATAAATTCATTGTTAATAGTCTTAGAAAATACTTATCATAACATATTCAAATAGGACAAGTGTTTGAACGTCGGAGGTTTGGCTCGGTTTTCATCAGTTGACTTGTGGTTTAACTGGTATATCCTCCTCCCTTTGTAATGACGAAGTGGATGGAGTACGAGGTCCTTAAGTTCTAATAATCCCACGAAATTCTCTCTTTATAACAATAAGAAGAGATTATATCCAGGAATGAAATTAGAATTTTGTATTTGGAAGGAGATCAATAAAATATATGATACATATAAATTTTAAAAGAATAATTATTAATGATAGAAGCATCATATTCTTTTATTATCGAGCTCTTTAAATATATATTACTCTTCGAATTGTCTGCATCTTTCTTTTTTTAAAAAAAAAAAATAATTGTTCTTAAATATTTACTCATATTTTTTTTTATGATTTAAGAAAAATTTATAAATTAAGAATAAATTTGATAATGTTTTAATAAGTAATGATGCAATGCTATTAAATTTTTAACAAATTCTATTTCACAATCATATAAGTTAGAATAAAACTAAATAAGTGAGTATAATCAATCAAGTTTATAATCATATAAATTTATAATCATTTTTTTGCTAGAGTAAGATTGTTAAAATAACTGTGAGATTATGTAAGTTGAAATTTAGATTTAAGTAAAGTTAAAAATTAGAATATAAATAGATGTATATTAAGATTTAGAGAAATTTTAGTAAAAAAATTTAAGGGGGGCAATTTTTATTTTATTTTTATAATTTGAGAGAGAATTTTTATTATAAATATATATTAAATATATTTATATTATAGATAAATTTTGAAAAACTTTAGGGGCGGTAGCCCCCTCATCTACTAACGTGGGTCCGCTCCTGATTATATATATATATATATATATAAAGTTGAATTGAGTTAAATTCTTTACGAATAATAGTGAGTTGAAATGATAAAGTGAATTTTGTGAAATTTATCTAAAATGAGTTTAAATATATTTTGATATTAAGATGAGTTTAAGTATATTTATAAAAAATTGAAAAAAGATTGTAAATTTCACATATAAAAAAATATTTACTTAAAAGAAATTATAAATCTCATATATTTATTTATAATAAATGTTTAAAACTTAAATTCAGATAAATTTAACAACCAAACGGGACTCAAGCGACGCGTACATGTTGTATTATTTTAGATGGTATGCTGGGCCGCTGGCGGCTTCTAGAAAAGTCATCAAACTTTTTTTTTTGTCTTTTTATAAGTTTATAAAATTTCATCTTAATCTTTTACAAGCACATCTCTACTGTTTTATAATCCTATCTTATGTTAGTATGAAAGTGTCAAAAAATTCCTTCATGTATTCTCTGTTTGGCTGAAGCTTTAGGAGCTAAGGAAGCAGTCAAGCTAGCAAAGAACATGAACCTGATATCAGTCATCATCGAAGGAAACAATTTGCAAGTCATTAGGGAGTTAAATAGCCAGGCTGAAAGAGCAGATGTTGTTAGCCTTATTATTCAAGATGTTGAATTGATGTTATCTTCTATGAATTGGCAAGCATCATTTGTAAAAAGAAGTGGGAACATAGAGGCCAATTGTCTAGCAAAATATTCATATTTGCTAGCTGAAGATGAGATGGATCTGGTACTACAACTGGAGTTGTAATCTCTCTTTCATCACATTTCTAATGAAATAGGGTGTTTTCCCTTTCAAAAGAAAAATATCCTATCTTAAATCTAATTATATTCTATACTGTATAATTTATTTATTTTTTCTCTATATTATTTTCTTATATTTTTTAGAAACGATAAAGTAATGTGGAGATTAAAAGAGGCCGAGAACAAAAATTACAAAGAAAGAGATAAAAGAGAAAATAAATTTATAAAAATTAAAAAAATTCTATTTGCCATCCTCTTAATTGCTATCTTTCTATGTGATATTAAATGATTAATAAGTAATAGATTTGGTTGTGTTTAGATGTTAATTTGATTTGAATTGTAAATGTTAGTTTGTGAGTTCTACTGATATAGATTTAATTTTTTTAGGTTGAGATGGATTTAACTTCTTAGATTGAGACGAATAAAGTAAATTTTGAGACGTTTAAAGTAAATTGAGATGAGATTAGCTTTTTTTTTTTTTTTAATGTGAAATTAAAAAAATGGTGAATTCCATCGATGATTGATTTGAGATGAACTGAATTTATCTTTCTAACAAAGCATTAATATATTTTCAATCTTTTAACTTCATATTAGATAATGATTAGAGAAGAAAAATAAAATGGGGAGATGTTCAGATTTGATGATAATTTCCTAATAAAGCCAAAAATATTGACTTCTTGCAAGTTTACACTCCTTTTCAACATTTGGGTTATCTGATCTCATCCTCCAAAGCCATATGTGCAAGGAAATCTCTACTTTTTCAACCCTCTTTGAGGGATAGATAGATTTGGAAACTGGAATGGTATTTTTTCAAAAGTACGGAAATAGATTAGATATTTATATAAACTTAGAGAGAGATATTTTATACATACTCAAAAATATGAAACACGAATATATTGGAACAGTTGGTGCAGTTAAAAGCAAGAGAGGTCTAGGTTTTCGTAATCTAAACAATTTCAATAGAGCCTTACTTGCCAAGCAAAGGTAGAGGATCACTCAAGAGCCCTCCTCTCTAGTGGCTTGAATTTTAAGAGAAAAATACTTTCATAACTGCCAACTAGTAGAGGCCAAGTTGGGGTTCTGTCCATCACATTTATGGAGAAGTATTTGGTTAGCTTTAAATTCGGTAAGGAAGGGCTTATATGGAGGGTAGGGAATGACAATAATATTAGATTTTGAAGGGATAGATGGTTGGCAAGTCCCTCTACTTATCAGGTCCAAATGGTCTTGTTCATCTAGGCTGGGTTGACCTAGTTCTTTTTTTTAATAGTTTTGGTAATTTTTTTAAGAGATTCAAGAAAATTAATCATCCGAATTTTAAATTCTCAAATTTGGAACTCGAATGAACAGGCCTAGGTCCAAACACCAATGAATAAGTTTGAGTCTCATGCTATAGTTGCAGTCTTAATTGATGAAGAAAGTAAGATGTGGAAAAGAGGGGTTGATTGAGGAGGTCTTCAAAACATAAAAGGCACAAAGAATTTATAGCATTCCTATTTGTGTGAGGGAAGCAAATGATAAAATTATATGGAGGAGATCAGACGAGGGGTTATTTTCTATGATAAATGCTTACTTTACAGATTTATTGAAGAGAAATTAGAAGGCTAGGGAGTCATCAAGAGGTGATTAGGATGATGAGCCATGGAGGAAGCTGTGGAGAATGGGAGTCACAGGGAAAGTTAAACAGCTAGTATGGAAAGCCCCTACTAATATTTTACCTACAGAAGGAAATATGTATAAAAGATAACTAGTTATTGAGGATTGCATAAGTCATTGAGCATGTAGGGATGAAAGAAGGACCTCTTGAGGTCATTCATTTTATCTCTATTGAAAAAGCTTGTATTGATTGAGCTTTTTAATGAAATGAAGTTTTTCTTAAAAAAATTAAAAAAAAAAAATTGCCTGAATATATGAATAAGGTAATAATATATAATTGAAAGCTTATATTCATGATAACATATACATACATACATACATACATACATATATATATATATATATACTAGGTCAAGAGTAATGTGCTTTTTAACCACTTATTATAATAGCTACTTAACGAAAAAACGAGAAAATCCATTAAATAACTGTTAAATAGCCATTTATTATAATAGAATAGATATAAATTTATCACCAAAATATAAGTTTGTATATTTAAATATCTTGAACAATTTCGTCATATCAATACAAAAGGAACTAATATTAACATGAATATTCTTATATGAAAATGTAGAACATTCTTTGTTTTAAATTTATAAATCACTTTTAAACATTGAAGTGATCAGAATAAAAATTAAATTCATTTTTCTCACGAGATTTTCTTAATGGGCAACATAATTACACTACTCATGAGGAATAATTGTACTTAAAACACTTTCCAATGACACTAAATAAATTGTTTGATCCGTTTAAAAAAGGAAAAGTCTTATCTCAAGTGCTTTTGAGCATCGAACCGCAACAATGGCTAAGGTGGACTCAAATTTAATAAAACAGTGCGTTTTATCGTGAGGCGAGGGAAATGAAATTTGAAGTGCTTGACTGAAATGAGGCATTTTGATTTTTTGGAGAAAACTAAAACAACACTTTATCTCTTCGACGTACTTTATTCAGCGCCCGAAAGAATTTTAGAATGGATTTACAACCTTGATCTAGGGTTTTCTACAACATCGCTAAGAGAAGGTGTTTGGCTACTGAGTTAGGGCTTCTTCAACCTCCACAACTAAGGCTGAACATCCGGTGCCCATACCGGAATTCTGAGTCAGCCCGGCCCGAAACTGGATAATCCAATACAGTTTGGACTCCAACCCGGGTTTACCCGGGTTGGAATCCGGTTTCAATCCGGATTAATCCTGTTTTTGAAAAAACCGGAAAACCAGTTTCTGGTTTTAACCTTTTTTTTTTAAAGCTTATTTTATTACTTTTTTGCATAAATAAAATAAATAAATAACAATATTTTTGACAAATTGTTAATGATAATAATGATTATTTATAATAAAAACAATACTCATTTTAATATAAAAAATAATTATTTTTATAAGAAATAAATAATCATAAATAAGTAATTTTTTTATAATATTTGTTTGTTGTAAAAAGATTAGATAATGTTATATACATGCTCATGCACATGAATCAGCCATTGTTCGCATGTTGATAATTTCTATACAAATGATCCATGAGAAACTGCATATATAATCTCGTTCCTGTAGACTGTAATGGTGGAAAAAACTTTCAATACCCTAAACTTTTGTAGTGATACAGCGGAAACTTTTATAGTGCATAGATTCAATACTAAAACAACAACTGCCTCACTCACAAAAACTCATTCATCTGAATAACAAAGCATATATGAATGAAAGGAAATACAACAATTCAATTTTTAAACTAAATCAACAACATGGTACATAAACAAAATAATGGTGCACGGCTACTATTTGATCTCCAGCTTGCTGTCAAGTCCCATTTGTTATACCCATCATTATCTCTACAAAAAAAATAAAGAAGCATATATGAGGGATCAATTAATAACAATGTGTATGAGAATAACAATAACAATAACAATAAATTACTTGGAACAAAAAGTATTTTCATTATCTACTTACACCAGCTAATTACTTTATTATAGGCTAGCCGTCTACAATGATTATTAGAGAACTGACAGATTATTAGTTCACAAATTTTCCATATTATTCTAAATCTCCAAGACAAAAAATAATAAAAGATGATTAATGTCACGAAGTTCACTTAAAAAGCTAGTCGATGAATAAGTCAATACACGTGTTTGTAATATGTTATATGTACTTGTATACATCTCTCTCTACATATATGTAGATAAATTTGGTGTCAGACTTATATTCCAAAACCTGCATATACAAATCATCCATATACCGTAGCAAGTAATAATTGACACCAAAGAAGATAGCATTTTATCTCAAATTTGGCTAAATAAATTATAAACAAAGCAGACCCCCTTTCTGTGGGGAAAAATGAAGCCATACTAAAGAAAGATAAAATATATATTGTTGGAGCACTATGCATGCTGTGGAGTTTTATTTGGCGCAGCAGGGACCTCACTTGATAGAGTACCAGAAAAGTACCCTACGAAACAAATTCACGTCTTATTTAATTTATTTATCGAAATAGATAGTTTAATACAGAGATAGATATACCTGAGGTACTGTTTATATTGTCAAAAAGTTAATTCTAAATGGATAATATTAACTATTGTAATATAACTCAAATAAAGCACTTACTCTAGATTATCATGAATGGGAATGGGAAGGAAGACTCACAGCAGCCTCGGTTGAAATTTCATCTATGTCATCATCATCTAAAAAAGTATTAAATATTAAATTAGATAGATAATAAATTAAGTTCAATACATATTAAAAAATTATATTTTAAGTTTCAAACTTACCTTCAAGATCCATCATCTGTACGTATTCTTGTAACTCCTCAAGGTCTAAAGGTTTGGTCCTTAACCAATTTTGTGTGCAAATGAGGGCTTCGACAGTGTCTAGAGATAACGAACTCCTAAATGGATCCAATACGCGTCCTCCAGTACTAAATGCGGACTCCGAGACAACAGTGGAAATAGGGGTGGTTAACACATCATGTGCTAACTCAGCAAGAACAGGATAATTGGCGGCATTAAATCTCCACCAATCCAGAATATCAAAACCAAACGAGTCTTTTACACATGCCTCAGATAAATACCTCTCTAGCTCTGATTTAAACTCCATACCACCTTGCTCCTCAAGGTATTGGTTGAAAATCATCCGGAGTTTAATCGTAGGTGGTGTCGGCACATCAGAACTCCCTCTGCTAGTAGTGTGTAGCCTCCCTTGAGCCACATTAGAACCCCCTCCACTAGTAACACGAAATGTGTTATACTGCTCGATCAAGCGCTCTAAAAGGAGTTTGACCTTTTTCTCTATCGCCTCCGCCTCCGTAGGCCATTTGCACTTTATTAACCAACATTTCATTCCCATCTTTTTATATCTTGGATCAAGCAAAAAACCAATGTTTATTATCAGGTTGAATTTATCTGTATTACCCCAATACTTGTCATACTTGAGTCTCATACTTGCGCCCATAGAACTGATGATATCATCAGTACTCAATATCATTTCATTGAATGAATCTTCAATTATATAAAGTTGCTCAAAGTAGATATTACTCGTCACATACAGAGAACCATATATGCTCAATGTAACATCATAAAAAACTTTCAGAACATCAATAAAAACTCGTGCAATCTTCCAATCATCAGCAGTGGGGGGTTCTTAAAATTTTCATCCATATACACAAGTTGTTCAAAAGCTTGTTTGTGTTGTTCAGCGGTACTCAACATCAAATACGTGGAGTTCCATCTAGTAGAAACATTCAAACAAACCATTCTCCCGCTAATATTTTCCTTTGCCACACAAGCCTTGAACTTGGCAAATCTTGATGGCGAAGATTTCACGTACTTGACGGCATCTCTAATCCTTGTTACTAAATTAAAATTTTCCTCCAAGCCTTCCTTTACAACCATATTCAATATATGGGCAGCACATTGCATGTGAAGATGTTCACCACCCAAAACTGTACGACTATTGTCTTTCATTCTCCTCTTTATGTAATCAACAGTAACATCATTTGAACAAGCATTGTCTACTATAATGGTCAAGATTTTATCAACACCAAATCCATACAATGCCGACTCTAACATCCTCCCAATAGTATCGCCCTTATGATTAGGAATTTGACAAAACTTGAGTATTTTCTTATGTAATCTCCAATGACAATCAATGAAATGTGCAGTAATGCACATGTAGTTCAAGTTTTGCACCGACGTCCAAGTATCGGTGGTAAGACATAGTCTTTGACCATACAACAAATTTTTCAACTGTATCTTCTCTTCATTATACAGTTTAATACAATCCCTTTTTAGAGTGATTCGGGATGGTAAGGTAAACCGAGCCTCTAAAGTAGCCACATAATCAATAAACCCTTCGTTCTCCACAAGTCTAAAAGGTAATTCACACCTAATAAAGAACTTAGCAGTTGACACCCTAAGTTGTTCAGCATCAAAGTTCAATAGAACTTGTGGGCTACACACCTTTCCCTTTACATCTCTTTTACTACTATAAGCATTTTTTTGAGCAAAAAATGGAGATTTTGAACAATTAAAAAGATTGGTCCTCATAGAGGAAGTGTCATTCTTGTAGTGGCACTTGTATTCCTTACCACACCAATTGCACTTGGCTTTTGAGTCATCGAGATCAATAGGTTCAACTTTAGTAAAGTTATCCCAAGCTATTGATCTGTTACTAGATGTTTTTTTGGATTTTTTTGGTATAGGTGGGATGGAACTTGTAAGATTTTGTGTATGTGTAGATGAAAGGGTTGGACGACTCCCACGTTCCTCTATATCCACTGGAGTAAAAGAATCACTACCAAACCATTAAGTTGTACCGACATTACAACTTACAGAATCTTCTTCCATCTGTTATTAATAAGAACACCCTAAACATGTTAAAGCAGCCACATAAATAGAATACATAAAAAAAAAAACATAATGAGGCAGCCATGTGAAGAGATTTTAAATATTAATAAGAATACCCTAAACAATTACAAGTATGAACTAATGTCTATTGTCCATAATTAATAACGTTTCTTAATCTTTAAATCACATGCGACAAAGGGAAACCAACCTTAATGGTCATTATTATTATACTTCATTAGATCCTAGAAAGGACAATCTGTGGATGGAAGTAAAGATGACTAGCAAAGAAGATGACCCGCTTGTTACTTTTTCAGCTTTTCATCTATTTCTTTCTGCTTTTGCTTTTTGTTTTTCTACACCAGCATTGGTGCGCCAATGGTTGCGCGGAGTACAGATTGTGGTTTACTTTACAGATTGTGGTTTACTTCTTCATTCCATCTTGTTTACTTCCAATTAACAAACAGGAATGAGAAGTTTGGTACGAATCAAAAAATAAAGAAGTAAACATCGAAACCGGTAAAATATTAAAATAACATTATTAATGTAATGGACATATGATATATTTGAGGTTATTCTTTGATTTTTAAATTTTTAATCTTTTTATTATTAATATTCATTTGCCAATATTGCCATAATACTGATCTTAGGTGAATATTATATTTCAACCAGAATTATTTCTATTTTTTAACTAGAAATTAGTAACCCTATTATTATTCTTTTACTTGCCAACTTGGTACACTGTGGTTCAATATTTGTCAGAAATACTTTTTGATGTAAAATAAATTTCCTAATATATTTTAAAATCAGTTTTACATTATTATATTGGCTTTTAAATATAGATATTGCAAGTTTAACACTTTTTTTTTTTTATAATGTAAAATTCTGTACTTTGATTCATCAAGAACAGAGAACTCAATATATGAAGAACAGAGAACCTTTGGATAGAACTCCATGTGAATTTCTCATTAGAAAAAGTGAATCTGAAAACTGAAGTCACTAACTTCATTTCCAACACTTCTATGTATATACACACGTATTAGGCTAACTAAACCTTGACTGTACAGATGTAAAAATGTCCAATTTAAATTATCTTTAGGATTCGTATTTTAAATTCGAGAATCTGGATTCTAAATCCAACCATTTTCATTTGGATGGGAGGCTAACGTAAACTTCAGATTCTTAGTATGTTTCTCACATTAAATATTCTTTACAAATTCAATGGTAAATATCAAATAAAAGAGACATAAATATTTAGTAAGTTTACTTGCACGATACTTTTGTTGCCTATTTCTTATACCAATTTATGTCTTTCTTCAACTTTATATCTTAAAGTTTGGATAAAAAATTTAATAAATATTTACTCTTTTGTACATATAATACAGACAAGTTAAATTTCAATTTAAAGCTTAGCATGATTGTTTTGTTTGAACCTCTTCAAACAATCAATTAACTTGTTCCATTTATTATATGTTTGAATATCTAACTCAATCCCTCAAATTAATATAATTGATGTTCGATCATCAATTTGTTTGTTCGAACATTTCTTTATATTTATTTGAAGGAGACTCTTAGTAAATGTTAATGGACAGAAATATTATTAATTAGATTAGATGGACTTATTTCTAAATGACTCACCCTCCCTCTCCTGCCCACAATCCAAAACCCAATGCCTCACGCTATCTATGTAATATGTATGGTCCTCTCTACCTCTGTTACATGCAGGGGAAAACAGCCAAATCCCTACGCAACCAAATACAATGCCTTCCCAATATGTAACACTCAAGATTTTTCAAATAAATCATGTTTAATTCTTGAAATAACTATAATAATCTGATAGGGTTTACTGCTCCCTATCCCTCAATTGCCTCTTCTTTCAACTCTAATTCCCTTGTCTCAGGGGTGTAATTAACTATTTATATGCCCAAATACATAAACATTATTATCATAAAACAGAGAAAACAAACCAATAATCCAACAACAAAACAGAGACCAACATGAACAAACAAGATGAATATGTCACCAAATGCAAAGGAAAACATAAGTAAATTTATATTCATGGCTAATATTTGCCAAAACCATAGACCAAGTAGCATATACGTCTTGTTCTCTCTGCCCAAATACTTAAACATTATTACTATAAAATAGAGAAAACAAACCAATAATCCAACAACAAAACAGAGACCAACATGAACAAACAAGATGAATATGTCACCAAATGCAAAGGAAAACATAAGTAAATTTATATTCATGGCTAATATTTGCCAAAACCATAAACGCACGATGAAGATATGACTGAGAGAGAGCAAGAAATCATGCCAAAGAAACATAGTCACAAGGGGAGAAAGAGAGAGACAGAGAGATTACCCTAGAAGCTCACGGCGATTTAACGATGAGATCGGCGACGACGATTTAAAGACGAGATCGGTGACGACGATTTAAAGACTAAATCGGCAATTGCGATTTAACGACAAGATTGGCGACGGCACGACATCGGCAACAGCGATTACAGGGACGCTAGGGTTTCAGATTGACGAAGGGAGAGACTCAGAGAGAGAGAGAGAGCGCGAGAGATAGATTTCGTTTACGAAATCGAATAATTTTGGTTAAATCTGGGTACTGGATGTTAGATCCGGTACCGGTTTTAACCCATATCCGAAAACCATATTAAATAAAATAAACCAGATAATATAAATATGGTTTTCGGATTTAAATAAGACTTGGCCGGAATCCGGATCTGGAATCCGGTTTTTAAACCGGACCGAAAAAAAAAACTGGTCCGTTTGATCACCCCTATCCACAACAACGTTGTTTGTCGCAATCTTTCACGTACTTTTCTTTTCACAATTTTTGCATTTTTTTTTATTGTTGAGAAAATATTGGAAAGGTATAGAAATCGAAAGTTTTGGCCTTTTTCAATATAAGAGGTGATTTAAGTAGGAAAGCTGTTTTTATTAGAACTTCAATTTGTGGTGAAGATCATCCATATACAATATCTGTTCCTGAAACTCTGAGCAAGTAGCTTTCTTTTATTTTTTAAAATTTTCCCACTTGTGTTAAGTTAATGCGAATCAAATTCTTGACATCATCTTGACCTTGTTTTTTTGAATCACTTAAACATACACGCATTTCAATGGGTTGATTCGCATTAACTTAACAAAAGGGGAAAAATTTTGAGAAAGGAAGGGAACCTAATTGTTCAGAATTTTCATGAGCAGATATTGTATTTGTATGATTTTCACCACAAATTGAAGTTCTAATAAAAACAGCCTTCTTAATTAGAGCATTTCTTATATTGAAAAAGACCAAAACTTTCGATTTCTATATTTTTACAATATTTTCTCAACAGCCACACACATAAAAAAAAAAAAAAATGCAAAAGTTATGAAAAAGTGAAGTATTTGATAGATTGCGACGAGCAACGTTATTGTGGAGGTTGAGAAAGCCCTTTCCTAGTAACCAAACACATTTTCTCAGCAACGTTGTAGAAAGTGTTGTTTCAGTTTTCACCACAAAACGCCCCCGTTTCGGTCAAGCACTCCAAACTTCATCTCCCCTGCCTTACGGTAAGACGCACCGTTTCATCGAATTTGCGAATGAGAACCTAAAACCCCACCAGTACCACAACCCCTCCAAACCCACAGCCCCGACACAAGATTCTTAACCCCTGCAGATATCTCCGTACAGTTCCAACACCAAGCTTCAACCATGCCCATGACCCTCACTCCCTCTTTTTCTGCTTCTTCTTCTTCTTCTTATGCCAATCTCATAAACCCCATCTCTAACTTCACTCGAATTCCTAGCTTTGCGGTTTGGCCCAATTCCTTTAATCCATCCCCTACCCGTATCCGTTTGTGTCTGAGCTCCAGTGCTTGCGGATTCTTCAACAGAAGTTATGGAATTCCCAACCCCAGTTTTGGTTTCTCCAGGAGGAGATCATTTTGCGCCTCAATCAAGGCCGCTGGGACCGATTATTACTCCACTTTGAGAGTAGGTCGCAATGCCTCTTTGCAGGAAATCAAGAGCGCTTACAGAAAGCTCGCTCGTAAGGTTTGTGATTTTTTATGTAGTCAATTTATTAACTTTGGAAGCAAACTTTGTTGTTGGTCTGTTTGGTTGCTGAGAAATTGATAGAAACGTAATTTCACAACTTGGTGCCACGTCAATGTCCTCGGGTCAGTGATTGGAAAAATGTAGTTGTTAATGTCACTTTGTTGTTTAATTTATTGTTCGTGCGAACATGCCAAATACATATAGCAGATGCATAATGTAGTGTTTAAAAAGAATTTTTTTCGACTCATATTTGGAATCCATAAGCTTTATGAATATTCTCCTTTTCTTTCTAGAGCGTTCCATGAAATTTCACCAACAGATCTAATTACTAATCCTGTTCTCCTGCTCAGGTCGTTGGTGTAAAATTTACCACATTTGTATTTATTTTGTCTTAATTAGGAAATCAATTTAGTGTTGAGATAAGCTAGTTCTTCTCGTTCCTTTGTTGTTATTTATGTCTACAGAAGGCGACTACCTTCCTATGCTGCTACCCATAGAAAAGCTGAAATTCTTCAATAATTTGTTATGATAGTTTATAAATAATCGTAAAAAATTATAACCTATAAAAAAAAATTGTAAAGAAATATGCTTGATGTATCGTTGCACTAGCTCTTAAAAAATTAATCCAGGTTGGTCTATATCTCAGTTCACTTATTTTCAAGTTAGATTTTATTAAGAAACTGATATGTCCTTCTATGGAATAGTACCATCCAGATCTTAATAAGGGTCCTGGGGCGGAAGAGAAGTTTAAAGAGATAAGTGCTGCATATGAGGTATTTCTTCTCCCAATATTCTGCTTTGTTTGTCATCATTTATATTCGCTCATTCTAGAACTAACTTTTGTGCCTAATGAAGTGGTTAGTTGGATTTTTTGACATCTTTTTTAGGATTTTTTTTCTTCTTCATCCTTCCATTCATCATTCTTTAACTATATTAGACTAAAATGCTTCATGTGTTAGTTTTCGTAAATTTTCATCCCTCAGGGGATGGGCTTGTTGTTAAATCAAGTAGATTAAAGAGCTGTTTGTTGGAAATTCAATGATTTTATATGCAGCTCAATTATCTTTTTGTACTCAAGTTTTATTTCATTCGGTAATAAAGTATCTGTGTAGGTCCTATCAGATGATGAGAAACGATCTTTATATGATCGCTTTGGTGAGGCAGGTTTACAGGCAGAAAATGGTGGTTCGAGCGGTGGTTCACAGGGGGTAGGTTCATAACCAACTTTACCTCTTTCCAAAATGTCCAATAAACCAAATTACTTTTATATTTGTTTATTTCTGAATTTTATTTTAGTGGAGTTTTTGTGTGTATTTATATTTTCTTATGGGGGTGGGGTGCTCATTCCAAGTAACTTCCTTATGCATCTTTTCTTGTTTCATTTCATTATTAAATTTTTAGGTGGATCCATCTGAAGTATTTAGTGCATTTTTCGGTGGGTCGGATGGACTTTTTGGTGGAATGGATGATCTGGGAGGCATCAATTTCAACCTGAGAAACAAGCAAAACCAGGCTCTTGATATTCGGTAACTATTTATCTGCAAAATATTAGTTGCCATTGAAGCTATAAATGTAGTCCCAGCACTCAGTATCAAGATCAGTCAGTTAAGAGAAAAGGAAGTTGATTGCACTTATATACTAAAACTCTTCTCTTATGTCTTTCAAATGAAATTGTTTCCTTTTAGCCTTTTTTTTTTTAAAAAAATTTTTGATAGATTCAGCCTTAACATTTTGCATGCGAAATGCCTGTATGTGAATTGCTGGTTGCGCCTTTTACAGTTGCCAGCCATCTTTAGGAATAGCGTTGGAATTAAATCCAATGCGTATTTTGTATCGTTATGATCATTAATATTTGAGAATTTATTTCGCCTATTCATAATCTTTATTTGAATGCTTAATTTTTATTTATTTTTTAATTATAGGCATGACCTTTATATGAGCTTTGAGGAATCAATTTTTGGTGGGCGGCGTGAAATAGAAGTTCCTTGTTGCGAGACATGTGATAAGTGTGATGGGACAGGAGCAAAATCTAATAGTTCCATTCAATCATGTTCTCAGTGTGGAGGTAGAGGAGGGGTAATGAAAAGTCAGGAAACGCCATTTGGAATAATGTCGCAGGTAATTTGACCTTTTAGAACTTATTGGTGATGACATATAGAGTGGATGAGCATACACGTTAATTATCTATCAAATGCATAATCTTTTGTCTTTGAAGCTTGCGGAAAACTTCTAGCCTGGTATCAACTCTCAAACTAATGACTCACCTAGATTTATCAGGGTGCATCAAACTGACAGCATGCTTTTTCTGTCCGTGAGGTATTAATTCAATATTCACTTTATTCACGAATGAATATCCTGAGACAGTCCCGGGGGAAGGATATAACAAGAATTTCAGTTGAACAACCAAGTTCCAATTGAATCCAAATTTAATTTTGTTATGTTATGCTTTAGTTCTACTCTGAGTAAAGAGTAAAAATAGTTTTTTTTTTATCATTTGTACATCAAATTGACATGATATTTATTCATTCACTCTTTTAACTTTTATTTAATTGGAGAATCTTACTTTCACACTATTCACTCCAATAGGGAAATCCCAGTCCTTGGTCCTTTCAACGCTTATAAATAATGTTATGTAAATAATCCTTTACATATAAAAAAAAAAAAATGTTACGAATCTAATCCCACAATGCGATACTTTTCAACCTGAAAAAGGAAAAAATGGAATATAAAAATCATTTGTATCCAGTCGGGAATTGTGAAAAGACCCTATAATTCTTGTAATTGATCCTTGAAAGCATATGTTGGATGCATCCACCCATTTGTCCATGAATTAACTTCTGCTACACTGTTACAAACCTGTGTCATAGTCGAATAGATAAATGAATGCAGCTTATTTTCTTAATCTTCTTTGCTGTAACTCTACTTTTCTCTTATGTGGAACAAGTTTTGTTTGAGCTAATATTATCAATTATAGGCACAAAGGATGGACTGACCATATAATCTCTCCTTCCATCTTTCCTTTTAGATTTCACTTCCCTTGTTTGATATGCTGCATGGATGTTATTATTCAACTTGTTAGGTATCGACTTGCTTCAAATGTGGTGGTGATGGCAAGATAATCACTGATCACTGCCGAAGGTGTGGTGGCAGTGGTCAAGTGCGGTCAAAGCGAAAGATGAAAGTGGTCATCCCACCTGGCGTTAGTGATGGAGCAACAATGAAAATTTCAGGTGAAGGGAATGCCAATAAGAACAGGTTTGCTATCAATTCCATTTTTTTTTTAAATTGAGTTTTACGAGTGTAATCTTTAAATTGAATAATCAGAGTTTTGCTAATTGATTCTAGAAATTGGCTCTCTGTTTCTATTTGGTGCCAACAGCTCCAGAAACTGAGAAAGATTAATCAGAGAAAAGGATATGGAAGAAGTAAAAGAGTGAAAATGAAGCGTGCCTTAAGGGGCATAACTTTGGCTTATTAGTGATATATTGTCCTGATTTCATTTTGGTCCAATGTATGGTTTTAAATTGCTAATAATTTCTTAGCCTAGTGTTTTTAAGTCCATGAGGGGGTGGATAGAATATAGATCAACATTAGTGTAAAGTTTGAGCTGCTTTGGGGCCTAAAATTAGGAGCGAAAAAGTATGATGAAATTTATGGAAAGAGTGATTCTAGTGACTAAAAGTAAAACCTTAGCCATATCTAGGCCTGTACTCCAAAAGGCCTAGTCCAGATTACTATAGAAGCCATTGGAATTATTATAAAGGGTAAGAACTTACTGGCAATGTGGGACCACCATCTATACTCAATGTATGGTGTTATACTCTTCCCCTTCAAATTGCTAACATTCTTGTCAGACAAATGCATAATTGGTGGCACGGCTCAAGTCTCACACTTTTTATTGGGATTAGCTATGATACTCTTTGTAAAGACCCAAGAACAGCCTTAACCATATTTGGGTCATACTTCAAAAAGACAAATTAATTCAACCAAAATCAGCAGAAGCATTCCCTAAACTTGTATGGAAATTGGTGGAGCACAGATTGGTTATTTGAAATCCTACTAATGCCATTTCACTAGGCATTCTATTCTTCTTCTTCCCCTTTCTCATGTTATGACATGCTCAATATCAGGGCTATGTGATTATGTTCTCAAAAATAGTTTTTTTAAATTGTTACTGGAGAACAAGAAAGACATTTAGAAATATCTTGTTTGTGATCAGTTTTTACCCTATCAAAGGCCAATTCTCTATCAGCCTTCCCGGAATTCCACTTCCGGGAACTAAAAGTAAAACAAGAAAGGTTGGACAGACATAGTTTTGAATTCCATTCCGGCCGGAATGTTCCGTTACGGTCCAAATTCCGGCCCATTCCGGTCATATTCCGGCCGTTCCGGTCAAATTCCGGCCGTTTCGGTCCCTATTCCGGTTTAGATTATTTCTGTGATTTTTTTGTGTTTGAATTATATTTTTTTACAAATTTTAAATTTGGATGGTATTTAATTAATTTTAGAATATAAAATATATTTATATATTTTGTAATTTTAAATATGTCTTTTTTTAAATATAATTATTTTTAATATTTTATCTATTTATTTATTTTTGTATCTCAACTCAAATTTGTATTTTTTCAACTTCCAATCATTTTATAAATTGTCAATTCTTCTAATATGTATACATATATATGATACACACTTACATATATGTTTTTATTCTATTAGTTGTTAGTTTATATATATATAAATATTTATTATAATATATAATTAATCCCGAAACGGCACATCGGAACAGACTGGTATCGAAATATTCCGTTCCAGTGCCTCAATCGGAACAATCACCGGAACGGAATTCAAAATTTTGTGGACAGATTCTTAATTTCCACTTCTTGGGAGTCACAGTTCCCAGAATTATGCCAGAAGAGACTGGCGCGGGTTTGCTCAGATCACTTTCCCTTATTGTTAGATTGCAAGGGAATTCATGGGGGCAAAAGCTATTTCAAATTCGAGAATATGTGGTTACAAGTGGCTGACTTCAAGGAAAGGGTACGTGATTGGTGGAAATCCTACTCGTTTCATGGTACTTCCAGCTTTATTGCGGCTAGTAAGTTCAAGGCACTCAAGCTAGACTTAAAGAAGTGGAATAGTGAGGTGTTTAGGCATACGGATGAGCAAAAAAGGTTACTTTGGGAGGAGCTAAACACTCTCGAAGACGGAAGGGGTAATGTAGCGTCCTCAACGAGAAAGGTTGAGGTGGTGACAACAATTGAGCGGGTCTTGTTGCTGGAAGAGATTTCATGGAGGCAAAAATCGAGGTTGATTTGGTTGAATGAAAGAGATAAGTGTACCAAGTTTTTTCATAAGATGGCTAACTCCCACAGGCGGAACAATGCAGTAGTGGTTATTCATTTGGGTAACACGGTGTTACAAGCCCAAGAAGAGATCCAAGACCATATAGTGTATTACTATGAAGAACTCCTCAAAGAAATGGCAAAATGGCACCCTAAATTGGATGGGTTATTGTTTGACCAGTTTGATGACAGTGTTACAAGTTGGTTGGAGAGACCTTTTGAAGAAGCCGAAGTACATAATGTGGTGTGCCATATGGGTAAAGATAAAGCTTCGGGGCCCGATGGTTATTCCTTGGCTTTCTTCCAAGAATGTTGGGAGGTGGTGAAGAACGAAGTGATGCGGGTTTTTCATGAGTTCCACCTTAGTCATAAGTTTGAGAAATCTCTCAATGCCACATTTATCGCGCTAATTCCAAAGATAGCAGGAGCCACGAAGTTAAAGGACTTTCATCCTATTAGCTTGGTTGGTGGGTTATACAAAATTATCTCGAAAGTGCTTGCATGTCGTATGAGTTGTATGATGGACAAGATAATCTCAAAACCCCAAAATGCCTTTGTGCGTGGTAGACAAATTTTGGAATTAGTCTTAGTAGCTAACGAGTGCTTGGACAGTAGATTGAGGGATGGTACCCTGGGATACTCTGCAAGCTCGACATGGAAAAAGCTTATGATCATGTGTGCTGGGATTTTTTGCTCTATTTGCTAAGGAGACGTGGTTTTGGTGATAGGTAGTGTGGCTGGGTAAACCATTGTATTTCGACGACCTTTTTTTTTAGTATTAGTTAATGGCAAACCGTGCGGATTCTTCTCGAGTTCGAGGGGATTGAGACAAGGGGACCCACTTTCTCCATTCTTATTTATCATAGTAATAGAGGCGTTGAGTCAAATGATGGATGCTGCTGTCCGGGGTGATTTCCTATCAGGTTTTGTAGTGGGTAATGGGTTATCCATCACCCATTAGCTCTACGTGGATGACACCTTAATTTTTTGTGATGTAGACAACGACCAACTTCAAGCACTAAGGGCCATACTTCTATGCTTCGAGGCGGTTTCGGATCTTAAGGTTAACTTGGCAAAGTCAGAATTGGTCCCGGTGGGGGAAGTGGGGAACATTGACCACTTAGCTGGTTTGATGGGTTGTACAGTGGCTGCCCTTCCTATGAGGAACCTTGGACTCCCTTTAAGAGCCACTTTCGAAGCAAAATCTATATAGGATGGGATTGTAGAGAAGGTAGAAAAAAAATTGTCAGGGTGGAAGCGGCTTTATTTGTCAAAGGATGGGAAGTTACTCTCATACAAAACATTCTCTCCAACCTCCATACATACTACCTCTCGATGTTTCCTATCCCGCTGGGGGTAGTGAGTCGGATTGAAAAACTATTTAGAGACTTTTTGTTGGGGGGGGCCTGGGGGAGGAACAAAAATTCCACTTAGTGGAATGGTCGAAAGTTTGTAGGCCAAAAGAATTGGGTGGCTTGGGGGTGCGGAACTTGATTACTTTCAACAAAGCACTTCTAGGGAGATGGTTGTGGAGATTTCAGTTGGAAGATGAGTTGTTGTGGAGAAGTGTTGTGGAGGGGAAATATGGTTGTGACCGGGGAGGGTGGTGCACTAAGGAGGGTAGGGGGACTTATAGAGTGAGCCTTTGGAGTTTATAAGGAAGGGGTAGGCTGCGTTTTCAACTTACATTAGCTTTGAGGTTGGCGAGGGCTCAAGTATGAGTTTTTGGTTTGACAATTGGTGTGAAGAAAGCTCTTTTTTCCGCTTTTCCAAGAGTTTTCAGTATAGTGGTAGATCCACAAGCTGCTGTCTCCAATGTGTTGAGTAGAGTCAATGGCACAGTGTTTTGGAATCTGACTTTTTCCAGAAATCTCCAAGATTAGGAAGTTGAGGAGATTGCTGATTTTTACAATTTCCTCTATTCCAAGCAGGTTGGAGGACACGGGAGGGACAGAATGCTGTGGAATCACTCCGGGAACAAAAAATTCAGTGTCAAATCATTCTACAAGGTGCTCCAAACCGGCCAGTCAAGTGGGTTTCCTTGGAAGGGCATTTGGAAAGTCCCAGCGCCTCTCAAAGTCGCTTTTTTTGTCTGGACAGCGGCATGGGGTAAGATTTTGACGGCTGGCAATCTAAGAAAAAAATGGAGGATAGTCACAGAATGGTGCTACTTGTGCAAGAATAATGGGACTCAATTGATCATATCTTCCTGCATTGTGAAGTGGCGAGGAATTTATGGGATAACATCATCCATAGGGCTGGATTGAGTTGGGTAATGCCCAGGGGAGTGGCGGATCTCCTTGCTTGCTGGAAATGATACCATTAGTGCAAAAACTTGACTGCGATGTAGAGGATGATTCCTTTGTGTCTACTGTGTTGTCTATGGTTAGAAAGAAATGAGAGATGCTTCAACAACAAAGAGAGGACCATGAGTGAAATTTGGATTTTTTTGTATTTTCATTGGTTCAATGGTTTTCCGCCATTGTGCTCAAGGGAGGGAATGTTAATGAGTTTTTGAATGCTTTTCAGCTTGCTAGATTGTAACTAGGCCTCTCTTATGTATACTTCCTGTGTACTTGGGCTTTGCCTAGTTATTTCTATTAATGAAAGATCTTTGATTACCTATCAAAAAAAAAACTTTTTACCCTAAAGTTGAAACTAAATAAATAAATAGAACTGGTAAGTAAAAGTTGGAAATAATTATAGGAAACACATCTGGTAACACATTTTGCGACCCTTTTGTTTCTGTTTTAATGATCCTAAGAACGGAAAATGAGCTGTAAAGGTTGGAACAAAACAGGTCCTTGTATGTTTGTTTTATATTGTGCTTTCAACTTTACAGTTTACATGACATAAAGTACTTTTAAAAAGATTTATAGACAATAATTTTTTTCTTTATAAGATAATTTTCAACATAAAGGAAAAAGAAGGTATCATGACAGGGACGTTTCAACTTTGGTTTCACTCCTGTCTTTTTTTCCTTTTGGCAGGGGTGTAGTTGGTGATCTCTATTTGGTCCTCCATGTAGATGAAAAGCGTGGAATTTGGAGAGAAGGTCTACAGCTTTACTCAAAAATTAATATTGACTATACTGAGGCAATACTAGGGACTGTAGTTAAGGTAATAATAGCTCCTAGTGTTAGAGGTGGAGATGTTATATAGTTCTTTGCTATTCATCTACCAAGTTCTACTAAGAAATTATTTGATGTGATTAATGCTTCATGTTTTCCTTTCTATGTTGATTTTGTTATACTTAACTTTCATCCCCAGATAAATAAGAGATTAGAAATTTAAGCTGGATTTGTGGATCACTTTGTCCAGAAACAACTTGAAATAGCATCACGAATCTAATAAGATCTACCAAAATGGGGTTCCGTCTTAGGTTTCACTAGTTTCTATGGCATAATCCAAAGTTATAGGGAAAAAGAGGCATTATTCAAGAGGCAATTCCACTTTGATTTTTCATCTCTAACAAACTTTGTGACATGATTGACCACCTAAAATCATTAATGCTACCTCTGATTCAGAAGTTTAAGTGATATCTACCTTGGCCTTGTGCTCTTGTTTTGAAAATGCAATGAGTTGAAGAGTTCAATTATAACTTGCATTCTTTTTTTTTTTTATTGGCACCAGTTGTCAAGAAACAACATCCCGACTAATACCGGGGATGCACAGGCTTTCGACAAGGAATTTTCCACAAATACATCTCGGATAATTTAAGGAGAAAATCCCTAATCCGATGACCCCAGAGATTGTTTGCACCCAAGAGGATTTGAACCTTAGATTTGGGAGTAACATAGCCCCAAGCCCAAGGCCTTTAAGACTTGAGCCAACCTCTTGGGGTTAACTTTTTTTTATATAAGTAAACAATAATATTATCAATAAAGATAGGCAAAGCCTAAGTACAAAAGATGGTATATAAGAGATAAGACCTATCTAGGTCAAAGTATTGGAAACTAGAAGGTCATTAAAATCTAAAGATATGGCCCATAGAAATAAAGTACAAAAAATTATGAGAAGTCTCAATTTGTACCTTAAATTATGACTTTAACTGCAATATGTTTCAATTTGTACCTTAAATTATGAAAAGTTTCAATGTGCACCTTAAACTACCAATAAGTTTTGTTGTGCACCTTAAGTTCCAAATGAATCCCTTGGATGGACAGGGGGTGCACATTGCAGCTTTCTTTGTTTATGTTACCAATGAAACTTCTGGACCTTTGGTACTTTTTGGTCCACGGAGAGAAATGGATGGCAATTCGGTAGAGCAAAATGTAATTTCCCCCTTTTTATCTACATTCTCCTGTCATTTCAGTTTCTTGAATATATATTTTTTTTATCAGTAAATAAGTATTTTATTGATGATAGGCGAAGCCAAGTACACCAGACATATACAAGAGCCACACCTCAGTTTCTTGAATATTTTTATCCAGCTTGTGTGTTGTTTTTCCTACTTTCTTCTGTCATTTGATTTGTGGGGTGTCTGATAAGCATGAGTCATATGGTATTCTCCGGAGCACTATGGCCTGTGATATTGGTGTGGTTCAAAATATGATAAATAAATTGACATAGAAATCTTAACGTGATTTCAGGTAGAAACTGTTGAGGGTTTGAAAGATCTTCGAATTCCCTCTGGGATTCAGCCTGGAGATGCAGTTAAAATTTCACGCATGGGGGTTCCAAACATCAATAAACCTTCTCTGAGAGGTGATCATCACTTCATTGTCAATGTTCGGATCCCAAAAGCTGTAAGGTGCGTGCCATTTTTGTGTTTATACTTTTCCTATGCAGTGGATTAAGTTGCACAGCTTTTAACAGTATATTTCAGTCTACTTCTTGTACAAATCTTCTTTTTTTTTTTAAGTAATGGAGAATTTTATTATTAGAAAACACAAAAGCATAGACCAAGTACATTGGATGTATACGAGGAATACACTTTAATTAGAATTAGAAAATGATAGAAGGAAGAATGAAAATTCAGCACATGAAAGTCTATTGTGCCTGCCCAAATAATTGAGGTATCTGAGAAAGAAACTTTTAAGCTTTTCCTTTGTGTTTACAATCATCAGATTTTCTATCATTTTTTCCCTCCATATACACCAAAGTAGACAGATGGGGCCATATTCCACATTACTACAATTTGTAGGGCTGCCATATAACCCTCTCCAATTTGGAATAAGGGTCTACTATTCTTCTGGGCATAATCCACACTTACCCAAATCTACTGAAAACGTCATTCCACGAGACTCTTAACAATTTTCAATGGAGTAAAAGGCAAATACAAATTGTCACAATGATTTGACATTTCCCTAGGTTATTCATGATGAGGATCTTCCCTGAGTAGGTTTTCTAAGCAGGAAAAAAAACTGCTCTTGAGTTTCCTTAGTCCATCAAATACTCTTCCAAGGAAAAGAGTTGTTATCCTAAAGGTTCAAGGACTTGATAGGAAGATCAAATAGTGAACTTCCCTTTCATGGAAGGGTTCTGAGGGTCTGATATGCACATCTAAGACATAATCTAGTAGACTAAAAGAGACTAGAAAAGTCTGTGAAAGCATCAACCTCCGGTCATGTGTTGATCTGAAAAAACTAGCATTGCACTCAGAGGAGCCTCCAGAGAACTCCAATAGGTTAGCCATTGAAACCTCATGCACACATGCAAATACGTCTCCTGAAAAACTTCCTTGAGGGTTCTATCTACATGCAAAAGTCTTGCCAGAACCCAATCCTAGAGCTGTCACCCGCTTCAAATCTAGTCTGACTAGAAAAGAAAACCCTCCATCCTCTTCAGATATCTTTTCACAATCCAACTTAATAAGGCGGCTCATATACCTTGTTAGGGCACCATTCACCTCAAGCACTACTAAATTTAAAGTCCGCTACAGCTTTCCACCAGACCTCCCTTCATGTTGGTAATGCCAAAGCCACTTCCCTAGAAGAGTCAGATCATACAGAAGCAAGTTTCAAACTCCCAAACCTCTCTCAGATCAGAAAGCAAACGTTTTCTAGTTTACTAGGTGCAATTTGAACTAATCGCCTTAAACTTATGATTTAAAATCCGTTGTAGTTGCTCTATTTGATTGGCCACAATAGTGAGGGGGAAAGGGATGGAAAAGTAGGCAATGTGGACGGGGTTCTTGATCAACGTGATCTCACTGCCTTTAGACAAATAAATTCCCTTCTAGCTAGCCCAATGATGCTCAATCTTCTCAATCACATAATCCCCCATAGACCTAGTCTTGAAAGAGGCACCCAATTGAGACCAAGCTATTTTGTTGACAAAGAGGATGCCATATACTCCAATACTTTAGTCAAACCATTTACAAGCTAAACTGAGTGTAAACAAAATCCCATTGTCATCTATATCAGTTGACTATCTTGCAAACTATAATTGCTTAAGCTAAACTTAAAAATATATTCTTAGTAATATGGAATTACGATGTTTAGCTATTTGATGATAGTTTCATTGGCGTGATCCTATTTTTATTTTGTTTTCTTGTGCACATGTTTAAACCCAAATTAACTTTGGTAATGGCAGCGATACAGAACGCCAAATTGTTGAGAAATTAGCCTTACTTAGGGCATCAACCAGACTCCGTTCTGATTTTGCCAATACAACTGGTAATGTCAGCTATTTTCCTTTATATTATGACCTTTCGATTGAAGTAGATTGTTGGTGAACATCCTGCTGGAAATCCAGATTTTTATACCTGTTTCATTCTTTCTTCCAGAAGTACTGCAAGGTGACTCTGATAAACATAAAAGTAGAAACCAAGAAACCCATGCTTCAGGCCCACGGATCAAACGCATGACATCTTTATGGAACTCCATTAAGGATTTCTTGGGGTATGTTTCACTGGCACTTCATATCATATCTTCTTAGCTTGACTTGACAATTAGGCATGCAGAGACGTTGCAAGTAAAGCATAAAACTCAAAGATGTTGAACTGAGAAAACAGGATGTCTTTAATTATTTGCAATTGAGAATTCATTAATGGTGAAGCTATGTTTTCCAAAGGACATGTAAATTAAGTAAAAAGGGGTGGGGAAACTTTTGGGTGTGGGTGCAAGGTCTGAAATGTCACCATCCATTTGTTAAATGGCAAGTCACCACTCTCTAGATGGCTATCCAATGGCTATTGCCTACCGGTAACCATCTCTGAAAGCAAGCAGAAGCTCTCGTATCTGCTGGTCACCATCTCTCTCACCAAGCTCTCGTATCACAGGATTTTTATTTTTTGTCTGGGTCACCTCCAGTCATCTCAACGGCAGAGTTCCCAATGAAAACTACGGTAGAAGTTCCCGAAATTTCCCAGGGATTTACGACTTCTGTGGGGGGCTTTCTGACTTTGGGATGCCTCAAACTTTGTCTTCGACGTAACCTAGACTCCCACCTGCCACCACGGCAGTAGATACTCTGACGTTGACCTCGATGAAGAACAAGACTCCGGCTCTGGCCTCTACAGAGCTTCAGCACTCTTCGACCATCCTTTTTGGTCTGGTCTCTAGCCACTCCACTCAGCCACATTTAATCCCTAGGCACTTAGGAGAGGTTACTTTGGCAGGTTCACTGGTTTTGTTTGAGGCTCACAAAGATAGGTAGGAAGAACCTACCCCTCTCAACACATTTAATCCCCAGATGTCGGATTGGGTTATTCAGATGGCAATGGATATTAAACATATTCTGAGGATGCTAAGTGTGGGATTTGAAGCTGAATTTATGGCGTTATTTACTACTTGTGAAGTTGCGCATGCTTGTTCCAAGTCAGAGCAATCCTGGCTAAGAAGAAGGACAGATAACTCAAGAGACTTACGAGGGAAATGAATGACAGTGGAGAGAAAAGCTCCAATCGGGAGCGTGGCAAGGGGAGGGGTAAGATGGTTGTTCCATGAAGCTAAAAATAATATCATGGAATGTGGGAGGGCTGCATGAACTTAATAAGTGGCTCCAAGTGGGAAATTTACTTAAACAATGGAAGGGAGATATTGTTTGTTTACAAGAAACTAAGTTGCAATCATTACAAACCAACTAGTTCGTAGCTTATGGAGAGGGCAACGCGTTGAGTGGTCTTACTTGCCAACCAAAGGTGCGTCAGGAGGAGTTTTAATCATGTTTGATAAAAGAGTGGAAGAATGTGTGGGTGAATTCACCATAGCTTGTTCCTTTGTAAATCTTGAAGACAACTTTAAATGGGCATTTGCTGGAATCTATGGCCCAAATTTTGACTCAGAGAGAAGGCTATTGTGGGAAGAATTGACGGGACTTCTTAATTAGTGGAAGTTACCAAGCTGTATTGGGGGTGACTTTAACATAACTTGCTTTCCAAGCAAAAGGTCGGGTGTATCCCACATCACTCCTGCCATGAGAGATTTTTCTGATTTCATCTCAGAACAAGAGCTTATATCCCACTATCAAGAGGCACGTTTACTTGGTCCAACAATCGAGATCTCCCATCTTGGTTGAGGATCGACAGATTTTTATTATCTCCTAAATGGGAGTCACGCTATCCGGATGTTGCCCAAAGGAGATTACCCCGTCTATGTTCTGATCACTTCATCTTAGATTGTAGAGGCATCCAAGAGGGTAAAAGGTATTTTAAATTTGAAAATATGTTGCTTAAAACTGATGGTTTTGTAGACAGGGTCAGACTTTGGTTGAATACTTACAACTTTCAAGGCTCTCCAAGCTTCATTATGGCCAAAGAGTTGAAAGTACTGAAATAGGACCTAAAGCAATAGAATGAACAAGTTTTTGGCAATGCACTTCAACAAAGATGCTCTTTTGTTGACGAGTTACATGGACTAGAAGGCGAGGAGGAAGCTAGAACACTCTCCGAACCTAAAACCATTCGCAAGACCCAGGTTATCACAAAATTTGAAAGAGTTACTCTGATGGAAAAGATTTCATGGAGATAGAAGTCAACGGCATTATGGCTTAAGGAGGGGGACATGTGCACAAAATTCTTTCATAGGGTGCCCAACTTTCACAGGAGGAACAATGTCATTAATACTTTGATGGTAGATGGGGTAGTTTCTTCGGATCAGACGATCATCAAAATCATATTGCAGTTTTATCGACAGTTGTTATCTGAAGAGCACAACTGGTGATCACAAGTGGACGATTTAACTATTTTTTTACTTGATCAACATAGTGCAGAATGGCTAGAGAGGCCGTTTGCAAAAGATGAAGTGTACAAGGTAATAGAGGTATGATATGTGATAAGGCCCCGGGTCCAGATAAATTACTATGGGATTCTTTCAAACTTGTTAGGAGGTGGTGAAGGAAAACCTTATGCAAGTCTTTCTTGATTTTCATACTAATACAAGCTTTGAAAAGATTCTTAAGTTTATCTTTGTAGTACTCATTTCTAAAAAGATGGGGTCTATGGATAATAGAGATTATAGCCTTTTTTTTTTTTTTTTTATTTGGCAAAGAGAGGATAGTCACATGTCTAGTATTGACTTCCACCTAAGTTTACTGATAATCCTACCCTTATGGCGGAGGAAAATCGTGGTAAGAATCTCAAACATCTAAGGGTTTACAATGTCAAAATTAAATACCAAACCGAGATGCTAAAAAGAAATTTCAGAGATCATAAAACAAAGAAAGGCATAAACACACCACAATAAAAAGGACACCTCAGCCAAATAACTCTACAACATCAACGCAGTCTTGTGAATGGGATGTATAAGATCCTCTCCAAAGTGCTTGCGAATAGATTGAGTTCAGTGATGAAGAAATTTATTTCAAAGCCGCAAAATGTATTTGTAAAAGGTAGACAAATTCTCGACTCTATCCTCATAGCAAATGAAGTTTTGGATGGACATTTGAAATTTAAAGAACTTGGGCTGCTTTGTGGACTAGACATGGAGAAACTTATGACCACGTCAATTGGCGGTTCTTACTCTATCTTCTTGCTAGATGTGGCTTTGGGGGCAAATGGCAGAAATGGATTGAGTTTTGTATCTCTTCAGTGAGATTCTCTATCTTGGTGAATGGTCACCGGTTGGATTCTTCAACTCTTCTCGTGGGTTAGACAGAGAGATCTTCTTTTTCTGCGACCTTTTTTATTTATCATGGAAACTCTAAGTAAGATGATTGAGAGTTTGGTGGACCGGGGGTTTCTTTATGGTTTTTCGGTGGGGAATGGCAACCACAACATCACTCACTTGTTTTTTACGGATGACACTTATTTTTTGTGGTACTAACAGTGGACACATTCGAGCCTTGAAAGCGCTCCTCCTTTGCTTTGAAGCTGCATCAGGTTTGAGAATTAACCTTTCAAAGTCTAAATTTGTACTAATGGGGGAGGTCCATGATGTGGGGTCTTTAGTTACACTTTTGTGTTACAAGGTATCTTCATTGCCTCTCAAGTATCTTGGTTTACCTTTGGGTGTCTCCTTTGAATCTAAAAGGATTTGGGATGGCATGGTCGAAAATGTAGAACGCAGATTGGCTTCTTGGAAAAGCTTATATTTGTCTAAAGGTGGCAAGTTGATTTTGATCAAAAGCATTTTTTCAAATTTACTCACTTCTTGTCTTTGGTCTTGCTCCTAGCAAAGGTAGCTAACCGCATCGAGAAGTTGCAAAGGGATTTCCTTTGGAGTGGCTTGGGGGATGAACTCAAGTTTCATCTAGTTAATGGTCAACAATTTGTACCCCCATCTCTAGGGGAGGTTTGGGAATTCACCACTTGATGAAATTCAACCAAGCTTTTTTAGGTAAATGGCTCTGGAGGTACCAACATGAAAAGGATGCTCTTTGGAAGTTGGTAATAGACTCAAAATTTGGAAAGACGTGGGAGTAGAGCTATAGTCAAGTCGAGCCAAGCTTTGGCTTGCCTAGTTCGAACTCGAGTTTTTATTTATTTTTTGTTCAAGCTCAATTCGATAAACTAAACTTCTAATTCGAACTTGAACTCAAGCTTGTCTCACAAACAAACTTGCTCACTTGAGCTCAAGCTTCGAGCTCGAATTTTTTTTTTAAAGTTTTTTGAATAAAATTTAAAAATAAATAAATAACTAATAAAAAATTAATATTTAATATCTAACTAGTTGATATTTATTCATGATAGCAATATGTCATATGTTTATATATATTATTAATAAATACACATAATATGATAGCATATACGTATTTCACATGTTTCACACGTATTAATATATAAAATTATTAAATTTTATAAACAAATTATTGTACAAATTATAAAACATAACTATGAAGTATATTCATCATATAAATATAAGTAATAAGATTATATATTACTTGTATTAGTAGCAATACATATATATAACATATAAATGTATATATATTTATCAATATATAAATGAATTTTAATCGAGTCAAGCTAATGAGTCGACTCGAGTATAAACGAGCGAGCTTTAACGAGTCTTAGCCAAGTCAAGTCGAGTTTTATCGAATATGTGTCATTTGCTAATCAAGCGGGTATTTGCTTTTACGAGTGAGTTTTTTTTTTCACGAGTCCAGTTCGATTCGAGTTTAACTGAGCGAGTACTGAACAGACTGTCAAGGAACCTGTTTTATTTACAACCCTAGTGGGGAGGTTAGTGCTTGAATGAGGTACGAGGCACATATGGTGTGGGGTTATGGAAATGTATAAGGGGACATTGGGAGACCTTTCGAGGTCATGAACATATTGTGGTGGGAGATGGTTCTCACGTTAGATTTTGATATGATGTTTGGTGTGATGACCATAGCCTCCAGGTGACATTTCCTGCTATCTTCGAGCTTGCAAGAGAAAATGATGTTGCGATCTCAGATCTTCTCTCTCAAATGGCCCCCTTCAATGGAATATTGATTTCATTAAGGTGGCCTAAGATTGGGAGGTAGATATTATTTTTGAATTCTTTGCAACTTTGTATTCAGTAAACATTCTAGGGGGTATTGGGGACAAGCTGCATTGGACTCACTCAAAGAAAGGAAACTTATCTGTTAGATAATTTTACCAAGCTTTAACGAGTCCTTGATTCACCAGGTTTCCATGGAAAAGTATATGGGCAGACGAAAGGTCCTACCAAAGTGGCCTTTTTTGTTTGGACAACATCACTAGATAAGATCTTGACTACAGACACTTAAGGAAGCGTTGGGTAATTGTGCTGGACTAGTGTTGTCTGTGCAAGAAGCAAGGGGAATCGGTAGACCATCTGTTTCTACATTGCGAGGTGGCCAGGGTCATGTAGGATGATTTCTTCATGAGAGTCGGTTTGTCATGAGTCATGCTTTTCAGATTGGTAGATTTCCTCGCTAGTTGGCGAGGCATTCAGGGTAACTCCTAGGTGGCAGCCATCTAGCGCATGGTTTCTATATGTATGTGTTGGTGTGTCTGGAGGGAAAGAATTGCAAGAAGTATTGAAGATTGTGAGAGAACAATGGAGGAACTTAAATACTTTTCTTCTTTAAGTCTTTGCTTTTATGGGCGGGTTCTATTGTTTGTGACGGTCTAATTGTTCAATACCTTTTTCGTTCGACTGTAAACCCTAACTAGGTGTTTCCCATGTATACTACATGTGTACCTGGGTTATGCCTTTGTCTATTAATAAAATTTCTTTGATTACCCATCAAGAAATTCTGGATTAGATTGGTTTTAAATGTTGGAGTGTAACATTCTCAGTAATATGACCAGTATGTTAAATGAAAAACAAGATGCAGATATCCCACATTCCGGGCATCGAGGGTCCTGAGCTATCCCTATTTAAGTTCCTCAATGAATTCTGTTTGATGACCTAAAGCTGTGCACATATGAGCGCCTCCTTTCTAAGTAGTCTGTCAGATGAATAACTTCTTGAAGTTTTCCCTGTAGGCTGCACCGTAGTTCCTCTTAAGAAAAATGGGGTGTTGAGTCTTTGTGATTATAGTGTTCACTATTTAGAAATAGGACTAATCTTATCAAAAAAGAAAGAAGAAATAGGACTAATCATGAAAGAATAACTTGTTCATATAGGCAATTTTTGCATCTACCGGAAATGAGTCTTGAATTTGCTAACTTGTCATCTGTGAGCCTTGAACTCATCCCGCAAATTTCTATCTTTTGCTTATTTACAGGCGGGGAAGTTCTCAAGAAGGCTTTGCATCAGTTAGCTTGGAGCCATCTGTTTCATTGTGGAGGTGTAGCAAGCCAAACTCCTCATTTGTAGTTTCAATTTGTGTAATTTTTGTTATAACTTGTATATTGTCCTTGATTGGAAAGACCGAAGACAGCACATTGGTACAAAAAAGAACTAATTCCGCCAGTATCCACAGAAAAAGAAAGGAAATTGAATCAAAGAATCTTTTTAGGTAAACCATTTGAGGGTATATCTACATGTATTAATGTAGTGGACAATGGGATTGGATGTAATTTCAGTTTTGCCTGCATCCTTTCCCTTCTTAACTTTATATTGATCAAGAAATGTCTCATAATGCCTGTTATATTAATACAGTCGTTTACTTATATAAAAAAGAAAGAAATATCTCGTAATCAATTGTTGTCTTTTCCATCTTGGCTAGTGCTAATTCAATCTTTTTTTATGCTGAAATATAGATCTCCTACTGACCAAGGACTGACTGAATTTGTTGAGTGTAGTGAAATATACCACACCCACACACAATGGTAGCGAGACGGACCATGAAATAAATGTGCAAGAATAGGAATCGAGCACACCGACAATCACACAACACTATATTTACGTAGTTCATCAACTTGTCTACGTTCAATTTTATTCAGAAGAAATTACAACACAGTGAATAACAGGAATTTCACTTTATTCACACCGTCTCAACTCTCTCTAAGACACTCATCTCTCACTAGAAAGCTCTCTATGCCGTTTGCTGCTCCCTCGCTTCAATCTCATCTACAAACATATGAAATAAACTTCATATATATAGGCCCCGACATGAGAAACCCTGCAGCGGTAAAAATAGGTGTTTCTTTTTTTGGTTCAAGTGAAGTGTCGAGCGCGTTGTGAGCAAACCTTGAGTCAAAATTAGGATTTTCTTTACTTGAGCCCACTGTCACACACACATCGAGCAAACTCTTTGTTTGAGCTTCGTCTAAAAGAAATGTGGTGCATATCTCGAACGAACTTTCTATTTGACTTTCACTCGAGCATCACGTCGAACGACAGTCAAGCAAATAATCTGCCTGGTGCTTTTCAGATCTCAAACCAAGCTCCACACATAATCCAACCTTAAGAGGAGTTAAAGTGGTTGCTGCATAACTTCTTGTGCACCTCAATCTGCAGTTTGAATGGTTGTAAAAAAAATAGTGTTTAAGGGCTTAAACATATTGGAAGATACATGATTCAAGCATCTTGTTCCAGATAAGGTTCTTGATCAATTAATCCAGGATGGGGTGCCTTTGTGTAGAGGGGAGGATATTTGTGTTTGGAAGCACTCGGTGGACGGTCGATTCACTACAAAATCTGCATGGCATCTAATTCGGAAACAGGGCACAATTGACCCCTGGAGAAGAAGGTTGTGGCAAGATTTAATTCCAAAAAATGTCTTTCCTGTACTGGACGGTTTGACGACATGCAGTGCCTCTTGATGATATTATTAAAACTCTTGGGATACCACTTGTTTCAAGGTGTCATTGCTACAAGCATGCAAAGGAAGAGACATTGCATCATGTTTTTTGTGAGGGGGATGGTGCAAGAAAGGTACGGAAATATTTTGCTGATGTTTGTAGAATAAGGATGTCGTTTATGCGGAATTAGGATGGTATGATGAATTTTTGGTGGAAAAGAGCTTCAGATTATACTCAAGTGGGTTGGGCATGTGGTGTGCTTCCAATCATTATTTCTGGGGAATTTTGGAAGGCTTGGTATGCTTACTGGATGGAGAATAAAAAAATTTGATTGTTGGGCGATTATACGTGTTGTTAAAATGGTATTATAGCTATTGGCAGCAACTTCAAAAATTCAGAAAAAGTGGCCCACATGATGGAGAAATGCTACATGATCTTCATTGTCCAATGGTGCCTGCAAAAATTTTATTCAAGGACTCCGCCGGATGTGGGAAAATTAAAATTAAATGTGGATGGATGTGCCCGTGAAAATTCTAGGTTGTCAGAAGGGGGAGGATATATTTGAGACACTCACAGCATGATTATTGCTGGTTTTACTCAATTTTACGGCCATGCTACTAATACAATTGCGGAATGTCAAGCGTTGCTCGATGGTTTGAAATTATGTAGAGGCTCGGATTGAGAAATGTGGTGGTGGAATATGATTCCAAGGTGGTTAGGATGGCTTATCTCAAGGTTGTGTCGTTACTGGTTTTTATGGGATTATTGGAAAGAATTGAAGGATTTAGTTTCTAAGCTTTAGGTTCGATTTCAACATAATTTTAGAGAAGCTGATATGGTGGCGGATTTCTTATCAAAAGAAGGAGCGAGTGGCAACACATCTGAGTTTATTGGCGATGAGTTGGTGCAAGGCAAACTCCAGGATTTAGCTCACATGGATGAATTGGGAATTGTTTATATCCAACACTGATGTCTATATTGGTTTATGGTTTATATAGGATTCTTTTAGATTGTTTATTCTTTAGGCCTGTTAAGATTGGTTTCTATAGACATTTTTAGATTGGTTCGGTTTTAGATTTAAGTTTTTTATGATGTTAGGGATGTTGTTTTCAAGCCACAAAGGATTCGTTCTTGACTATCCTGGTCTGAAATTTTGCAAGAATTTTATTTAGAGAGCTGTAAAATTTCAGCCACAAAAAGTAATTATACATATCCTCCTTTAATATCCTCATGTAATATCTGGCCAAATGCCCACTTCCTTGAACTTTGCTTTCATCTTTCCTTCGCTGCTAAGCCAAAAAAAGTCAACAAGACCGATTTGTAAATCACAATTGGTCCGTCTTCCTTCCCTCGTTTACATCACAATTCACAACATCCAACTACCCTTATCTTCCCTTATTAAAGCAAAGCCCATCTACCTCAACAAGCAAACCCCTTCCATAAAGCTTAGTTTTTTTTTTCCCGTCTTTTTCTCATCTCCCAAACACCCAAAAATGGCTCTAGAATGGGTTGTGCTAGGCTACGCGGCAGCCGCAGAGGCCGTAATGCTACTCCTGTTGACTCTCCCAGGACTCGATCCTCTCCGCAAGGGTCTTCTCTCTGTCACCAAAGCTCTTCTCAGACCTTTCCTCTCGATCGTGCCGTTCTGCTTCTTCTTGCTCTTGGACATCTACTGGAAGTACGAGACGAGACCTACGTGCAATTCTCCAGGCGCCTGCACTCCGTCGGAATCTCTTCGGCACCAAAAATCCATCATGAAGAGCCAGAGGAATGGGACCTTGATTGCTTCGGCGTTGTCGTTATACTGGGTTTTGTACTCGGTGACGAATCTCGTTGGTCGGGTCGAGGAGTTGAAGTATAGAGTCCAGAAATTGAAGGATTTCAACGAGTAAAGGGAAAGGGAAAATCCCATTTGGAGCTGTATACTGTTTGGTTGTAGGGAAAAGATGGAATTTCTAAGAGGGCTATGTAATGGATATTAGAGTTTTTTTTTTTTTTTTTTTTTACACTATTGGATATTAGTTATTTACAGTTAAAAAGTATTAATTCTAAGATCCATTTGAATGTTAGAATTAAAAAATAAATGCAAAGTTGATATGAAATAATAAATATAATATATTTATTTATTGCATTAATGGATGATGTAAGAGATTTGTTATCCAGCTACCTATCCTGCACATTGTACCTATTTTAATATTTATTTATTTTTGTTAAACTAATTGGTTCTTACCCTCATCATCTTTACCTCATATTTTTGTTGAAAAAAACAAATTATAGTATAGAAATGATGAATATAATTCTTATCATGTAAATAGTCGAACTCAATTTTTCATCATGTAGTTACTTAACAAAGAAACTTGCTTTCATCTTCAAAATTCTTAGTTAGAAAAAGTTATAAAATAATCCTATTATACCGTCTCATTTTATCATGTTTATGTATTGATTTTTTATTTTTATCTTTTTGATTTATTTGCTTAATAATTAGGATAATGATTATTAATGTATTAATATATTTTTTTAAATGGCTAAGTATATTTATAAAAAAAAAAAATTAAAAAATATAAGTTGACTAAGCGGAACAACAATGAGGTAAATTGAGGAAACATAATGGCACTACTCAAAGTTATAATGTAGCTAGATTGACAGTGTACTCACATGTGACAAAACTGACACATGTGATTAAGTGTGTTGGGTGGGGTGGGTCAGATTTGTCAAATATGGGTGGTTTGGATAGTTAATTGAGATAAAAATGAGTTCAATTTTTCTTTAATAATGTTTTTGTAATTTTTTTAAAATTGAATTGTTTATTATATTTTATATAAAAAATTATAATAATTAGATGATATGAGATAAAATAAAATGCCTTTTGTATCCAAACCTAATCTAAGAATAGTGTCTTATGTAGAATGGCATGGTGGGGGGGAAGCACTAAAAATCAAGCCTAGGCCGAACTTGAAGAAAAAGGGATGAATCTTATGAGGATCGGATTAGATTAGAGAGAAGCTAGGGTTTTTCTTTCATGATTAGTACTAAAAAAGAGTTTTATTCTTATATTAAGTCACATCATTTAGTTCTGTACAAAAATGATCATGAATTTAAGTTGAAAAAATGTAGATGGTCACATAAATAAATATTAGACAAATCCACTTTGGTATTCTTACAAAAGCGACAGTATCAACTATACGTGATGGTGAGGGCTACTACAAGAGATGGGTGTTTCTTTTTCAAGTCTTCGAAATCTGTTGACAGAAGTGAAGAATATGCTAAATCTCTTCATTGAGTTTGTTTAAGGTTCAACATGTACCATTCTTAAGGATGAAGATATTGAGATGCTGTAGGAAGTTGTTCCAATGTGTGTTATATTTATTATTATTCCTATTATTATTATAAAAAAAATCACTATTATTATTATTATTATTTTATAATTTCCTACTTATTTTATGGTCAATTGATGTAGTAATATGCTTGAACCCAAATTCGCGAGGGTCTTTTTTTATTACTCAAAATAATAATAGACTAAATTAAGAAACATTGATAAAAATTAAAAATTAAAAAAAAAAACATTAATCATCACCATATTCTCAAAAGATATTATATATCATCTGATGAGTTGTTTTCATCTCTCTTTTTATTGACTATAATTTTCTTATATAAATATGCATATATGCTACAATAATTTCCAAACAATACACTGGTAGTGGTAGATATCAACAGCTCTCTCTATCTCTCACGTCTTGTGCCTCACTCTCTGATTTTCTCCTCTTTGCATCATCTTCATTGTCGTTGATTTTCCAAATCTGAATTTCTAATTTTTATTTGGAAAAAATGGAATTTGTACATGTATTATGGTACAAACTTTTAGGAAAACAAGTGATTTTTAGAATTGATTTTTTTAGGAAGTCCGAATTGATTAAACTGATTGAACCATAACGGATCGGATCGGTGCCTGAGAGCAAGACCAACACCATGGTACAACCGGTCGGAAACAACCTGATCGAGGAAAGGTCGATCAGTGCTCATTTGACCGTCTCACCAAACTGAGGGGGCCGAATTTCAGCCATAATCATCAAACAAGCTTATTTCTTCCTAAGCCAAGGAAAATGATATTTGCAGTCCTAAGATATACAAATCTCAGCACACTCCCTTTAAGAAAAGTGAGTAAATATGTCTACCATCAAAAAAAAGTTTTAATGGTAAACTCTTAACTCTTTTTTTAAAGAGAGTGCACGGAACTTACATACCCTAATACAATATCTAACAATATACCTAAAAACATCCAGGCATTTAGAAAATAATTGCAATTCAACGAGGAAATCACATAGGAAATTACATACAAAAAATGGAAGTTACTTACACTTAGCCATATAGATCCTATCGTCGAAGCTTCTTCAGTAACCACTTCCTCCGTGCAGTGACATCCATGGCCACAAACATCTTGGCCTTTCTCTCATCTTCCAAAAGCTCACAAGCCTCCAAGAAGAGCTCGTCATCCATGTCTGGAACAGTTTGAAGTGCTGCAACAATACATTCTATTGAGCTGTAGTCTTTGTCCTCTTCAGTACCCCTCTGAGTTTTGACTAGACATGACTTCTCCTCAGCTGTTTCTTGTATCTCCTCTTTGATTGTTCTCTGAACTTTTTGAGCGCATGCTAAGGTTGATGAACTTCCAGATTTTCGCTTTTTTCTCTTCCGAGACATTTTAAATTCCCCAGATGGAGATTGCATGTTCATGTCTCCCACATCATTGATCCCCCTCCCAAAGGCATTATTGTCCATGCTACTTGTTCTCCCATTCCAACTGTCATTTCCATAAATCAAGCCCAAATCACTATAACCATCTAAGATCCTATCTCGGTACACAATTGCATCAGGATGCTCCTGCAAAAAAATCATTTTAAGAGGAAGCTACTCAAGCTATCCAGTTTGCCGATTACAATCACTACAAGACTATGTTCAGCACTACAGTAAAAAAACGTGTGTGCATGCATGTGTGTACCATATCGTGCGTTGAGATACCAGAGGCACCTTGGAACACCCATATACTATAGCAACATATAAGGAATGAGAAAGAATGGTACCTTGATATATGCCATCCAAACATCGTCATCAGCTATCACCATTTGGTCTATTTCATCCCAAGCAAAGCCTTTATGATTGAGGAGATTTAAGACATCTGTATACTCTTTCATCAAACTCAAATAGCGATCTTCTAACACGTCTTTGTCACAAATAAGTCCGAACTTTTTATTGAATGATGCAATCATCCAGGTCCAAGCTTGCTCGTTGTACGTCCCATAAATCTTATTTCCTCTGTGCAGCTGCTCTAACATGAGGTCAATAAAATAACGATCCATTTGCCTTGTCCAGTTTATCCCTAGAGGATCACTATTAGCAGGAGAATGGTCATTCTCTTCACCTACAAATTCAAAAAACTGACATTAGGTGCGATAATTTATTCTACATGCATATGGTAACAAAGAAAAAATGAAGTAATTATGTAGTTTAAAACTGTTCAACAAAAGCAAAGGTTTGATTACTTGAAATCCATAGATTTCAATGCTCAGAAAATAGAACAATTACTTATTACAACACTAATTTAGACAAACTATGGCACCCGTAATTACACTCGTCAGTGCAGTTTTCACATGGCCCTTCAGTATGGATGCATGTACCTTAAAGTAGATTGTACCAATCTTGTCTACCTATAGGTAGTATTGCAAATGAGAGAGAGAGAGAGAGAAGAGAGAGACCAATATTTACTCCCAGCATACAGTCCTCAGCTTCCATAGTGTGGCTTGAGTAATTACTCCTTTTGCTAGTGTTTTCACTTCCGTAAATCAAAAACAAATCATTGAAATTTGGTAGAGTTCTATTGCGATATGTTCGGGCATCAGGATGCTCCTGCAGAAACTATCTGTAAGCTGATGGGAACATAGAGTTTTTATGTAATGTGAATTCTTAAGGATCATCTTGACATAATTGCTACAAGAGAAAACAAAAAGATCACCTTGACATAACCATGCCATAGATCATCTTCAGCAGTTATCATCTGCTGCATTTCATCCCAAGCAAATCCACTATGGTCAAGTAGAGTTTTCATATCGTTGAATCGCTTCCTCAAATTCATAAAACGACTTTTCAGGACATCTTTGTCATACTGATACCCAAATTCTGCACTAAACTTTGAAACCATATCGCTCCAGGCTAGCTTGTTGAATTTATGATCAACAATACTTCCATTGCATACCTGCTCTAACATAAGATCAATAAAATATCGGTCCATTGGCGGCGTCCAATCAGTTCTCCAATGATGGCTATTGCTAAGCCTGGCACCTTCAGAAAATTCTGAACAATATAAATATGGAAAAAAAAAAATCTCTGCCTACTCATTAAAAGAGTACATTCAGACACATTGAACAAGCCTATATTACTAATTGTTCAGTAAGTTCAGTCCAGCATCAAAGACAAAAATAGAAAATATATATGCCACATGCTGCTGTAAGCTTGTCAAAACAAAATCTCACCAACACCATTACAGCCAATATCTTGACCTGATTCGTAACACCCTCTATCAGAAGCTGGATTTCCATAAATCAAGCATAAATCATTGTAGTTTGGCTTTGGCTTGTTTCTGTATGATTTTGCATCTGGGTTTTCCTACACACACAAAGTGTTATCCACATATAATTGAAACTGACATATAAAATAAGTTGACAAAATGCACCTTTAAATAAGCATCCCAAACATCACCATAAGCTGTGACCATTTGCCGTGTTTCATCCCATGAAAACCCACTCTGGTCGAGAAGATTTTTCATATCATAGTACTGCTTTTCCAAATTTCTATAATGAACCTTCAGGAAATCTTTGTCATAGTGTAGGGCAAATCTTTCCTTGAACAACATAATCATATCTATACATGCTTGATTCTTGAAAGTGAAATCAATCTTCTTCCCCTTGTGTACTTCCTCTAGCATAATGTCAATGAGGTATCGATCCATTGAAGGTGTCCAATGTGTTCTTGAAAATTCTTCACTGTTTGCATTACATTGGATGTCTTCTCCTTTTACAAACCAGTGATTTTGTATGTTAATACAAAAAGAAACATGTATCTCAGAGAGAATAAATTCAATAAATGCAACTGGTAATTCTCTTTTTACTTTTTGTCAAATGCTAGGGTTCAAATACCCTTTACACATACAAAAAAAAAAAAAACTTAACACATAAATAAGAATTAGGTTTCTGGGACATCAAAATTGGGATAGCAATCGGCAGATATGGCGATAATGAAACGGAAAGGAGACGGGTTTTTTTTTTTTTTATAATTTGAAAGCAAACAGATATTGTAGGTTAAGAACAACATAATGGTAGTATGAGGAGACTGATAAAAAGTTAGAAATAACATAATGGAAAAATACAAAGCATATGATAAAATTCTTAAATTATTTGGGAAGCTCTGCACTGCTGAAAAAAAAAACGTACCAATCATCAAATCTGGATCTTCACTGTCAAGATCTGCATTGCATGCTGAAACGCTGTGTTGCCCATTAGAAACTTCCTCACCATATATGACACATAATTTGTGATAGCTTGGGACAGATGTATTTTTATATGACCGGGCATCAGGATGCACCTGCAAATATAATACATAAGGCAATAGTAAAATAACTCATTCTAAAAGATATGAGAATGGGTAAATGGTAATTCACCTTAGTATAAGAATCCCAGATGTAATCCTCAGCCGTTACCATTTCTCTTGTTTCATCCCAAGAAAACCCACCTTGTTCAAGAAGAACCTTTATGTCATTATATTGCCTTCGTAAATGTTTGTATCTATTCTTCAGACAATCTTTGTCATAGTGAGTGCCAAACTTTGCATTGAACAATTTGACCATTTCAGTCCAAGCCTCAGCTACAAATCCATGACCAATTTTATTCCCACTAAGCACCTGGTCTTGTAACAATTCAATGAGGAAACGGTCCATTGGGGATGTCCAAATCATTCTATGGCATTCACTACCAGCAGAGGAATGGCCCTCCTTTTCTTCACCTGCAGGAATGATAAGAGAGATTTATGGGGATGACTAATCTCTCAACAAAACATTTGAGAGATTCAAACATAAATAATATACAAAGTGTATGGTAGCAGTCATTCAAATATTCATCATCTAATTTCACAAAAATAAAATTGCTCCTGGGCCCTGGCACATAACAATATCAATATCAGCAGCTCAATAATTCTCCAACCCTAAGAGAAAATATAAAGAAATTAGTAACAAGACTAATAATCTCATGCATCTTGCTGAACTGCTCGTGCCTACAGCTATGTAATGAAAAAGCAGGAACCTTAAAATACAAATCCCATTAAAGAGAAAATATAACCATTATGCCGTATACCCATCTGTCTCATTAAACCTGTATACGATATTATGCCGTATACCCATCTGTCTCATTAAACCTGTATACGATAAATTACGGTTTTATGAAGTTAGATACCTACCATCAAAATGATCTAAAAAATCCCAAACGGAAATATATAGATGAACCCCCAGCATTCTTTTTTTCATAGGAAAAGAAAACTTGTATTAACAAATTTAAGAGCAGTAGCCTGAGGAATACAGGTTGTATACTAAAGTCCTCCAACATTTTTTTTTTATTGTTTTGATATAAAATGACACCAGACTCGAGTTGTATAAGATCACCTTCAAAAAAATTTCCTCGCTGAATATGACTAACATGTCCATTGCTGACAGCATTTCCAAATATCAATTCCAAATCTCTACAGTTTAGCAAGGTCTTCTTCCTATATTGACTTGCATCTGGGTGTGCCTACATTGGCAATTGTAAGTGCAAAAGACAATTGAAAACATGAATCCTAATAACCAAATGGTCAAAACAGTGTACCTTGATATAAGTATCCCATGCATAATCGGCTGCTGCTATCTTTTGTTGCTTTTCATCCCATGAAAACCCTTTTACCTCAAGTAGTCTCTTCATATCGGTATAGTACTTAAATAGTTTCTTATAACGGTGTTTTAAGAAACTTTTACCATATTTTGTTCCATATTTCCCATTGAACAAAGTGAGCATATCTTTCCATGCTTGGTTTTTGAATGTATTGTGGACCTTATGGCCTTTTTTAAGTTGGTGCAACATAAGCTTGACAAAATATCGGTCCATCGCAAGTGTCCAATCTTTTTTCGAATGCTTTTTACTCACCGGTAAAAGGCTATTCACTCCAACACCTACAATAACTATGTAATCAGTAAAAGTAGTTTCTATTTATTAAGAAGAGATGGTGCTACTTGAAATTCACGTTACTATAGAGCTAGCAGAAAAAATGAATTATCATCTTAGTCTTACTGAGTTTATTTCCCAACAAAGCAAGAAACTCAAGAAAAAACAAGCCATAAGGAGTGGTCACATCAAGCATTCACTAGCCAAGAACATGAGATCATCACATTCTACCTCATCTTTTTGTTCGCCAGGGGACAGGGGACAGTTAAGGTGCTTATTTTTCCCATAATAAGGAAAAGTTTACAAAACAACAATATGTCTTACCATTATGTATTAGTTACCATATTAGGTTATAAATTAGCTTGCTTATGGTCCAGCTGTGAGCATAGGTAACCAGGCCACTGTTTGCTGCACCAAAGATTGGCTGAAAATGAATTTATAGAGAGAGTAGAAGGCAATTTTGCTCCTGATTTATAAATTACAATGAGTGGGGGGGGGGGGGGGGGGGGGGGGGGAGTTCGTTGCTTTTGAGTCTTTTCTCCTTTTCTTCCACTAAAGTAACAATAATAACAAAACTAAATAATTAGATCATGGCATAATTTTAAGCACTACCAAAGCTGCTTCAATATAAGCACAGTGCCAATTGGATACATTTCAACGCCAATGACAAATTCAACATTTCTGCATATCCATGACAGAACATAAAAACACACCAATATTCAATCCTTGAATGTCATCATCGAAGTCTAAATCGTGACTGGACCGGCTGTATCTTCCATCTGCTGTTGTGTGTGCATATATCAAGCACAAATCATTGAAGTTCATCAAGGCTTTATTTCTGTAGGACTGCGCATCTGGGTGAACCTGCATTTGTATTATGCCAATTAACTTTCACCCCAAAGGTAGAGCTAAAAAAATGAAAAAACAAAAACGACCAGAGAAAGTAATGCACCTTGATGTAGGAATCCCAAACATGATGACTGGCTACCACCATTTGTTTAGTATCATCCCAAGAAAATCCATTCTGATCGAGAAGAATTTTTATATCATTGAATTGCGTCCACAAATTAGTGTAGTGACTTTTCAAGACCTTTTCGTCATATGGCGATCCAAAATATGCATTGAACATGGTCAGCATATCAGTCCAAGCTTGTTTGTTGAATGTATGGCCCATCCTATTCCCCCTATGCACCTGATCTAACAAAAGATCAATAAAATAGCGTTCCATTGCTGGTGTCCAATTCGTCCTAGTACGATCACTGTTCATGGGAATTTGGGATCCCATTTCTTACCCTACAAAATCAACAATTTCATTGTAAAAACATAGAGGATGACTCATATCTAGTCTTAGTAATGCTATGGCGCAAAAGAGATCACCTTAAGTACACAAACAGGTTTGCACGCTATCTTAGCACGTCTAGCTTTGGAAAGTCACGAGACCACAATGTAAACACTATCTAGTGATCAAACCAAGAAAATATAATGAAATTGAACAAAACTTGGAATTAAAATATGATCTTTCGGGCCCCCTCAGGGGTTCAAAGAATAAGACCCAGAAATTCACAAACAAATGCAGTGCGCTGGTCTGTTCGCGGTTCGATAATCCCCAAAAAATAACAATTCAAACTCATATCGACGACCAAAGCGAAGCAAGCTACAAGAGCGCACACCTACAAAATGATCTCGAGTTCCACGTATTAACAATGTTTCTTTGCCAAGAACGTCGAGGGGGAAGAAAGGAAAGGGGAAATGTTCAAATTTATACTCCGTACTTTTATGGATTTCTATAAAACGAAGATCCCAGCTCAAATAGACAATACCGGCTTGGATTTAGGCTCAGCCCAGTTAAAGTTTAGCTCCTAACAGTATCACAAAGATGATAATGTCGAGAATCTAAGTTGTGGTCCATCCACCGTTTCCTACACCTTCTCAGTAACCAAACAGCACATAATCTAATTTCATAAATATCGTGTGGGTATGTGTGCGTGTTCGCGAGAGACACAGAGAAATTTAGGGTTTAGAACCTTTGATTTGGGAGACGGAGAAATAGACCACGAAGAGAGTGTGAACGGAAGAAAGCCTTCGAGGCAGTCTGGTTTTCCTCGACCAGTGGATTTATCAGGGCAGACACTTTCGCCCTAACAAAATATTTGTATAACGGCGGCCACACCAGTTACATATTAATAATCTTTCACGGCGGTTGATATCGTCTTAATAAGAGTTTACATTATATATGTGAGTTATAGACTGTACTGATGATTTTTTGTCTTAATAAATACCATATATTGACTAGTTGACACGAATTGGGTCAACAGAGGGCCCAACTTGTTAGGTCCCGATTGGCCCAGAAAGTGCAGAAGAATTAAGGACGACCTAAGACTGGCCCATACCCAAGATACCATCTCCAACCGCTTATACTCCTCTCCCTGCTCCCTCCTAATTATTCTCTTTCCGAAAATGAAATTGATACCAAATTGCACAATTTTTGCACAGTTGATTAAATAGAGATGTTATGGACGTGATTTACAACTCTAGCATACAATCACTTGCAACAAAAGAAACATGGGATTTGGGGGTTCATGAGAATGCTTCAAATGCCTAGTCAATAAAAGTAGGAGAGATTTCTTTAGTAGTAGTAGAAGAAGATAGGTCCGATTGTCGTACCTAGGTGATATAAATAGAGTCCAAGGGAGATGCTAAGGATCTCGATTGTATCTCGTCTCTTTCTTTTTTGATTTTTTTTTTTTACATGATTTTTAAGTGCTTTTAAATAATTTTATGATTTTTTTATATTTTTAAAAAATATTTTAAGATGTTAAAAAAATAATGTGAAAGAAAATATATATTTTTATATGATTTTTTTAACATCTTAAAACATTTAAAAAAATCAAAACATTTTAAAAAAATCACAATATTATTTAAAAATATTTATTTAAAAATCATGTAAAAAAATCTCATCGGGATCCCAAAATTGAGATAGTTAGCATTTTCCTAGAGTCCAATAATGTCTTCTATTTGATATGATAACCGTCTAGGACTCTAGAGATTATTTAAAATTCAAATTGCGAGATCTACGAGCTTCACTTGCTAAGAATAACTGATAAACTCTCCCAAGGTTCGTAGGTAGTTATTCTTTCAGTGATAACTGCTCATATAATTACAGAGATTCAAATCCTCGATTCAAGGCTTTTTGGGTTAGGCTAGTGTTCAAGCCCATGGCATGGCCTGACAAGTCTCGAAGAGGGAAAGGTTTAAATTGGAAGGAAAATGATTTATATCTTATAAGTCCTTTAATAAAACGATATCCACTTAAGAAAACCCTCTTTTTTTATATAGTATCTACAACTTGTTTCTAAACGACATATATGAAATTTACATATCTTAAAATTGTGTTTAATATCACTCTTTTAAAATTCAAATTCGATCCCTATATATGACGAAGTAGCGGATAATAGTATTTTTAAGCCAATGAGCATGGCTGCATGAGTTAGGTCCCCATCTGAAGGGTCATGTGCCCCCCATCAAAGGGGCATGTGCCCTTTACCCTAATTGAGGGGCAATTCATCCAAAAGAGGTTAAGCCTTTCTTTATCAGCTTGGACAAATGTTGGGCCCAAGGCCTCAAAGTCAATGCCCATACTTATCAGTTGGGCTGAAGAGTCAAGCTCGCCAGCAGATATTTCTGGTCCTCTTCCTCTTCTTCATTTTTTATTTTTATTCTAAGTATAAATCAATCGAAAAGACAAGCTTTAATAGTTTTGGCAGTTTGAAGAGTCAAACATACTCTTCTAAAGAGTCAAACATACTCATTTATTTTTATATTTATTCACATCTCATTTAATCATTATAATTTTTTTAAATTTTTACATAAAATATAATAAACAATTCAATTTTTTCAAAACTTAAAATAAAATAATATTAAAAATATATATTCTAACTATATTTTATTCAACTTTTAATTTTTATTTTAGATCATATCATCTTATTTGTGAAAACAAACGAAATTTATTAAAGAGAAATGCATGTTTTACTTAGAAGAATATTTGGACTAGGACAACAAATGAACCGAATCGAGTTGAAATCGAATAAACTAGATACTCAAGCTCGATTAACATGTTTACTCACTCGAACTCAGCTCAAACTCAAATAAAATTGAAATATCCTTGCTCGAACTCGATTCATTAATCGTTAATGTTGTTCGAGACTCAACCTCAACTAAAAATAAACAAACGACTCTAGCTTGACCTACTCGAGCTCGAACTCGATTTTTTATTTTGAAATTTCTAATATTATCTTTTGATTAACAAAAAATTCTAGATTTAAAAAAAAATTATTTAACTATTCAACAAAATAATTTTGATTCAAGGTTTTTATGGTATAACTTTTTTTTATAAAAATATTTTATATTTATAAGTTAAAAGGATAATACATAAGATAAATATAATAAACTAAACTATTAATACGTATAGATAATATCATAAATCAATAGTTGTAGTTATAGGATATATTATTATACAAATTATCTTATTAGCATTTTGAGAACATAACATATATAATATTAAATAAGTTTAACTATAAATAAATTAATAATATATAATTTAGTATTTAAAATATAACTAACATGTAATATATATAATACATACAAATATAAAATATATTACGAGCTCAGACGAGTCAAGCCAAGTTTATATGAGTTTTATTAATGAGTCTAAATCGAGTCGAATCGAGTCGAGTTTATTTGAGTTTTGCTCATTTAATATTTGAACTTATATTAATATTTACAAATATCTTATTTATTAAGTGAATTGAGTTCGAATAGAGTATATACTAGCCAAACTCGAACTGTTCATGAGCTACTATATTCAATTGCATCCATAATTTGGACAGTTTTATCTTAATTCTAAAACTTAAAATGAGAAAAAGATAAACTCATAAAATATATCTTACAACATTTCTTATTTGTTCTATTTGTATAACTCTATAGCAAATGTCTAAAAAATTGTAAGACCTAATTCCATGTTTGTCTCTCTCTGATACTATTATATCTTAGAATTTGAGCAAGAGTTTTAGAATATTTTAATCTAAAGAAAGATGAGATTACAATGACTTGTCGGGTGGAAAATATTGCAAAATTGGGTAGACTTTAATGCTCCATATTTGAACAAGATGGTGGGTTGAGTGCAGTCACAATTAGTATATTTTTCCTCAATTTCCAACCAACAATAATTTGCCTAACCCTATTAATTGCGTTCATAATGAAACATTGTCTTTTGCAATCAATCTTCACTTCAACTATAAAATCTTGACCAATCCAATAAACATGAAAATGAGCTGTAGTTTTTTGTTTATTAAATGTGAAAGTTTGCATGCAAGTATACACATATCTTGACCAATTATTGCCTCATCTTATGAGATTCTTGTGGCATTAATCATATTCTGCTTTTAAGACTCTGTTTGTCCACTTTGTCTATTGAAGTCAAAAACTTTTAAGCTGATTATATAGCTGAGATGAAATTAGACGAAAAATTTATGAATAATGATAAAGTAATTTTTAAATAGTAATAAGATGATTTGAGTTAAGATATTTTATGAAATCTTGGAAAATGAGAGAGAATGGAGCTAAATAAGAATGTTATAAAATTTAAATATTTTTAGAATGTATTTTTTAATATTATTTTTGTTCTAACATTTGAAAAAGTTGATTTTTTTTTTCATAAATTGTTCAAAAGTTTGAGAAAGTAATGATTGGATGAAAGAATTGAAAATTGAAAATTGGAAAGGGTTTTTATTTGAATTATCAATGTTTAGATGTTGAGATGTGGTGTAATGAAATAAATTGAGACCATCTCTAAAACCAAACGGGACCTAGTCATCAATTAGTATATTTTTCCTCAATTTCCAACCAATAATAATTTTCCTAACCCCATTAATTGCCTTCATAACGAAACATTGTCTTTTGCAATCAATCTTCACTTTAAATTATTGCCTCATCTTATGAGATTCTTGTGGCATTAATCATATTCTGCTTTTAAGACTCTGTTTGTCCACTTTGTCTATTGAAGTCAAAAACTTTTAAGTTGATTATATAGATGAAATGAAATGAGACAAAAAATTTATGAATAATGATGAAGTAATTTTTTAAATAGTAAGAAGATAATTTGAGTTAAGATATTTTATGAAATTTTGGAAAATGAGAGAGAATGGAGTTAAATAAAAATATTATAAAATTTAAATATTTTTAGAATGTATTTTTTAATATTATTTTTGTTCTAACATTTGAAAAAAGTTCTTTTTTTTTTTTTTATAAATTGTTCAAAAGTTTGGGAAAGTAATGATTGGATGAAAGAAATGAAAATTTAAAATTGAAAAGTGTTTTTGTTTGAATTATCAATGTTTAGATGTTGAGATGGGTGTATTGAAATAAATTGAGACCATCTCTAAAACCAAACAGGACCTAGTCCTCTTCCTCTTTTTCTAGACTGGTTTGTTTTCACAAATACTCTCATATCATCTCAACTCATCATTATCGATTTTTCAAATTTCCATATAAAATAAAATAAACAACTAATAAATTGAGAGAAACATATATTCCATCATCAAAGACACTCAAATCCTTTTCCATTTCAATCGATTGAAGATGCAAAATGGGGTTTCGTATTTTCATTTCATGATATATAGGCAGATAGAATTATCACACCATACTTAGATATATGGTCTTTCAATTAGTTGCTCAAGTCAGTATAAAAAAGAAAGATACGTCTAATGCTCATGAATATTTTTGTAAATTTGGAGATGTATATATTTATTCTTCAAATAATGATAGTAGTCTATCCTTTTATCACTACTTTACTATTTTATAGTATATTTAAAATTTTTGTTTTTTATTATTTTCTTTTAAATATTTTTTTAATATTAAGAAAATTAAGAAATTATACAGTTTTATTAATAGTCATTTTATTAATTATTAAGTAAAAAAAAAATTAAAAAATGTTAAAAACATAAAGAGAGTAATAAAGAAATAATAGGAGATAGTAAACCTATGATTATCTATCTTGAAAAGGTGATGCGTACGCAACAATTGCAGTGCCTCAACAACATAATAAATCAAAGGAAAGAACAAAATTAAAAAAAAGTACAGAGAAGGAAAAGAAAAATGAAATTTTATCTATTATTCTCTAAATTATTGTTATCTTACCATCCTTTTATATTATATCAAATAATTTAATCATAGATCATGAATAATAATGAATCATATATATTCTCAATCATTTAAAAATATAAAAGAATGATAATAAAAATATGATAAATACGAGAGAATGATAATTAACAACGCCTCCTTGGATAGTGAAAATAAGATAAGATAATTTTAAATAAAAGTTTAAAGTTGATTAAAATATTATTATTGATTTAAAATTCGAAAAAATTAAATTGAGATTGGAAAAAGTGAATTATATATTATATTTTGTGTAAAATTTTAAAAATTTATAATAATAAGATGAAATGATTTAAAATCATTTCTCAATCCAAACAAAGATTAGCAAAATTGTAAAGCTCTTTCATTTCCAATCCACCCAAAGTTAATTATTGCTAGGAAAGATAAACTCGTCAAATTGTCAATCCACCAAAAATATTGACTTTTAGATACACTCGATAGTAGTCAACATCAGATCCCATATATATTTTTTTTCTCTGAAAAATAAAATATTCATAGATAAACTAGCAATTATAAGATACAAATTTAATGAAATGAGAGTTTTCTATGGTCTTCCCAAAATCAACCTATTACAAATCGAAAAATAAAAAGAGAGATTTGAAATCAAAAAAATGACTCTCACTCATTTTTCACAATGAGAGATTACTTGGTGACGATTTTTAAATAGTCTGATAAACAGTTTATAGAGCTGCAGCTAGAAGTCATAGTAAAGAGATGTGTATTGCAACATGTTGATTTGGAATGGCTAAATGAACTTTTACATCCACTTTCACTCGATCCTTAATTAGAAAAACCTCCTAAATATAGGAAAGTAACCAAAAATTGAGACGAATCGTAGACAATGGGCCACCATTGGCAGTGGCGGCACATGCAAGTCACACGTTGCCCTTGGAAAGAAGTGGAAAGTTGGAATATAAAAATATGATGCCGATGGTCCTGGCAGTGCCATGCATGATGGCAAGAAGCATTCTGAGGCACAACGGGACGTGAAACTCACACACGACATAAGTCGCAAGTGAAGCATACGCGTTGCACATATGGTCAGATTTCTTTTGTCACTTTGAAGATTAGCGCCTGCACATATGAACAAATTTCTTTTGTCATCTTGAAAATTGATACATGGGGAGGCTGATGTTGGAATGCATGTCAGACCTTGCTCGCCGAAAAGCAACAGATCAATTAGTTTCAATACTAACAAGTAAAATTTAGAGAAAAATGCGAAAATAAACAAGCCTCTACTTAGGTCGAGGCTAGGGAGAGAGCTCCAACTCCTGTCCCCCCGTCCCCAACAAACGGAGCAAACTCCTAAAAACGACAATGAGTTTTCAAAAAAGAAAGAAAATCTTTTTCGGAGAGAGAGAACTTGATCAACACACCTCCGACAGTAGTATTATTATTGACATGTGCACCAATAAAATAAAAGAGAAATGCTTTAATTATAAATAAACTTCACAAAAATAAATTTATAAAATGATGTGGTTTAATATAATACGTTGTTAGATTGTAAAGTTTTTTTTTATTATTATAAAGCAAATTTAACAGATCATATAAAATCATATTATTAATTTATAAATTTATTTTTATGAAAATTCTTCGGGACTGTAACATGACTTCAAAACAATTGGTTTTCTTTACTAGGTTAAAAAGTTGTGAATTGCTTTCAAAAGTACTAGGAATGTCATTGTTTGCTCAAAATAAATAAAAAAACCTCCCATCTAAACATGGCTTTCAGGGGTTAAACTTGCAGGCATCACTCGGTTGTCTGCCAGTTCTTTTCAGCACGATGTTATATTTAGACCTAAGATTTAATTATTGTTTTGTGTTGAAGTGCACGTTAGCTTTTGGGTTTCTTTTCCTGTAAATACACCCTTTAAGGAGCAATTAATTCTTAAAAATCGTAGTACACACCGTTTTACTTCAAACACCAAACTCAACTAACCTTGGAATCTTGGTGTTAATTAATATTTAATAAGAACAAAACAAAGGGTACAAGAAATGAAAATTTCATATGCATTTTATAAGTGAATCATGCAATTGGTGCTTGTTGGTGTCCAGTTTTAATTGCATGCTTCACAAGAGCAACAAAGAAAACTTAGTTACAAAGAAAGAAAGAGGAGAAAGGAATATCTCACCTATGGTTGACCTAATAATTTAAACACTTTTCTCTTCTTTTCTAGTAAAGGATAAAGTTTGAGCTTTAATTCATTACAGCATTCACATCTAGTCAATTTTTTCCAAATTTTAACCAAAATTTTCACTCTCTATAAATTTTCTTAAATTTTAACCATTTTCTAAAAATTTCCTACATCTCATTCTCTATATTTTTCTTCATCTATTAAAATAATATTATTTTTTATTTTTTATTACTCTTTCTACTACTTTATTTCACATTATAATATGGAAGAGTACTATTCATAATCTCAAATCTGGTTCCATTATGGGGACCGGATATAGGGACCAAAATTGGCTAAAATCCATTGTGGTCCCTAAATAATAGCCAGATCCCTATTATAAGGGACCGGTTGTGAATACTCTTATTAGATGTGTGATTTTATTAGAAATATTATAGGTCTAAAAGATCGAAGGAGTTTGAGCTTTTACACAAAAAATATAATAAATAATTTAATCTTTTTAAATTTTAATTCAATTTTTTCAAATTTTAAAATAATAATAATATTAAAAATTATATTTTAATAATATTTTATTCATCTTTTAACTTTTATCTAAAATTTTGCATCTCATCTCATAATTCAAACCGGGCAAATCTGGTCAGGCTTAGTCGCATTTATTGATGTCACATATTTTAAGTGGATTCATCGGTCAATTACTTAAATTACAATCACTTGGCACGGGCTATATGGTAAGTATGACTAGAAATGCTAAAATTTAAACCATTTACCACATTTCTTATTCCATTTCTCATTCATTGATTAAAGTAAAGTCGAGGTCAAAAAATATCACCATATTTTCTTTAACACAGTTACACAAGAGAAACCTTATACAAATAGTCGCATAAATGAAAATTAAACATATCAAAGGCCTATGGCCAGATTGGCAAAATTTCTAGTCTCTAAAATAGAGGTCTAGAATTTGAAACTCCCATCTTCCAAATATATCAAAAAAAAATAAAAAATTATACATATGAATTGTTTCCCACATCCAAACATCAATTCAAGCACAGACCTTCAATATCATTGAAAGCATATTATATAGGACAACTCTACAATTAATGCCCGCTCCAAATGACCAGTCCTCAAGTTAATTTTTTTAATTTTTAATTTTTATTTAATGATTAAGAAAGTGATTTTGAATATATTAATATATGTTCTTTATTTTTTAAAAATATTTAAATATATTAAAAAAATATGAAACAAAAAAATAAAATAAAATAAAAAAGAATTTATAACTAACGGTTGGCTGCAATGAGCATGCTAGCATGACCCTATTTTATATATATATATATATATGCAGACAGGTGAATATAGAGACAGCTAATTTCTGCCATTATTTTATGAGCAGTGTGGCTGTCAAAATGTATAACTTAATGCCCCTTTAGACTTTGGAGACTCTCCTAAGAATCTCACCTAAAGATCATAATACACCCTGGTTTTTGCTGGAAATTTGATTACTTTAATCTCGCCTTCATATCTCATCATTGGCCAACACGGTATTTGGCCTTAAATTATCATAAACATGCATGCTAGTTTGTACCTCATCCTAAGCTAAGCTTCAATTTGGTGTATTGTTTTTTCCCATTAAATCTGGCAATGCACTAATTATCACCATAAACTTGGATTTGTTAGATGGTCCTACATCAACATGTAACCAGTGAATGATTGAGACTAACACGATTATCATTTCTACAGTGAAAATTTCTATATGTAAGGAACTATTTGATTAATTATTATATTCTCAAGTCGGTGTGTAGATCAGCACACCATCCACATCATTTAAATCGTAACATTTAATTTATACGTATGATTTAAATTTTAAAATTTGTCATTCAAATTAAATCATGTCAGATAAGCAGTGTGTGGTATAGAGATGAGAGACCTTAAAATAACACTTCTCTTTTTATAATTATAATAAATTATATGACATATATGGCTTGCAAATGGCAAAACTCTTTTATAAAAAATAAAGGTTAATAGTTTAACTTAGGAATAAAAAAAATAGTGAAATGAATCATGGTGGGATTCAGACAAACATGAAAATTAACAAAGCCTTGCGTAAAGTTCCCTCTTTGACAAGATGTTGAGAGAATGGGAAAAATGGGATATTTCGTAACTTACTAAAGAAGGATTCTTTGTGGCAATGAGAATATTTGGTGGCAATGGATATTATTGGAAGAAAGGTATCCCCAAAGAAGATAAGGGAGACATTTAAATAAAAATAAAAGGGAAAATTATTTCAATGGAAAAGACTTAATCCCAAAGGACTAAATGGTAGCAAGTTTTATATCTGTACCTAACATGAATTATTGGCTCATGTTGAGATGATATTGTACTGAAAATGGCAGGATGGTTCCCATTTTTGTAACTGTATGATTCTTTATTTTTTTTTTTTTAGCATTTGATCCTGTATTTATTAAATATATATTGCTAATCTCACAGCCATAATTCACTTAGACTCCGTTTATATTCGTGAGTGAGGTCCGCTCATCTTAATTCATCTCAATTTATCTCAAACTTATCATTATATTTTTTTTCATATTTTTATATAAAATATAAATCTTAATACAGTTTTTTCAAATTTCAATACAGCTTTTTCAATTTTTTAGATAATTTTTTCAAATTCTAAAATAATGATAATATTAAAAAATAAATTCATCTCAATGCATCTAAACTCATCTTATCTCATCTTCGAATCCAAATAGGACTATTATAATAGTCACTATTTTTTTACTTATTAATTAAAGAAGTATTTTTAAATGATATTGTGAATTTTTCTTATAAAAAATATTTAAAGACATAAAAAAAGTATTAAAAAAAGATTAGTAACTTATTTGGTGGCAACTTTTGTTTATGATTATAGCAAGATCATATATATATATATATATATATATATGTATGTATGTATATATGCACATATTTATATAATAATATCAAATTTCTTAATAAAGCATTATTTGATTGGAAAGTTTTGGCCACAAGTTTACAAGATAAATATCAAGTTTGGCTTCTTCCTTTTCTCTTGACTTATTTAATTTATTGAAAAGACAAATGAGAAAATGAGTTTAAGGTTGATGATAAATGGTAGAGAAATTTTCAAATTCTGATTTTTCAAAAAAAAATAATAATAATATTCTTTGTCGGCACAAATAATATACCATACATTATATATCATTTTTTTTTATCTTTTTAATTTTTATTACAAAATATGTAATATAAGAGTGATGAGTAGAAAAATTAATTAATTTAGCAAGAATAAATGAAATTAATAAAAATAAATAAAGACAAGTGCGATGTATAAATATGTGAGATAATAAGTAATAAAACTCTTTAAATATTATAAAATTTATTAAATCTAATTATTATTTAGTATTATTATTATTAGAATGTGCATTATGATAATAATTATTTATTTATTTATTACTTCCTCACAATAGTGTCACGGTGACGTAGCTCTTTGAAGCGACCATCTTTGCATGTGGGACTGAGATGTTGCGATTAAATACGGGACCCACCTAACGACAATATAATCCAACCCTTAACTGCCGTATACTATAGTCGGAGGATAAGGCAATTATCTTCCCAAATCCGACGGTCCAAAATGCGCAATAACCCTATGATAACCAAAATTCAGATTTATTACAGTGAGTTTGATTTAATTTGATTAAGCCGTTTCACCCTTTTGAAATGAGAAATGTTTTGGGGCCCGTGGTTGGGCCCTTTGCGCCTTCACGGATTTTTTTTTAATATAAAAAAAATAAAAAAATAAAAATATTTATTTATTTATACACTTTTTTTATCATTTATATGAAATAAATAAATAAATAAATAAATAAATAATAAAATATAAAATTGATTATAACTAAGAAGACGCAAAAGAGTTCCAATCACAGAACCATATCATTGCCCTAACATAAATATATATAAGTTTTGCTATATACAAGGTTAGCACATCACTTGTAATGGAACTTGTTAATGCAAAAAGTACTACAACATGCTAGAAGGGAAGAAAGATTTGTCATCGACTTATGATGATGGTTCAGACGTCATCCTCTACTCTTCGTGTTAATGTATAAAATTAATAATAAATAAACAAATAAAAGCTAAATAGAGAGATGCATAAATTTAAGTGATTTGATGTAAAAGACTACGTCCTTAGATTATAGAGGCAAAATTTATTATAAAATACGATTTTACAATCTTTTATAATTTTACATATCTCTTTAGAGAAGTGATATATAATATATTTCATAATATTTATACAACATATGTTATAAAATATGAGTATTTATGTAAACTATCTTATAAAATTAACATCAAGTTACAAAAATACTCCTACTTTATAACATATATTATGCAAAATGTTATAAAAGATATTGTGAATTTTTCATTTCTCATCTCTTAATACAATAGAAGAAAAAGGTTTTGGAAGGTTGAAAATGATGCCTCCTTTGAGGGAAAATTTTTCAAATCATTGTGCGTGATGAAATTTGTATAAAGAAGTTGTAGAGAGTCCTTATAGATTTGTGGAGATCTCCTACTTATATAGAGATATATTTAATTTTTTTTAAAGTGATTGAATCCTACTTGCCTTATGAAGCTCTTATATTTTATAAGTCTTATCTTTTCTGGCTTTGTTATCTTTTCTGGCTTTGTTATCTCTTCTTATCTTATTTCTTGATTTTATATTTTTTTTTTATTATTAATAAATTTTCAATGGGGTGGACTCTATGGACTTCATCCCTGATATGACTTATTATAATTTACAAAATATCAAAAGATTAATAATTTTTTTGCATAATTGATGTGAAAAGCTTCCACATCAACAATGTGTTGAGTATGTAAGCCTACATTAATTTAATTTTCAGGTGCAATTTGTATGGTAAAATGAGATAAACTAATTTTATATTAAAATTGAATAAAATATTATTAGAATATATTTTAATATTATTATTATTTTAAGATTTAAAAAAATTGAATTATTTATTATATTTTATATAAAAATTAAAAAAGAAATTATAATAATAATACAAAATAAAATACTTTTATTGGTTTGCTATCCAAATAGTCTTTACAGTTTCATTTATCAAGGAGAAGAATAAAATTACTATTATAATCTAAAGAAAAATAATCAAGCTACAATTAATGTGCACTTGTCATGATAAAGAGCATGCCTTTAGATGGAATATGATGAGAATAAGACAGAGCACTAGGAAATGATAGGGGCAAAGTAGTACACAAAATAATCACATAACTGTATTTTTTTTTTTTATTAAAATCTTATTTATTTTTAAAAATAAGATGAGATAAAAATTAATAAAATAAAATAAAATATTTTTATAAAATATTTTTTTAAGATTAATTTTGTTTTAAAATTTAAAAAAGTTGGGTTGAGATTTGAAAAAAAAAATTATTTTATTTTATATAAAAATTTAAAAATATATAATAATAAACTTAAAATGAGAAAAGATAAATTAAAAAAAATAAACAAATCCTAAATCATCACATAACTTAAAAAACAATGGCAAATCCAATATTTTTCTGTAAATAAATTTGTATGATCATTTTATAAAGAGAAAGGCATATTTTAGTACGGCTGTTGGCCAGGTACTCGTGCCCAGCAGCCGTGCCTGATTCCTCCACGTGGCGGGTGGGGGCAATCCTAAATCCACACGCCGCTCAGATTTCACCCGCTTGCCGGCTTATATATTACATATATTTTAAATAAGAAAAAATTTAAACTAAACAACGTCGTTTCAAAAAATTAAAAAATCTGCCGTTTTTAAAACTTGTTTTTATTATTATTATTTTTTTAATATAATAGTTTGATATAATTTTAGTTTAGATCTTATACAGCGGAAGAGATAAAAGCAAGGATAACGATAGTGTCTTCTTCGTATTATTATTATTATTATTTTTAGTTTAAATCTTATACGAGCGAAAGGGATGGAAGTAAAGATAATGATAATTTTACTACTTTATACTATTTATTTACTAATTTTTTATTTAATAGTTAAGAAAATGACTAATAATGAAATTATATATTTTTAAATTTTTTTTTAATGATTAAGGATATTAAAAATAATTAAAAGAATTATAGAAAAGAGAAAAAAATCTTTACAATCTTAAACTATATAATTATTGCATAATCATTTAAAAATAATAATAAAATACAAAATTTATATAAAAAATATTATTAATAAATCTTTTATTATTTTTTAAAATTATTAGACCACGTTTACACATTTATTAATTGAATAATGATACATGTACAACGAGTTTTACACTTTTTTTTACAACTTATAATGTTATAATTTTTTTATCATTTTTTTAAGTATGTTTTTAGCACTCTTAATCATTAAACATAAATAATATTTATATAATTTTATTAATATTTATATTTTTAATCACTAAATAAAATTAAAAAATTAAAAAAAAATTATAATATAGTAATACATCTATCAATTTTTTTTTTTTATTGATTAGCACTACCGGATAGAAAAATAACCAGCATTGAAGTAAAACTCATGCAAGACTATCCTTTTGTTTGAAAAAAATAACTAAGAAACTCCCCTTTTAAAAAAGAAGAAACAAAAGATAAAAAGATAACGAGAAAAAAGGGAATCCCAGTTGAGTACCCAACAAGAACACACACACTGAAAAGAATACAACTAGGGTTCTACTTCACTTCCATCGTGTGTTTATACTTTCTTTTCTATCTACCTAGTTTGCGTGAAGTTAACCACACTGCCCCTCTCTCTCTCTCTCTCTCTCTCTCTCTCTCTCTCTCTCCCCAAGCCGCAGACAAAAAATGCAGCTTCCCCAACTCACTCACTGACCCCGAAAGCCAACCGATGCCTTGAAATTGGACCTGAACCTCAGAATCTACAGACCATTTTCATCCTTGGCCTCCCTCTTCAGAATCTGGGTTTTCTTTTAGGAGAAAACCCACCAACTACCCATAATGCAGCCTCAAACGCTTCCCATTTTGCTTTTCATCTTTCTCATTGTGTTCCCCTTGTCAAGACCAGATCTGGGTTCCGACCGAGCTGCACTCTTGGCCCTCCGGTCGGCAGTCGGTGGCCGGACCCTTCTCTGGAACATCACCAAGTCGGACCCGTGCTCTTGGGCTGGAGTCTTATGTGAGGACAAGCGTGTCACTGTGCTCCGTCTTCCTGGAGTAGCCCTCTCAGGCGATCTCCCCGCCGGCATTTTTGGCAACCTGACCCATCTACGCACTCTCAGTCTCCGTCTCAATGCTCTCACGGGTCAACTCCCCGCTGATCTCGCTTTGTGCGCCAACCTTCGCAACCTTTACTTGCAAGGTAATCTCCTTTCCGGCGAAATCCCGGACTTCGTGTTCACTCTTCATGGCCTCGTTCGCCTCAACCTTGCTTCCAACAATTTCTCCGGCGGGATCTCTCTGGGTTTCAACAATCTGACCCGGTTGAAGACGTTGTACCTCGAAAACAACCAACTCACAGGGTTGATTCCCCCTGAGTTGGACATCCCGAAGCTTGAGCAGTTCAATGTGTCCAACAATATGCTCAATGGTTCAGTACCAGAGAAACTTCAAACGTTTAAGGAGGATTCGTTTCTGGGGAATTCACTATGTGGGCGTCCCTTTGAATCTTGTTTCGGGAATGTGACTGTACCGGGCCAAGATAGCGGAAACAATGGCGGAAAGAAGTTGTCCGGAGGTGCAATTGCGGGTATTGTGATTGGATCCGTATTGGCTTTCTTGATTATCCTTGCAATCCTGCTAGTGTTCTGCCGGAAGAAGAGTAGCAACAAGCAGACGAGCACTGTGGACATTGCGACGGCGAAGCAGGCGGAGGTGGAGATTCCGGGTGAGAAACCTGCCGGAGACGTCGAGAGCGGCGGATATGGAAGTGGGTATTCGGTGGCGGCCGCGGCGGTGGCGGCGATGACTGGGAATGGCAAGGCAGATACAAACGGTGGTGGTGGAGGGGTAAAGAAATTGGCGTTTTTCGGGAATGCAGCGAGGGTGTTTGATCTGGAGGATCTGTTGAGGGCCTCAGCAGAGGTTTTGGGGAAGGGGACGTTCGGGACGGCGTACAAGGCGGTGTTGGAGACGGGGACGGTGGTGGCGGTGAAAAGGTTGAAGGATGTGACAATTTCAGAGAGGGAGTTCAAGGAGAAGATTGAATCGGTGGGAGCAATGGATCATGAGAATTTGGTCCCTCTAAGGGCTTATTATTATAGCAGGGATGAGAAGCTGCTTGTGTATGATTACATGGCCATGGGAAGCTTGTCTGCACTTTTGCATGGTGAGCCTTCTTCTTGTATTGGTTTTGGTGATTCTTTGTTATGATTTCTTCCGGATGCATAATTCTAGTAGATGATTCATTTTTTTTTTTAAAAAAAAAAAAGAAAAAGAAAAAAGAAAGAGATTGATTTTTCTTCTTTTTTCATGTCCAAGAGGGCTATGGGGGTGTTGTTTAGATCCCCTTTATTGATTGTGCTGTCGTGCTTGCTGAACTTTTATTGTTTCCTACTTGGTTTCATGGTTATTGACAAATTCAAATGCAACTGGCTGTTTACTTGCTTGGATCCCTTAATTGATATTTTTCTTCTTAGATGGAGTTACTACTCATCTGGTTTGCATAAATTCAAGTATTGTGCTGCTTGCATAGACTTTTATTGCCAATGAATGGTTGCATAATTGGCGTAATGTTTGTTAGCTTTCATTTGGTCATTGGTCAGCAATTCAGATTTGAGTTATGCATCAAAGGAGTGATATCATTTGCAACGCAATGTAACTTTTTTGTCTCTTATTTTCCGCTACAGGAAACAAAGGTGCAGGCAGAACTCCATTGAATTGGGAAATTAGGTCTGCCATTGCACTTGGAGCTGCTCGTGGCATTGAGTATCTGCACTCCCAAGGTCCCAATGTCTCTCATGGAAACATAAAATCATCCAACATCCTCCTCACCAAATCCTATGATGCCCGAGTTTCTGATTTTGGTCTTGCACACCTTGTCGGGCCCTCCTCCACTCCCAACCGAGTTGCTGGCTACCGAGCGCCTGAGGTTACCGACCCTCGGAAAGTATCCCATAAGGCAGATGTCTATAGTTTTGGTGTTTTGCTCTTGGAACTGCTAACCGGGAAGGCCCCCACTCATGCCCTTTTGAATGAGGAAGGGGTCGATCTTCCCCGATGGGTGCAGTCCATTGTTCGAGAAGAATGGACTTCTGAGGTCTTTGATCTTGAGCTCCTCCGCTACCAGAATGTTCAGGAGGAGATGGTCCAGCTATTGCAGCTTGCAGTAGACTGTGCTGCCCAATATCCTGATAAACGCCCCTCAATGCCCGAAGTTGCAAGCCGCATTGAAGAGCTACGTCGTTTTAGCTTGAGAGAAGATCATGGCCCTCAACCTGATCTCATCAATGAGTCAGATGATGTGCCTTCTCGGTAAGTTCTTCAATGACTGACACCATCCCTTCCTAATGGATTGTAGAAGACATTCTTCACTGTTTTCTTATGCCCATATATTGTGTTAATTCTGGTGGTTTGGTTGTATGCTTGATCCGGGCCTCCCCCATCTTCTTTTCTTAGAAACCAACTGTCAATTTTTTCATTTCCTTTTGTAATTTTTTTTTCTCTTCTCCCAGTCCCCCATTGTACTAGTTTGTTTTTTGCCCTTTTTCTCATTAATACTTTGGGGGTGGATATCTGTTCCATTAGTTATTGTTGGATGATGGTGGTTGTAATTATTACCTTTGCTTTTACTTTCGCTTTTGCTTTTGATGCAACTTTTAGCCTGCTGAAGTTGAGATGTTGCAGTTGATTTTAGAGGTTGGTTGTGACGTCTGTTCATTTGATTCAATCTCTTAAACCCATTGCTTTGTGGCATAAGCTTAGATTCACATGCAAATCCTACCTTGGTAAAGATGTATTGATGCTCCACCAAAGCCCTACCTTTTTTGTCCCCTTAAGCAACTGGGATTAGATTTTGATAGTGTCAATAATAAAAGTTGAGAGATGGGGTCCACACAAAAAGGGTAATAAAGTCCCGTTTGGATACCGAAATGGTTCATCTCATCATTATAATTTTTTTTATCAAATTTTCATACAAAATATAATAAACTATTCAAATTTAAAAATTTGAAAATAATAATGATATTTAAAAAATATAATTCTAATAATATTTTATTCAACTTTCAATTTTCATCTAAAATTATTTCTTCTCATCTCCCAAACAATTTCAAAACAATAATAATATTAAAAAATAGTATTATAATAATATTTTATTCAACTTTTATCTAAAATTATCTCATCTCATCTCAATATTCAAGTAGGACCTAATTACAATAGCAAGGTGGATAACATTTTGGACCATTACATCAACAAACTTCAAAATGGTCTGTGTGTCTTAGTACCTGATTAACCACAAATATATTGGACCATCGAGTTGTCTCGACTCTTCAGTTTGTCATTTTACATGTTTGGAGCCTAAGATGAGCCACAAAATTCTATTCTCATTTCATCACATTTCATATTATTTTCATACATTATTTAAGTACAAAATTTTCAATCTAATCATTATAATTTTTTCAAACTAATTATTGCAACTTTTTCAAATAAAAAATATTCTAACTTTTTCAAATTTCCAAACAAAAATAATATTATAAAACTATATTCTTACAAAATCTTAATTTTATAATATTTTTTATTCAACTTGTTCTCTCGGCTTTCACAAAATTCAAAAAATACTCAACTCAAATTATTTTATCATTATTCATAAACTATCTTACATTCATAAATTCTCATCTAATCTTACTCTCCAAACCTGCCTAAATCATGGTTTATTGGAGGGGATGGAACAGATGCACTGTTTCAAACTGATTTGGGGAAGTACTTTAAAAGAGAATGATATAAACCTAATCTTTTTGCAACCCTACTGTAAATAGATGGTTTTTTTTTTTAGTAAAATCATCACTATTTTACTACTTATTTTTATTAAAATTCTCTCAATTTTATAACAGAGTTGAGGATGTTAACTCCAGAACTCTTCTGACAGCTACAGGAGTCATTGTGTGTAGGACTACCAATTATTGTGTTCGAGTATTGACTATTGAGCCTAGGTTCAGCACTTAAACATGATACTTCTATGTTACATTCTGGTTAGTAGTCAGAAACAAACAAAACACAATAGCAAACACAACGTTTCAAAAAAATAATATAGTTTCACTGAGAGAACACTTTCTGCAGCAACACATACCGCATAAACTTTGAAATTTCAAAACATCAAAGAGTGGCAGTCGAATGATACTGTCTTTGAAAGTTTATTATTATGATCATTTTTTCCTTTTTTGGTGGACCAAACCGCTGCATGTAAATGGAGAGAGGAGGGGGTCAGCTGTAAAAGTTGAGTAGACAGTCTGATATTCGTGGTCCTACTCCCAGTTTCTTTCTTCTTTAATTTTTTGGGCAAATTCGAAGCTAATATTATTAAAAACGTCGAGTACAAAGAGTCCAAGTACATATTATAAAAAACTACAAGGTGGGTCTTTCCTACAATGAAAATTCAAAACACATGGAGGAACTCGGATTAAGGGGATGTTTCCCAGGACTTGCAAAGATACTGCCCAATGTGCCATACCATGCACGCATCGATTAAGAGATCGATGAATTTTCCTCACTTGTCAAGACTTGAATGCCTGGAGTATATGCCTGATATCACTGAAGATGTGGTCTAGGATCCAGTCTTGCGAAAGGGAGGACAAGGTGATAGCCTGGACATCACTGATGATGAGGTCCTACTCCCAGTTGATGGTTAATTTTTGTTGGCATCCAAAGCCTCGGAAACTTAAAAATCCTTTTAGGGTCTCCTAATTTTTGTTTTCTTTCCCTCAGTTTTGTAAAGAAGATTTAATTAAATAAAAAAGAAAAAAAGAAAAAGAATGTTGGAAAAGAAACAAAGATACATATACCTTCCCAATTCCGATATGGGTTTTGTTTCATTGTCTGTCTATTTGCTATTGCTATCTATCTTGCTGTCATTTGCTTTGCTGAATATTCAAAACGCCTCTGTATTCTGTAGTAAGACAAGTCCAAAACATTTCATCAAATAATACAAAAACTGGACATTCTCAGTCCCATTCTCAAAATGGACCAAGAACACTAGAGATCAACCTTTCCTGGGCCAGTTTGTCCTACAAATGTTTTAGCTCAAGACAGAATACTTAGGCTTTAGCAATATAAAGTATAAACCTTTGTGCAAGCTGGAAACAGTGCCATGTGAGGAGATTAGTCAATTTCAGATCTTTAATTTTCTTGTATTTTTTTTGGAGCTATTTGCATATATTGTACCTGTCAATGATAAAGTTCTTGTTGACAACTTGGGGGGACCAATCTGATCTAATAAAATAAGCATTATGGAAATTTTAATTCTTTAGTTGGAAGGATTTGGTAGGTATATTAAACTTTCTTAGTAATGGGGAGAGGCCTAAACATTCATTAGTTAGGTCTACAATCACAATAATTTAGTAATTTATTTTACAGGCTGCAAAGTGCAACATTGGACCTGTATTTTTATGTTTTTTTATTGGGTTTTTAGCATTAGATACTCCTGGCTAAATTTCTCACATTGCCTTCAGGGATTTAATTTTATTTATTTATTTTATTGTTATACAGTAAACTCTTCCTTTTTGATAGGTTATACAACATTAAACTATTCCTATAAACCATCATCAGAATCCATTCCTAAACTTCAATTTATATTACCAAGTTTAAGTTTCAATGTACACCTTGTGATCAATTCTATTATAGTTTTTAATGATCTTTTTCAATTTGATAATTCTTTATTTTCTAGGCCAAAGAAAATGGGCATTAGAAATCTAATGCTTGCTTGCTAAGCTATTTCTAATCTAGAAAAAAAAAAAAAAAAACCCAACACTTACCATCGATAAAATTTGACCTAAATTTGAAACATAAATTGTAATGTATCGATAAAATCTCTGTTAAGATGGAAAAAAAAAAAAACAAATAACATAACACAATCTTATTATTGGAATCTTAACATATTGGGCAAACTGCAATTTTCTTTCAATTCAAGTTAAGAGGGTTAAATGGAACTTTAGTAGTTATCAAAGAAACCATAATTTGGAGAGAAAATATGGATTCCCTTAAAAAGAATCAGAGAATGAAATGAGGATGGATCTTTCTAAGCTAAAACTTAAAATAGGGCGAGTATGTGTCTTCTAGTTTTATTGATAAAGTTTCTTACTGGCATGTTAGAAACTTAAGAACAAATATTGTTTAGTCAGTGGCCAAGAAAAAAGTTGGAAAAAAAGAGAAAAAAATAATTAATAAATTAATAATCGGGATTAATATTACTGCTATACAATTATAGATCAAATATGAAATTATCAAAATTTCACAGGCTTGTCTATGAGTCCTTTTTTTGTTTCCCCATACAGGGTATAACTACTGAAATAAAAGTGAAGTTGTGAATTAAAATAAGTTTGTTGAATTGTTATAACTTAATAATAGGTATGTTGATGCCAAGAATTGTAGAACAAGTCGAAACAAGAGAAAGAATCATTCTCAGCCTACAAGGGTGACCTATGCCTTGATCGGCTTCATCTGAAGTCCACGATTGCGGTCCGGAAAGGTGGTACAGTGTTCGTATGTTCATCCATAATAATGAATAGAAAATAAATACAGGAAATATAAATAGTTATACAGACATACAGATTTATGTGGTTTGGTATATGGACCATGTTCACGGATCCTTTAACTGGCAAATTCAGTATAATATGAGTATTTTACATTCTTTTATGGTTTCTCATTTCTCTCAATACAATAGAAGTTGGATTTCGAAGACCTCTTTTCTAGAGAAATAATATTCATGAGCTCTTATTCTCCAATTGAAGATAACTTTTATGTTTCATAATCATCCTCTCTCGTCCATTAGATCTCAAATCCCTTTTATTGTGGCTCTGTCATTAATAGATGGGAAAATCGGTTTTATGTCACTCTTTCCTAACGCGTTGACTTGCTTTTTTCCTTCTTATTTTTTTCTATTTTCTCTCTTCCCATATAACATTTGCTTTTCTTATCTCCTCATTGTCTCTTCCTATTTGCCTCCTAATGATTGCCTTTTGATGGGCTGGGCGTAGTATATCTGGGCCTACTATTTTTATCCCCTTCAAGACATATAAATGAATACAGACACATACATACAAAGGTTAGTCATATAATTTCTACAAAACAAAACGCTGGGAGTAAGAAAACAATATGTTTGAAAAGAAATGAAAATCATCATAAAATATTTAGTTATTGGAAAGTTGTGTTAAAAAGGGTAATAACAACATAACACGTCCACTATAAAAAGGGATTTAAGGGATACCTCTAGTCTCCTCCTTCACTGTAGTCATGTTGGCTTGGTGGTTGCTTCACTTTAGTTTGTTTCCTTACCCACTTTCATCTAAGCTTTACATGTTGTATCTCTCTTCGAATTCTACTTTACAATTGGAGTAGAAAATTATAAGGGATCTAGAGTTCACATTCTAGGATCCGCTTAGATTTGGAGTTGAGATTAAATGAATTGATATAAGTTTTGAAAATTGAATAAAATATTATTATTATTGTTTTGAGATTTGAAAAAAACTATATTGAGATTTGTATCTTATATGAGAATTTGAAAAATTATAATTATGATTATGAGATTAATTGAGACAAACTCAACTCGTATCTAAATCTAAACAAAACCTGTAATTTTCACTTTAGAGAATGTTTTTGTTAGAGAGAGATATATAGATTGGATGATGATGCCTCTGTGTAAGAGTCAGTCGCTCAAGTGATGAATGAGAGAGCGCGCTTGGAGAAGCCACAAAATATCGTTGTTTGTACATGTATTTGCAGGTTCTTTCTAATGTTGGCAACTATTGGCTAAACTGATAAGAGTTCCACCCAATTAAGGATTCTTTATGGCTAGTCAACTAATGGATTTTTATCCATATCTATCTCTCACTCAAATTTATATATCTTAAAATGATTAAAGTTTCTTTTTTTTTTCCCTTTTTTTTTTAGTTGAGTTTAATAGTTTTTGAGTTGTATTAATAAATGACTAAGAATCTAGAAGTGATAATATATAATACGACCTGTGAACTCAACACAAAGTAAGCAAGTTTGAGTTTAATATAAATAGATTTGTATTAAAACGGATTGATATGATAATATACAATTAATAAACAGGTAATTAGAGGTCAAGCAACAGAACTTGCAATCACTCGGAATAATACAAATAAATTCTATTTTTAAATTTTATAAATGTTTAATCTTATGTGCTTTTTGTTGTTAGGAGTATGTAATATTAACATTAATATTTTACTACTTAATATCTCAAACTAACAAACCTTTTTTTGTTCATATGTAATTTTATTTTACAAAAATATCAATTTTCTTAATGTATCATTAGTTTGAATATTGATAATAAAATATTTTATCATAAATCCAGTTGTAATTATAAATTATTTATATTATTATCCTTATATATTATATAGCCTAATATTCATGATTGACATGACCCTCGAGCATGAATTGTCACCCCTATCCAAATTAATTAGATGAACGTCCCTTTCCTTCCTTATAGTCTCCACCGTCACAACACTCTCCTCTATGAATTATCTGGTCAACCAAGAAAAATGGGCTCCACTTCACATTTTTCTCTTTATTTTCCTGTTTATTTATTGTACTATTGTGGTATTTAATAGGGTTATTGTTGAGGCTCCACATCCATTCTCGTTCATAGTATCATGTGCAACGGTATAAATTTTTCAGATAAATTTGTTTTTTGTCAAACCTTTTTCAACTCCAAGACACAATTAACATTTTTCAAATATAATAAGACTTGAGCTGAAACAAATGATGAAATTTGGCCTTGTTGAGATGAGATTAAATGAGATAAAAATAAAAAAATAAAATAAAATATTGTTATAAGATATTTTTTTAATTTTAGTTTCATATGAGAATTAGAAAAAGTAGTATAAGAGCATTTGAAAAAATTAATTTTTTTATTACATTTTGTATGAAATTTTAAAAAAATGCAAATGATGAATTTGAGATGTGTTCGAATTTTTGATCTCATCCTTGTAAGCAAACAAGGCTGTAGTGTCTGCAAATAATGTGCTAAACCATCGTAATTGATAGCATGTTTGTGACTAATATTAAAAGCAATGATAGTGTTATATGTTAATGTCGTGGATTTTAACTCAATTGAGAAGAGATGCCTTGAAAATCAACTCACCTTTCAGGCTTTGTTGGGCTAAAGAAATACTGATGAAATAATCTCTTTTAAGACCATTTCAAGCTCATTTTTAGCACCTGTTTTTAGTGGGGGAATTAAGCCATTTAAGTGATCTGCATCATCAGAAAACCACTCTTTTCCACCACTTGCAGTCTTGCTACCTGCAATCTCCAATAAAGCCTGAAAGTCACCGCACATAAGTTCAGAAAAAAACGAATTTCATAAACTGCACGATGAACTGTACATATGAGGAAAGTCCTCATTACCACTGAGTAAAAGATAAATTTACAACAAAAATAAAGCCTATAACCAACACCACCAGGGCACATAAATTACGGGTTAAGTTTCTCAAAACAAAACAAACAAGCGGCTCAACGCTAATGTCATCGAACCCCCAGAGTAGACCTGTTAACTCCATGGAAAGAACATCCCGAACCACTTTTAGCCTCTACGTTCTCCTCTGTTTCTGCAGATGGAAAACATTGACTGAATTACAAAGCATGATGATATATATGAAACATGGGATGAAAATCACAGAAGTTTTGAGATCATACATGTACTGGTTTTACAGTAACACTGATTCAGCCCCACAAATATGCCAAATCAAACTAATCCAAAAACCTATTCCAGATAAATCATGGATTTGGATTTGTTGCGGGATCTTCCTTTAAACCCTTTGACAGCAGGTCGTAGTTGATTGATGCTAGCTGGGATAGATTCTGAATAACCACAAGAAATATAAATTTAAAGTAAGAGGCCGCATGACTATATTGTGTGACAAAATAGAAATATAAAAGAGGACACTAAGGCATGAAGACATATCTGGGGGCAGAGAAATAAGTTCAGCCCAGATTCATCAATCATTTCAAAGGCCGATAGCTAAAATGATATTGGATATCTTACCAAGTCATTGTCGTGTTAAACACCAAGACAGTTGCATCAATTTCTATTTTTGTCTCTATTGGGGCCCTCCTAGGCAGGGCCTGTAGTTTTGAATGTATACTGGGGCCTGGGCAAGGCCTATTGAGTAATAAAGTTTTTTACTAAAAAAAAAAACATCAAGACAGCACCAATTTAATATGAACAACATCCACGCAAGGCCAATTTTCTAAACATGGGAAGACACTCGTACTGAGCGAAACACTTTAAAAAGATTCCCCTGCTATATTCCCAAAAATTTTTAAAAGAAAGGGAAAAAAAAAAAAAAAGCAAGGATTCTATGCTGCCATCGCAAAAAAGCTTTGGAATAGTAAAGGTTATTCACATTCTTGACACAATAAAAACTTAAACATTCACAACGATAAATAATAAAGACCAAAAAGTTGCAAAGAAACAACTCCACTTAACCTATGTACCATGCTTGCAGTAGTTAGTGGAACTCCAAACTTCAAATCAGAAACAAAAACCATAATGATAAAAGAATTACCTTGAATGAGAAATTACTGAAAGAGTAATTCACAGATGAGACAGACTCAAATTCAGCAAGACCCCCACATTCATCTACCTGTTATTGATGTCGCCCAAGATCAAAACAACCCTGTAAGTCCCTTACGAGTACGGAATATCTGAGCATAATTTTGTCAATTTCAAAGGGGTACCAGAAAAACAATACCACTTCATCCTGGCGAGGGCTCAAGCCACTACTGCTGCCACTTAAGCTGTCAGCATCACTGGAATCCTCTTCACTGACTGGATAACCATGGTCATCTGAAGGATTCCAAGTGTAGCGACTTGTGAAGTAACTAGTATCTAGCGCACTCTCTGAAGAGGGAACAAATGCAGCCTGTAAAAGAAACGAGATTTAATCATGCAGGTCATCTAAAAAGATCTTTTTTATGATGGGGAACCATCCCACAGCAGAGCCCTTAGGGCTCACCCATGGAACCTAAACCCCAGGGGAGACTAGCACAACAACCCACCACCATGGCCTTCCACTTAATTGCATTTTGATCCCGAGGGGAATCGAACCCGTGACGTGTGGTACATGCACACAAGTTCGCCCTTACCACTTGGGCTACCACTGGTGGATAATTCATCTAAAAACATCTAGAAATACTTCATCTACATCTATATGATTTTATGGATCAGGTATTCACACCTTCTGCCTGGCAAGTGTGTCCCAGTTGATATTTTTGAAGAAGACATGTTGCTTCACCTGGATCATAAATTCCACCTCTACATTTATTAGTTCAATATCTAACATAATAAGAGACAGGTATTAACAAGATCACCTCCGATGCTCCTCTGTCTCCAAGTCTCTGATGAGGGTCCTCTGTAAGTAATCTGGAAATCTAGTGTATCAGCATCTAAAAACTTCCTAAATAAACATCATCAATTCGAAATAACTACCATCTACCCTAGTCACTTCAGTACCAAGTCCAGAAATATCACCCCTATATGAAGAACTTGGCATATTCCTTAACAGTGTCGTATGTACAATTCACAGCTTTGTATCCATAACACAAAATCACCATGTGTAAACATAGTGCATTCATGGATGTTTATGGAGAGAAAAAAATTGTTACTTGATTCACATATTATATTTTGATCGTCAAATCCTAGTTAGTAAGATAATATGACAAAGAAAAAGAATAATGTAATACCATCTCGTCCAATTACTTGTAGCATAGTCATACTAACTTCAAAAACTACTAGATCGTCTGAGATAAAAATCAAATATAACGACAATCAGATGCTGCTCTTACTGATCGATTAGATCTTTGTGCTTCAGGACTCATTTCATCTGGTACCCGGGGCCAAGGTATATTCCGATTGAGAATATTATCAAATATGGTCTGAAAGAAAAATTTCAGAAAAGGCCATAAGTAATAACTCAATCAAATATACTTAACAGCATATCAACATAAACACAAATAAGTAATTTGATGCTTCTAAAAAGTGGTAAGTCATGTCATGAGTCTTCCTGAAACATGAAAAAAATAAAAAAATAAAAATTGATCAGGATATGCCTTTGTGACTTGATGGTATCATCAATTCCATGTTAAAAAATGTATTGTTGTTATCATCTACTTTTGAGGAGGAAAACCAGGTCTTGCAAATAAAAACCAACTTATCACACCATAACTGCCAAGTGATTTGATTGAGCCAATCTTTGACATTCCAAATTCTACAAGCAACAGCCTAACACTTGCATAGTAGTAGCTTGTGATTTAATTCATTTTCATTGTATCAACTCACAAATTCGTGTTTTTTTTTTTTTATCATTGTATCAATTGACAAATTCGATATTAGGAACATTTTGGTCATCCCACAAAATGAAGTTGAAAAACACAACTAATCATTCTTATGTTTTTTTTTTTACATGTAACTGGTAACCTTATGTTTTAAACTTATAAATAAACAACATAAAAAGATTTTGCCACAGAGGCTATGTTATGCATCCTAGCATTACTGTGACAAAAACATCACCCAATTTAACTTTCAAAAAACAATTTAAACAAATAATAATCCGAGGTCAGCAAATGTTATTATCAACAGCAGTGATGAGCAGGATAAGCAACATGTTAACCTGAGGATGTTCAGCATTGAATGGTGGAATGCCAACAATCATTTCAAATAATATGACACCTACAGACCACCAATCTGCAGTTGCACCTGTGGGAAAAAAGGTCCAATGATAGATCATTAATCGTACAGTTCAATAACTGCTATTTGTAAGGGTAGGCCTTTAATAACTGCTCAATCCGAGAAGGAAGGTCAAATCAGCCAAGTAGATTATATTTGTGGGTGTTTAGGAAGAGAGAGAAAGAGAAAAGTATGATAGTAGATTGTCACTTAAGCGCAAAAGCGTCTAGAGCCAAAGTGCAAAGCACAAGTGACACACCTGTCTAAAGTAAAAGCACACATTTTATAAAATGATGTATAACAACCAAAAATCTACAGAATACAACAAAAAGCTTTAAAAAGTAAAATGGTAATATATTTAGCCTAAAAACTCAATTTATTAGAGTATTATGCAATATAGAAATCAAGTAATAACCTAATTAAATAAAATTTGAACATAGCATTTTTATAATCTCTAGTGCTTTACAAATATTCACATCTATGATGAATGAGCAATAAATAACTTGAACTACATGGTGCAATCAAAACATACCAGAAAGGTCATGACCAAAAAAGTTCAAGAATTGTGGCTATTGCTTCAATGCTAATGTAAGCAATCAAATATCAATCCATCTAGAAAGCCAATTTGGACAACTGTATCGGGCACAAAGCATATACATCACTTATGACAGCCTGTGGCACCATGATACGTAAATAATCTTCAATATCATCTAGATATTGATTACATCATTTTCTGTCTTTAACTGATTTTTATAATTTTTTCTGAAAAAATTACAAAAGCATGCTTTTGAGTAAGCTTGAATCACATAAACGTGCACTTTTGTAAATGAGCTTTGCTTTTCATTCGTGAAGTAATTCGGCCTTGGCACTTTGCTCTTGAGCATGCTTTTATTAACACATAGTATTGGACATTTAATCAGTATTGGGAGCTTGAAAACTTTGTAGCTTATCATTAAAAATCCACGTTGCTTCAGCTTCATATCTTTCAAGAGGACCAAAGTTAAACTAAAGTTGAAATAAGAAAGCTAACACAAGATAATCATTGCATCTTAAACAATGAAAAGGCTATACGTACCATGTCCTGTTCCCAAAAGTATCTCGGGTGCCAAATAATCTGGCGTGCCCACAGCAGAACGTTTTTTCCGCCTTTCTTGCTGATGCTCCGATACAGATAACTTAGGTTCATCTTCCACTAGTAGGGATGTCCCACTAACTGCTGGAGCAGACAAGTCATCAGTGCTATTAATGAGACCAACCTTAGAAAGCCCAAAGTCTGTTAACTGCACAGATGGCACACAGGAACCTTGAGTTTTTTTTTTTTATTATTAATATATCTTTGATAGAAACATAAAGCAGAACCAATAAAAAAAAAGGCCTAAACAAGGAGTTTCAAGGTTGCGTCAGCCAATTATATGATTAATAAAAGGTCTACTTAAAACCAGCCAAGCAAAGGGAATTTTCTCTTTCTCAAAACTAAATTTTCTATTCTCGGGTAAAATCTATACGAGTCTCAGGTCTCACAGGAATTCCACAGACGAGGACCATAATGTAATCATCCCTCCACCACCATGCTTCATGATGCATGAAAAAAAAAATCTATTATCTGAAATTTTTGCAATTTAAAAACAAAAAATTATGCATGAAACATATATCAATAATTTGTTGTTAGACCCTGATAACTGAGCAAAAGAGCCACAAATCTATCAGATACATTTAAGCATATATGTAGGCACGTATATACAGTGGCGGAGCCAGAAATTTGCATTAGGGGGGGGATAGGCAAAATTAAAATAAAATATATAAAATATTTTTTATTCTATTTGTATATAATTTTTTATGCGATATAAAATAATTTGATAGTAAGATCTATAATAAAAATAAAATACATTTAATACAACTTATGTATTAAAAAAGTATATAATATGATAAAAACATGTCATCATAAAAAAAATATATTAAATATATATTAGAAATCATCCAACTTCTTTTTTTATTTTTATTTTTATCTATAATAAAAACATGTCATCATATTATTATATCATTTTATTTTATATGAGATGTATTTTATTTTTAAATTAGATTAATTTTGTAGAGGAAGTCCAAAATAATTTTTAGAGAGGGGCCAACACAAAATAAAATTAATATTATCCTACAAAATCATAAAAAAAAAACATATTTCTCAATTTTTCAATTTTTTTTTTTTAAAAAAACATATATTATATTTTTTTTCATTTTTTTTAGAATAGGGGTGAGGCCCATGGGGAGGGGGGGCCATGGCCCCCCCTGACCCAACGTGGCTCCGCCACTGCATATATATCTTTCTTCATCTTGAAGTGCGCAGGTGCACATGCATATACTAATGGAAGCAAAATGTGAAGTAGCACAAGGTAATATTTTGCAGAAGCCATACAAATGGGAAAGTCATTTTGCACTACACATGAGTAAAAAATTACCTTCTGCCAATGCTTGAAAACCAAACAGCATAACCATGGAACAGTTGGACTGGTCAGCAAAGCGTTATAAATTTATTCTCATTCAAAATATTATGCAAACGAACCTCCTACTAAATCTAATGGCTTCAAATTAAAGTTATATGTATATATATGCCACCTTAATTAATACAGTGAGGAAGGCTAGGCAAATGGTTAGCTACTCCTGAAAGATAGGCAATAAAACCTTCTAGTGCCCAAAACAATTTTGATACAAGATATACAATGCATGTGTTGATACATAAGAAAATCAATATTGACAACATCATGCCAGTGGGACTGCTCATATAGAACTGTGACCACAATTGTTGCACTTGGTAAGAGTTAATGGGGTCAAAATACCTTGGTCACTCCCAATTAATCATTGAGGACTGTTATAGCCACAAAAAAATTACACAAAAGCAATTTCACAAACTGATATGACTTTATGTGATCCGTTAGGTCTACTTTACAATAAAAATACATTTACAATCTGACGAACCTAACAAAGCCACGTCAATTTATGGGATTACTTTTGTGTAGTTCATTTGTGGTTAAAGTATTTCTCTTAATCATTTAACGGTAAAACATTATAATAACATTCACCAGGCATACTAAATGAGTCAACCATGACCAATTAAACATGTGTCAGCTGTTTTTTCTTTCCTTTTCTTTTCATTTCATTGTAGCTGAAAGGAAGCAAAACAATATTTTTTTTATACATACCAAACAAAATCTATATATATATATATATTATAACAAATGATAACAAATTATTTTTGCATCATTTACATATTTTCTAGTGATCAATATTTGACCCAAAATATAAGGGGAACCAACAAATTCATCATGCATCTGCTTATACCAGCCAGTCATAATGGAATCAGTAAGCCATAAACATTATAAAAAAAGTGCAACTTCAACAATCTGCCTAAAATAGAAGATCAAAGAAAAGACAATATAGTCACCTTAATATGGCCATCATGAGCAATTAAAAGATTATCAGGCTTCAAATCACGATGGACCACACGAAGAGAATGTAAATATTCCAAAGCAAGAACCTGCACAACCCCTCATGCCCAACCCACCCCCATAAAAGAAATAAAAGATAGAAAGAACAGTCCAAAGATAATCACAATTGCACCACAACATAAGAAACAACCACATTTCAAAAATGAAAAAAAGAACATATACTTACAACTTCGGCTATGTATACACGAGCAACATCCTCGTCTAAGCAGCCCAAATTTCTCAACAAGGAATATAAATCTCCTCCATTCGAATACTCCATTACAAGATATAAGTTTTCACGACATGTAAAAGAATAGAAGAAGCGAACCTGAAATTGATGTTATAACAGATTTAAAAGTTTCAACCAAATGTTAAAAGAAAACACTATAGACACAAATGAATCTTACAAAGGGATCTCACACACTAGGGTGGCACACTGCCAGTGTGCTACGTCTCCCCCCCCTCCCCTCCTTTTTCTCCTTTTCTCCCCGTGCCTCTCCCCTCCCCTCCTCCCCGTTCCCCCTCTTCCCACCTCCCTGTGTCCGCCATGGTGGTCAGGGGGGACCACTTCAGGGTGGACAAAACTGCCTGCGGGGACATGGGAGCTCATGAGCTTGCCGTACACATTTTATGCACTATGTTGTCGTGGTCACGGCTTGCGTGGCCGACAGCCGCCATCCGTTGGCAAGGGTGGTCAGGAACCACCCCAGGGAGGCAGCCATCGCCAACGAGGGAAAGGGAGAGGGAAAATAGAGGAGGGGAGAGGCACAGGGAGAGGAAAAAAAAGAGACATGGCACACTAGTAGTGCTACATCAGTGTGTGGAATCTTTTTGTGGGATTCCTTTGTCTTTAGCAGCCCTCAATGTGAAATGCCCAGCTAACTAGACCCGCTTACCACAAAAGGATTGCGAACTGAAATTAAAATATCACGTTCTGCTAATATACTTTCAACAGCATTCTTACGGATCATGTCTGCCTTTTTAAGAACCTGTTGCAAATTGTACATGTATCAGATGTAATTATAATCTAAGATCCTTCACAGCTCAATGAAAACTCACAAACCTAGAATGATAATGTGATAAGGATGGCTTCCATGGTTATATAAAAATAAATAAAATGACAAGGTGAAGGAGCCATAAAACCTTCCAAAAGCAAATAAAAGATACTCTTCTCTAATGTGATTAAAACAATAAAAAATGACTCATAAGAAGCATTAGAAACGAAGGAACATGGGATTCATTAGGCGATCATATGTTTTTTCATCATATACAGCAAGAATTCCTCATTGACATAATCATTTGTTTTTCTATGTCCAACTTACACAGACTCATTTGGCTCTCTGGAGCGAGATCTTGGATCAAGACATTCGTTAGCAACAAGAATTGGATCCAAGATTTTCCTCCCTCTTTTTTTTGACAGGTTTGAAAACTTAAATCGGAGAGGAGATAAGATTTTCCTTCCTCTAATAAAAGGTTTCTAGACTTGGAAATATTTCTCTCCAACACCATCATCATATGGCAAGTAGTTTGGAAATGATATTGTAGACTGGCTGACAAGACCAATTGATCAAAAATCCATAACATCAACAGCCTCCGATAAAACTAACAAAGGTTGCACTTTTAACATTTCCTGCTCCATCGTTTATAACTGATGGCAAAAGATGTATGTGCCTATCTCATGTGGTTTTGAAGATATATTAACATCCTTGGTAAGTAAGTGCTTATGAACAAGAATTTGATTAGCCTTAAGCTCCCTCCAAAGGCTTTTGCCTTTAGCATGGAAATCCTCAACACATTCTAATATCTTGTTTCACTACCTCTCTACAAGTTTGGAAAAAGGCAAGCAAGAAACCATCAAGCCCTAGGGCCATATCACCATTTGAGGGCTTTTACCACCTCATGAACCTCATTTTCTTCAATATTTTCTCTCCAACCAATTCACATCATCCTCATCAAGAGACTACAAAGAAGGGCCATCCAATCTAGGCCACTATCTGACTGTTTAATATACAAACTCTTTACGCAACGTGGTCATTAATTGAGAGTTATTGGAAGTTAGAATTGACCACAAGGTAGAAAACTTAATGCATTTATCTCCAACTCTTGACTACAATGCCTTCGATTTTGTTTCCAATTCACCTTCTCAGAAAGGGTGATCCTTCCCGAGTCATTAATGGTAGTAGCCTTTCTTACATAAAGCTCACACTTTACAATTATCAAGACTTATCACCTAATTTAGAAGTTGGTCTTTCTAAACTGTCAAGCACCTCCTCAAATCCTTGAATAATGAGTTTGAAACTCAGTGAGCCATGAAAGCTTTAAGAATCCCCCATAGTTTCATCTTTTTTAGCTACACGGTTTCAAACTTGAAGTACCTTTTGACGTCAAGGACATTTCCACAGTCAAGAAGACTTGAAAAATGATCTGAACATAGCCTTCAGGGTTACTTCAGGAAACTGTCCTCCCACTCGGGGTAGAAGAGGAATCTGGTAATCCTGGACCATGAAGTGTATCTCAGTTATTTGATCATGTGAAATTTCCGCTAACCAGTGGAGGATCAATAAGGTGCCGTTCGGTGATAAATTTCAGATACATCTGCCAAAGCTGGACAAAAACGTACTTTTCACTATCTTGTGCTAGGAAAGTGAGTTACATTAATCTCCTCCAACACACCAGGACAAGTTCCACCAATTCATCAACCCACCCAATTCATCCCTAGTAGTCTCTAGCATAATCCAAACTAGGACCATAACAACCAAAAAGGCCCATTCAAAATGATGGTAAAGACTTATGAGAGAGCAAGTCACAATAAAATCCCCCACACAAAGATCAATTTTTTCCACCATACTTGTATACTCTAAGCCAAATTCCCTAGAAGCTCCCCTCGAATCTGAATTACACCCAGTCTAGGTGCTGAAATCCCCACAAACTCCTGCACAACACCATGCAACATATGCTCCGCAAAGAGAAGTCTCTGTTTTTGAACCTCTAGGATTGCTTACACAGCCTTAACCCCTACTTTATCAGCCATTTTTGGGCCAGAATCACTAATAAGAATCTTTAAATGATCCTCAAGAAGTGTTATCTGAAAAACTAGCCACACGACATGAGAAGGTGCTACTTCTAAAGGCCCCGAGATCATAACTCTGCATCGAGCTCCAGACGTTCACTAGGGCTGTCAATGACTGAGAAATGGCTATGCCATGACAATCTCATAGAAGAGGCCGCCTTGTTTGATTGGGCTTTAGTCAATCCTTGACAGAAGTTGACCTAAAAACCTTTTTCTTTTATTGGTAAGCAAGAGTTATATTGATGATAATAGGAATACCCAAGTACACAGCATATACAAGAGTAAGACCTGAGCATGATTGTCTAGAGATACAAGGAATTTGTGGAAATTCAGCCCATTAAAATCTATAACAACCAACAAATGGAATAAAGTCTAAAAAAACAAAAAAACTCTAAGCTCAGTCGTTGACCTTTTTCAATCTTCAAAACTCCTATCTTGCCTCAACCTCAAAAGAAACCACCAAAACTAAATGGAAATCATCCTCCATATTGATGCAATTTGTGAATTACAGCTGATAATATACCATGAAATCAGCTGCACCCTTCGAAATCACCCAAGCTAATCTCAATCTGGCAAAGAAGTCATTCATAGAGTCGGGGCCACCTCACAATGAAGAAGTAAATAATCAACCATCTTCCCGCTCATTTTGCACATGCCACACCAATTCATTATGATGATCCAATGTTTCCTTCAATTTATGGCGAGGATCTTCCCTGAGAAGGCTATCCATACAAGGCTGCTTTTGGGGGTGCCTTAGTTTTCCAAATGCTCTGCAATGGAAATGGATTAGCATTGTTCATGGCAGTAGATCTATAGAATGAATGAAGCATGAACTTCCCCTTCTTCAAAGGGCTCTAGACAAATTAATCAGCCTCTCCCACCCTCAATCTGGTAGAGTAGATAGGATTGTAAAATCAGTGAATGATTCAACTTCTCAATCTTATGTAGCTCTGAAGAAAGTGACATTCCAATGAGGAAAGGCACTGGATAGTTCTATGAGATCTGCAATTGAGCCTTCCTGTGACCTCGCATTTCCTGGATAGGCTTCATTCAGGGTTCTATCACCACACCATCAATCGCGCCAAAATTTGATTCAAGACCCATCTCCCATCTCAAACTAAGTATGTCTAGAGAAAAGATCCCATCCTCTTCTTATGTGTTGACCCAAAAACTAAAGCCTGCAAACCACCATTGTTCTTCTCCACATCTATAAGAAACCAACCTGCCCATGTTGATTAGGCTTAGGCTTGGCCCATGCATCATGACCTCACTGAGGCCCAGAAGATGCTAAGCCTGAATCCAACATTTGTATTAACTCCTCCACCTCATTGTTTTTTTAGCAAGCATCTTTATGTACAAATAGTACTAAGAAGTCTCCATGCTGACAAAAAATAAAACTGGCACGACATCTACAGCAAACCACTCTCCAGGCAAATTATTGCATCTGCTAGAAAAGCTTGGTCCAGCTAGAAGGGTGTAATTTTTTATGATCTTCTCTTGCACACCTCCACCAACTATATTTTAAAAAATTCCACAGCAAATTTGCCCGAATTAACCTGTGAGAGGTGTTGGTTGCCGAAATTGAATCCGCCTTTACCCCATTAGCAACTCCACACACAACAGATTACTGACCAAAACATATGGTATTTTTGGCCTAGCCAGCTTAATCCCTGTGCCGACTAATCGAAAAGCTCCATGAAAGTGTCAGTGAGCTCTGCTCTATTCCAGAGCCAATACAGAAAAATGCAAACACCTTGTAAAGCAATGAAACAAATCCTTTCCAGCCCTCCCCTCACAAACCCTTCAGGATATGAGTGTAAACTACACAAGTTAGGTTCAGCAACAGCAGAAGTTATTCGCAATATGGGTTGAAACTACACTAGTTTAATAATTAGTAAATCGGAATTCAACAAGGGTACTTATGTAACAAAATTAAAAGCTTGAGCTCAAGAACATAGTTATCCAATTGTCATATAATATTGTATTAAAAAATGTCTAAAAGAACAATAGTTTCACATATCCAAATACGTCATATTATGCTTAAAGAACCTTGGATGGTAATAAAACTAAGCACATGGATATAACACTAACAAAGCAACAATGATAAATTATGCAGATCACATTGGTGAGCATGATTTATTGAAGGTAAAAAGTTCTTTCTACAAAAGAAAACACAGAAGCAACATCATAGGCAGTACCTTTATCGCAAACAGGTCGCCTGTTGTTCTCTTTTTGGCCAAGAAAACCCGTCCAAATGCTCCCCGACTGATAGGTTTTATAATCTCGAAGTCGTCTATAGAGGTACGGTCCTTAGATGAATGTACGGGGCTTGTTCTCAAACTACGAACCACATCATCCTCCAAAGGAACATCTTCATCAATTATAGTACTGGTTATATCAATCTTTTCATCATCCACCATCTCACAGAGCTGCAAATACTTCTCCCTAGAAAACCACAATTAATTACATGTAATTAATTATTATGATTAAATCATGTTATGACATCCGATATAAAGTCACATTGAAAAACTTCCATCAAAAGTCATGGGAATGCATGCTTTAACATAAGAAATGCCGAACAACTTTGCACAGAAACCATTCATAGTAAAATGCTCACTAGTTTTTAACTTGAAATATTCAAGAAATACAGCAGCAAAATTCTCACCGAATCAGCTTTTCAATGCGTGCCCCAAACGTCTCGACCGTAAGTGCATCAAACTTCCTGCGGTCAATGACAAGCCTCAAGTCTTCAAGACAAGATAATAGATATGGCATAGAGCGATCTTCATCCAAAGATGTATTTGCAACACACCGTGCAATATCACCAAGTTCATTCATCTGTAACACCCATAACAAAATATCAACTTGATGACATTAAAAGCTAAACTTGTCCGCGTATAAATTCAACAAATATTAGGCCTTGTTGGGAGTGAGATGGGATGAGAATTTTGTAAATAGTAGTAAGATAATTAGTGAATAGTATTGAGATAGTTTGAGTTGAGTATTTTTTGGATTTTGGTGAATGAGAGAGAAAAAGTTGAATAAAAATTAAATTTTTTTTTTTTTGATAAGTAATAATCTTTATTGAATAGAATGAAACTAGGCAAAACCCAAGTACACAGAAAGTATACAAGTTGAGACACCTAATTACACTCTAGTGGGCTGCATAGAGAGTAAAAACTCATGAACATTCCCACCCCTCAAAACAATGGCAGAAAACCACTGAAAGAGGGATAAAACAAAAAAAATTCCAGATTTCTTCCGATGCACGCTCCTTATCATTGAAACACCTATCATTCATTTCCAACCAAATAACCCACATTAAGCACAAGGGAATCAACCGCCACGCTGCTGCTATTTGAGTACAAGGGTGTGACCTATTCCAACAAGCTAGAAGATCCACTACACTTTTAGGCATGACCCAACTCAGCCTGGCTCTACTAAGGATACCAGCCCATAACCTTCCAACCACCTCACAATGTAAAAGTAGGCGGTCTATTGATTCCCCATTCCTTTTACACATGTAGCACCACTCCATGAAAATCATTCCTCTCTTTCTTAGATTATCAACCATCAAGATCTTCCCATGTGCAGCTGTCCACGTAAAAAATGCCACTTTGGATGGTACTGGGGCCTTCCATATACTCTTCCAAGGAAAGAAAGTGGGTTGTAGGACTGTCAAAACCTTGTAGAAGGATTTAATAGTGAACTCGTGTCTCCTTGTGTGTTTCCACAACATGCAATCACCCCCATTGGCCCCTAGCTTTGCTGAATACAAGTAATTGTAGGACTCTGCCAGCTCTTCAAGTTCCCAATCTTGAGCATTTCTTGTAAAAGTGACATTCCAAGTTACCGTCCCATTGGCTCTACATAGTTCTTATGAAATTGGAGCTTGCTGATTTCCAGCCATGTTAAAAACAACTGGAAAAGCAATGCAAAGAGGTCTCTCCCCACACCAAGCATCTACCCAAAAGCAGATTCGGGCTCCATCACCCACCTCAAACTTGAGATGTGTTTCAAAAGTGTCTCACCCTTTTATTATGAATTTCCATAGGCTTACTCCATAAGGTCCCCTAGCCTCATTAGTGCACCATCCCCCCCACGCACCACCATACTTATGATCAATAACCTCTCTCCACAATGAACTCCCTTCCATTTGGTACCTCCACAACCATTTCCCTAGTAGTGCCTTATTAAAAACACACAAGTTTCGCACTCCTAGCCCCCCCATTCATGATAAGACAGCTCACCTTTTGCCATTTTACAAAGTGAAATTTGAATTCCAAACAAGCCCTAAAAGGAAAGCACTCTAAATTGCATCAGGCAAAGCATCAATTCGTGGTCTTGTTAAATGTTTTGAGGTAATATAGATTGACTCAGCACATTTGCAAACTTCTGATATTATGCTCCATTGGAATGTTACTTTTAAAAAACCAGCCCTTGATTGGGAGTTGGAGCTGCTTTCTTCATACCATATCAAGTTGTATTCCTTTAAATGGAGAATGGGCAGCAATGATCAAATGTGTTGGGTCCCATCCAACAGGTCTTTGAGATCTAGTCTTTTTTCAAGGTACTCATCCCTCCAGTTGGCAGATCATTTTCTTTGGAAATGTGTTTTGAGAAATAAAGCCCTCCAAGGGTAGTTTTTTCGCTTGGGAGGCAGCTTTAGGGAAGATCTTAACAGTAGATAATTTGTAAAATAGATACAATGTAATAATGCATTGGCATTCGAGGAAAATGAGAAAAGCTTCGATCAATTTTTTTTCCATTATGAGTTGGCTAGCGATGCTCAACAGTTACAGATTGAGGTGGGTCATGCCCCTGTGAGTGGTGTGATGACCTGTGATGCAGGGTGCATGGTTACCAAGGACATAAAATGGCTTAAAAGACGAGACGACTTGAAAATGGAAGGAAATCGCACGCAGATAGCCCAACCCAAGAGTTCACTTGACATTTGATCGATGTTTGGTTGAGCAAGTAGCAGGCAAAGACTTTTTTTTACAGGTTGAGCAACTCAAGCAAGTATCAATGTTTGCCTAATACTTAGGGGAGTTCAACTTCAATTTCGTTTGTAATGAGTTTTCGAGATAATTAGGACTTTTATGGACGAAGTGACTGGCACTGGGCGTCCAGCAATAACCTTTATCTAGAGTTTGATTAGGATTAATTCTATAGTTCTATTTTATTTTAAGTTCTTTGATTGTAAGCTTATATAAAGGCAAGTCTAAGGTCATTTTGAGGGAGGTTGTTGATTACTACTATTTGATATTTATGATGAAGATACTCTTTGAGAAAGTTTTACACTATCCCTTGTTATCTTAGAGTGAGTACTTTAGGAATTACGGAAGAGTTAATTCATATTTGTGAAGTAAATCGGTGTTTTGTCTATTCACTGCATGCGTAGCATCAACTTTGGTCAACACTCTGCATCAATTGGTATCCGAGCCAACTTGCCTAGCCAATCACATCAATTGGAATTAGAGCTCAGTTAGATTTTCTGCTATGCACGTGGTGGAGTCGCTTGGGAGGAGAAAGTGTACAAACATGATGTTGCAAAACAAAATGAACAACTAGAGACTCAGTGGATGCGGCATATAGTACTACACGAGACGTACACACAATAGATGGAAGCTATGATTGATCATACAAACACTCAGAAAGGTGGCACCACGGCTTCAACATCATTAGAATCCACTTCACCGAGAAGGAACTGGGAGGACTATGAAGATGATAATAGTGTTGAGGAAAAAGTTGATGAAACTTGGGATTCTACCACAACCTATGATGACTAGTCCAAGGAAGATGACCTTGAGGAGAAGCATTCTTCCATAAATTGGAGCTCCACACCAATCTATAATACCTATTTGGATGAACATCACCTAATGGAGGAGGTAATTATTTCAGTTAAAACGTAGACATCTTTATAAATTATAATATCGTAGAAATTATCCAAGATAATATGAAGAGCCGAAATGTGAAGAATTTCATTTGGATTTTGAGGAAATTAATCATGTTGATTTCCTTGGAATTTATGGAAATTTTAAATTTTCTCACGCAACATATTGCTTCTAGATTTGAGATGTGGAAAGAAAGTGTGATTTTGAAGGATCACATGTTCAATACCATTTTGCATGGGGACGAGATTACAGAGGAAGAGGAAGATGGAGTTGATAGGGCATTCAAGAATCAAGGTTACATGCAAAATTCAAGGACGAATTCTCTCCAGCCTAGAGAGAATGATGCAGGGTGCATGGCTATCAAGGGCTTAAGAGGACAAGATGTGTTGGAAATGGCATGAAATGCACAAGAAAAGCCCAACTAGAGAGTTTGCTCAACGCTCATTCAACATTTGGTTGAGCGAGTATTAGAAAAAACTTCACTTGACAACTAGGTCATAAGTTCTAAGTTCTATTTTATGTTAAGTTCTTTGATTGTAACCTATATAAAGGCAAGCCTCTGGTCATTTTGAGGGTTGTTGATTTTTTTTTATCAGTAAACAAATTTTATTGATAGAGATAAGCATAGTCCAAGTAGAAGGGACATATACAAGAGCAATATTGTTGATTATTATTATTTGATATTTATGATGAAAATACTCCTTGAGAGAATTATTGCTTATTTCTATCTTAGAGTGAGTGCTTTAAGATTTATGGAAAAGTTTATTCATATTTGTGAAGCAAATCGGTGTTGTCTATTCCACTACATTCATAGCACTAGATCTGTTCTTTATGCTGAATCAGCCTGCTTGTACGCAAGGTGGTGCATTTGACAAGAGTGCACTGCCTGAACTTTTGAACATCACGAGTTTTGTATCAGGGTTTTTTTATAAGAAAAACTTTATTCATCGAATGAAAATAGGAGGTCGGTAGCAGGGTTAAGAGCCATTGTGTTCAGTACCCTCTATGTTTCGACGATTGCCTATGCAAGCTCCCATTTCACTAACCTTCTAGAATTTAGAACTTTTGCTCTTTTATTTTCCATATTCCCTCTCTCCTAGACTTTTCTCTCCATACACTTGCAAGATTTTTTCTCATTTCAATGGCAAATTATTCTAGCAAACTTTGTCTGATTTTTTCTTAGTTCTATGATCTTTTTAAGATGGGTATGATGAAACAACTATTGATAGAGACTAAGATTTTTGCATTATCTCTGGATGGAGGGAACTGTCTTCGTATCACAAAGCAATCAAAAGACAACTAGGGAGATGGTTTTTAGCCAAGGCCTTGTTTGTTTTCCTAAACCATCCATCCCATCTCAAATTCATTGTTATACTTTTTCAAATTTCTATACAAAATAAAATAAACAATTTAGCTTTTTCAAATTCCAAAACAAAAATAATATTAAAAATATATATTATAATAATATTTTATTCTTTTTTTAACTTTTATCTCATATTATTTCATCTCATCTATAAAAACAAATCAGGCCCAAAGCAGTGCTCATTGGATGGCCAATACTTTGGAAGAATGTAACTCTTTAGCGAGAAACAAAATTTTCTACAAGTCATATCGGGATGGCTTGAAGGCTTTATTTGTGCATCCTCGATCAAATGCTTTTGGGCATTATTTGGAAATAACTAAGTATAGAGGCAGTGGGCGTTGGGGTCCTCTTGTAATACAAGAAGGAATAGAGGAAGGGGGCTGGATGTACCTTGCCAGGGAAATGAAAAATGCCTTACCTGTATATGGTCAGGCAAACAGAAAGCCAATTATGGTACTACCCATGGACAAGGGGAAGGAGGTAGTGAGGCAGATTAAGTCTTATGCAGAGGTAGCATTGGGTGCTACAGAGAGTAGGGTGATTGTGCATGGAGGAAAGAGCCAACTTTTGGCATTTGAAAAAAACAAAAAGGGGGGGAGGAAAGGAGAAGGCTGGAAATTGTGGTACATGCCTGTTCAATAGAAAGCGTGATGCAAGAGTACTTCTATAGTCTGCAAAAGGAACTCGTAGGGATGAAGGAGGAAGTGGTTTTATGAAGGAAGGAGATTAGTGCCTTAACTACAGGCCTAGGCTTGGGCCAAGGCAAGGGGCTGTTCAAAGCTGGTTATAAGAAGTCGCCATTTAAAGGGAAGGAGGGAAGGCCAAAAGTGAGCTGGGCCGTGTAAGCCCAACCCGTAGTCTAAAATGGAGGTCTAAATCGCATTTGAGAAGTTTTAAGAAGGGCTCATCTTCTAACCCAAATGATGGTAGGCCACCTAGGACTGGGCCCATCGTGCCAGTTGGGCCCGAGTCCATGAATTCTTGTCTCTGGCCCGCGGAGCCTCTCCCCTCAACGCCAGTAACTTTATTTGCCGGCCAATGTTCGTCGAGTCCTACCAAAACAGAGCATATTTGCTCAAAGGTGTCAACAGAGCACATGGGTGGGCCACCACCTATCGGGGTGACACAGACTTCATTGCCGGTGTTGTTTGGGTCACCACTTGTCATCTCCACAGCGAAGATCAAGGCACCAACCTAGGCGAAGTCTACAGCAAAAGATCCTATATTTACACAGGGGATTAAGGACCTCAGAGGGGGGCTGCCTCCACCTGCCACCACGACAATGTTGACTCCGGCGTTGACCTTAGTTAAGAATAAGGCTTCGATTTTTGCAGAGTTTCAGAACTTTGAGTGCAACGGGATGTCCCAGAACACTTCGACAATCCTCTCTAGTCTGGTTTCCAGCCACCACTTTCAGCCATCTAATGTTCTGACGCCAGAAAATTTTCCTTCAGCCAATTTACAACTTTGGTAGACTATGGAAGTATAGAGTCAGTGTGTAAAGTAGGGGAGGATGTTTTGGCGAGTTCACTAGTTTTGTTTGAGGCTAATAGGGATACAGAGGAAGAACCTACCTCTCTTAACACATTTAATCCCAAGATGTCAAATTGGGTTATTCAGAAAACATTGGATATTAAACATGTTGTGGAGATTACATGTGAGGGATTCGAAGCTGAACTACTGCCATGGAGGCCGGGCATGTTCATTCTAAATCCAAGCAATCCCTTAACTTGGCTAAGAAAAAGGACAGAGAACTCAAGAGACTTACATGGACAATAAAAGATGATGGTGCAGAGAAGAGCTCCAATCGGTAGTGTGACAATGGGAGGGATAAGATGGTTGTTCCATGAAGCCAGAAATAATATCATGGAATGTGGAGAGGCTGCATGAACTTAATAAGCGGCTCCAAGTGAGAAATTAACTTCGACAATAGAAGGGAGATATTATTTGTTTACAGGAGACCAAGTTGGAAACTATCACAAACCAACTACTTCGCAACTTATGGAGAGGACAACACGTTCGGTGGTCTTACTTGCCATCCAAAGGTGCATTAGGGGGAGTCTTAAATATGTTTAATAAAAGGGTGGTGGAAAGGATGGAGGAATGTGTGGGTGAATTCACCGTTGCTTGCTCCTTCCTGAATCTTGAAGACAACTTTAAATGGGCATTCGCTGGAGTCTATGGCCCAAATTTTGACTCTGAAAGAAGGCCATTGTGGGAAGAATTGGTTGGACTTCTTAATTGATGAAAGTTACCAAGTTGTACTGGGGTGACTTTAACATAACTCGCTATCCAAGCGAAAGGTCGAGTGTATCCCACATCACTCCTACCATGAGATATTTTTCTGATTTCATCTCAGAACAGGAGCTTATGGATATTCCACTATCAAGAGGCACGTTCACTTGGTCCAACACCCGAGATCTCCCATCTTGGTCAATGATCGACAGATTTTCGTTAACTCCTGGATGGGAGTCACTCTATCCGGATGTTGCTCAAAGATGATTATGTCGTCTATGTTCTGATCACTTCCCCGTCAACTTAGACTATGGAGGCATCCAATGGGGTAGAAGGTATTTTAAATTTGAGAATATGTGGCTCAGAACTGACGGTTTTGTAGACAGGGTAAATTATGGTGGAATTCTTACAACTTTCAAGGCTCTCCAAGCTTCATAATGGTAAAAAACTTGAAAGCGATGAAACAAGACCTGAAGCAATGGAATGAACAAGTTTTTGGCAATGTACTTTAACAAAGATGCTTTCTTGTTGAGGAGTTACAGGGTCTACAAGGCGAGAAGAAAGCTAGAACACTCTCCGAACTTGAAAACATTCCACCAGACTCAGGTCGTCTCTGAAATTGAAAGAATAACTCTGATGAAGGAGATTTTATGGAGACAGAAATCAATGGCATTATGGCTTAAGGGGATAGGTGTACAAAATTCTTTCATAGGGTGGCTAACTCTCATAGGAGGAACAATATCATTGATACATTGATGGTAGATGGGGTAGTTTCTTCAGACCAAACAACCATCAAAAACCATATTGAGCAATTTTATTGACATATGTTATCTAAAGAGCACATTTGGGGGCCACAAGTGGACGGTTTAACTTTTTTTGCACTAGATCAACATAGAGCAAGATGGCTAGAGAGGCAGTATGCAGAAGAGGAAGTGTGCAAAGTAATTAGAGATATGGCAAGTGATAAGGCTCCGGGTCCGGACGGATTTACCATGAGATTCTTTCAAACTTGTTGGGAGGTGGTTAAGAAGACCTTATGCAAGTTTTTCATGATTTTCATACAAATACTTGTTTTGAAAAGGGTTTTAACTCTACCTTTGTAGCACTCATTCCTAAAAAGATAGGGTCTACGAATATTAGAGATTATCACCCCATTAGTCTTACGAATGGGGAGTATAACATTCTCTCCAAAGTGCTTGCAAATATATTGAGCTCGGTGATGGAAAATTATTTTTGAAGCCGCAAAATGCATTTGTAAAAAGTAGACAAATTCTCAATTTTGTCCTCATTGCAAATGAAGTTTGGGATGGACAATTGAAATCTAGAGAACCTGGACTGCTATGTAAACTAGACATGGAGAAAGCTTATGATCACGCCAACTAGCGATTCCTACTCTATTTTCTTGCTAGATGTGACTTTGGGGGAAAATGACAGAAATTGATAGAATTTTATATCTCTTCAGTGAGATTCTCTATCTTGGTGAATGGATCATCGGTTGGTTTCTTCAACTCTTCTCGCGGTTTAAAACAGGGAGATCCTCTTTCTCCGCTACTTTTTTTATTTATCATGGAAGCTCTAAGTAAGATGATTGAGGGCTTGGTGGACGGGGGGTTTCTTTATGGTTTCCATAAGAGAATGGCCTTAACATCTCTCACCTATTATTTGCGGATGACACTCACATTTTTTGCGGTGCACATCCTAGACACATCCAAGCCTTGAGGGCGCTCCTCCTTTGCTATGAAGCTACATCAGGCTTGAGAATTAACCTTTCAAAATCTGAATTAGTATCAGTGGGGGTGGTCCATGATGTGGAGTCTTTAGCTACACTTTTGGGATGCAAGGTATCTTCACTGCCTCTAAAGTATCTTGGTTTACCATTGTGTGCCTCTTTTAACTCTAAAAAGATTTGGAATGGCATGGTCGAAAAGGTGGAGCACAGATTGGCTCCTTGAAAAAGGTTATATTTGTCGAAAGATGGCAGATTGACTTTAATCAAAAGCACTCTTTCGAACTTACCCACTTATTTTTTGTCTTTGTTCCCGCTCCCTACAAAGGTAGCTAACCGCATTGAGAAGTTGCAACAGGATTTCCTTTAGAGTGGAATGGGGGATGAATTCAAGTTTTATCTAGTTACTTGGTCAACAGTGTGTACCCCCATTTCTGGGGAGGTTTGGGGATTCACCACTTGATGAAATTCAACCAATCTGTTTTGGGTGAATGGTTGTGGAGGTACCAACTCGAAAGGGATGCCCTTTGGAAGTCGATTATAAACACAAAATTTGGAGAGGCTTGAGGAGATTGGTGCTCAAATGAGGTACAGGGCACATATGGCATGAGGTTATGGAAATATATCAGAGGACATTGGGAGACATTTCGAGGACGTGAACATATTGTGGTGGGTGATGGTTCTCGCGTCAAATTTTGGTACGATAATTGGTGTGGTGACCGTAGCCTTCAAGATACATTTCCTGCTATTTTCGAGCTTGCAAGAGAAAAGGATGCTGCGATTTCCGATCTTTTTGCTCTTTCAAATGGATCCCCTCAATGGAATATTGATTTCATAAGAGCAGCCCAAGATTGGGAGGTGGAGATTATTTTGGAGTTCTTTGCAACTTTGTATTCAACAAGTATTCTCAGGGCATTGGGGATAAGATGCATTGAAGTCACTCTAAGAAAGGTAACTTCTGTGTTAGATCATTTTACCAAGCTTTAACAAGTCCTAAATACACTATGTTCCCGTGAAGAGTATATGGCAGACGAAAGCTCCTTCCAAAGCGGCCTTTTTTGTTTGGACAGCATCACTAGACAAGATCCTGACTACAGATAATCTAAGGAAGCGTCGGGTAATTGTGCTGGATTGGTGTTGTATGTGTAAGAAGTATGAGGAATCAATAGATCATCTGCTTCTACATTACGAGTTGGCCAGGGTCATGTGGGACCTTTTTTTCAAGAGAGTCGGTTTGTCATTGATCATGCCTCTCAGATTGGTGGATTTCCTCGACAGTTGGCGAGGCATTCAGGGTAACTCTCAGGTGGTAGCCACTGGCGTATGATTCCTATTTGTATGTGTTGGTGTATCTGGAGAGAAAAAAATGCAAAAAACTTTAAAGATTGTGAGAGAACAATGGAAGAAATTTAAACTTTTCTTCTTCAAGTCTTTGCTTTTATGAGCGGAAACCATTGTTTGTGACGGTCTAAATGTTCGTGACCATTTTCTATCGATTGTAAACCATAACTAGGTGTTACTCATGTATACTACCAGTGTACCTAAGTTTTGCCTTTTTCTATTAATAACATTTCTATGACTACCTATCAAAAAAAAAAATTACATGGCAACGTGTGAGTGCTATTGTATGGTTCTTGGACACTAGAGTTGTGCCCTCTGCGCTTTTAATAAAATTGCATTACTTAAAAAACCACGTAACCTAAAAAGTTCTATCATTTTCTTCAAAATGGCGTATGCTATATCCGTTACTTCTAGAGTTTTACATAGCCACATTTAAATCCTACAAATTAAAGTTTGAATTCAGGCAGCTTCTAGAAAAATTGTAGCAAACCATTTCTCATATAAAACTGTCCTAGCAAAAAATAGCACTGTTATACCCTTGGGGAAACAAAATCGAAGGAATGTTTCCTTGAGTCAATTAAATTAAAAGTTAGCTTTATAAAGCAGCCCCAAGATTAGGGCGAGAGTTTTCTTCTAAGAAAGTTTAGAAAAATAAGCAATTAAATGTTAATTGAGCTCCCTTTACTAATATTGGATGGTGTAGTTGTATCTTCCTTTCTCCCATTGAAAGTAGTATCCAACAAACTAAAGGTTGAACATTTGAAACCCCAAATTCACACTCAAATAAAGAACCATCTCAATTTTTTTTTTATGTTTTTTTTTTTGGGGGTGGGTGGGGATCATGGATACTAACTAGTGCATCTGGTGCAACTTGAACTCTAACTTGAAACCTCAGCTACCACCCAATGCCTATAGGAGATTAAAATGCCACTAGGGTTGAAAGACCATCAGCGCAATAGACACCAGCACATTAGATATACATCTATTTATTGTAATAAGTGGTGCTGAAAATCCCAAACAGAGAACTAATAAGACAAAGGCGATACCTGCGGAACATCTTCATGCTCTGAGTAGGCACCCTTTCCTGCCAAGAGGAAGTCAATTGGACTGGTCCTTGGTGTCAATAATGGAGACCGAGGAGTCATGCTACCAGCAGATGAAGTCGTCATTCCTTGATCCGATTTTGGGCCAAATCGAGTTTTACATGTCATGGAAGGTAAACCTTTCAGGTCCTCCATAAAGGCAGAATTATCAGCTTCAGGAAAACAATCAAGCATGTCCTCTGAGCCTCTATGGGACCAATCACCAAGTTTTGGAGAGAGATCAGATTCTTCTGTCACACTTGAATTTGAAACTTTTGCAACATCTGGACTTCCCATTAAATGTTGAACATCCTTCTGAGCAAATGATTCAATCATTTTCTCAAGAGTTTCAGCAATTCTGACAAGACGCTCGTTGACGTTTAGACCCGTCTGATCACATCGATCAGCAATAGCACAAATTCTTGAATGGTCTTCCACATTTAAAGTGGGGACCTCCTCCTCACAAATGCGACATATAATTGAACTTTCATCAGAAATAAATTGCTGATCACCCCAGTAACCCCAAGACACTTTGTGTTGGTGCTTGGAAGAATGTTCAAGAGAATCTTTTGTAGGAGGAAGTTCAGGAGCCTTAGCAGCCAAATCTGTGCAAGAAATCGCTCTCCTGGCGTTGGCTGTCTTCAAAAAATTGACCTTACCCTCATTCTGCTCCTTCAACAGAGCAGCTTCTTTCATACTTTTTCCTGGTGGAGATGGGAGTTTCTTCCAAGAAGCCATACGACCCCTGCCTAAGGGAGACTCCAAGTTCTTTGAACTGTCATCTGCAGGAGGGGAGAAAAAATTTCCTGGATGAATAACAACGTCTCTCTTCCAATTTAAGCTGCGCTGCTCCTGACTGTAGGATTTCCTAGCTGAAGCTGCCTTTGAGGCCTTTGCAGCACTAGAACTTTTATACTCCCTTCCCATGCTGGGAGGAATTCGTTTTTCTGCAGAATGCAGGATTCTAGATTGACGAAGCTGGAAACCATCATCCTCAGCCAAACTCTCTTTGTGGAACTGCAACAATCTGGTACACCTTGTGAGAATGAAAAGCATTCGAGTATGAAGCTGCTTTAGCATACCCGGCACAAGTTCTTGGCGCTTATCATCCAATTCCTGAACTATGCCTTCACATTGAAGCCAAAACTCCCCGGGAGACGTCATAGCACAACTACGAGCCAAAACCAGCAAGTCCTCAATAGTTTCCTGCCACTCAGGATGACTATCTGCATTTTTTTCAAGAGTTCCGACCAGATCTGCTGCAAAAATAGCCAGATCAGAGTTTACTTCTTCCTTTGCTTTGTCAAATTTTGCCCGTATCATGACCAATATTTCCTGCAGAAAAAGCAAGGAAATTAAGAACATACAAACTTCTAAAACACATTCATTGTCTGCTAGGAAATGTAAATGCAAATCTAGAACACAAGTACCTCCAAGTTATTTAAGCCTCGAGGCTTCCAAAATGGGAAAGGCCGAACACCTTTGGAATTTAGTTCATGAGAAAAACTTTTGATATCCGCAGGCCTCTTTCTAGGTGCACTTGTGACACGCAGAATAGCTTGAAAACGAGGAGACTCGGACTCCTTTGGGTTGTCACAGTCATATGCAGTCTAAAAGCAAATGGAAAAGTAAAATACAGATTTTTTTTTTTTATATAATTATGAATAATGGATAAAGAATAAAATCATTAAGCCAGATACAAGCGATTTCATGGTCATGATCAACTAAATCTTTTCACAGCTACCTCTGGTGTACAAAGATCTGAACTTCTTAAGCCTCCAGACTGACCACGTGATGATTCAAATTGCCCTGTTAGGTGATTGAAATACCATAAACAAATTTTGAGAACATAATATACAAATATACATTCCAGATATATCAAATTTAACAGAATCACAAACAAAATCCTAGACTACTTGAAATCTATTATTCAATGACCGAAGTTTAATTGGAGAAAAGTTCCAATCTTGCATAAACCCAAAAAGGACACACAAATTCACAACATATTATATTGACAAGAAAAGGAAAAGGCAACCAACAAAAAAAAAAAGATTTTCGGTAAATGCATAGTGATGGAACCAACAAAAATTGAAATGAAAATTTACAAGATTACTCTTGGAGTAAAACATAACACAAGGTTATGATTTAAATACTATGTCTTTCTTGTGTTTCAACTCTTTATCCGCATGTCTTTTGAATGCCAATAAAGCAACAGACCGAGCCAACGCTCATAATCAACTTCTGCTATCATTAAATTTTAAGACTTCCATTTTTTTCTTGTTATGTGTAGCAAATCCCAATACCCATAAAATGCAACTATATTGACAAGTAATTTATTGGACAGGCGCTTGATTTTACAAATCAGGTGCATATCTGTTATTTTTAAGAGCTCACTCCCAACCTCTTTCACTAAAACAAAAGACCTACATAACTTTCTTCAACAAACAAAATGCTAGATTCTCAATTGGACGTGGAGGAAATGAATTCCACTCTATCTGGCGATTTCTGAAAGGATGCGAAATACAAACTTGATATGAAAGAACACAAACAGATAGCTACACACATATGAAATGCCATAAAAAATCCAACTGACAATACAAAAAAATTCTGAGAGTCATTTTCAAACAAGTAAATAACAAAAAAAGAAAACACATACCTGATTGAGTAGAAGACTCCCCATGCTGCAACCTTGAGCGCGCAATCACATTGGGACTCTGGTCTCTAGATTGCGCACTTCCGGTGGACATACTATCCGAGTTGCTGCCATTATCAACCCAATGCTCTTGAAACCCCATCATCCTACTCGGACCCACAGCCTCCTTCTTCTTCCCTCCACTTCCGGAACCAGAGCCCGAACCAGACCCGGCGCCGACGTTGCCTGGCCTCGATAAATTGCTGGCGCCAAGAGCCGAGCCTTTGTCGCTGCTTCTGAACCCGAAGAAGCTCTCCTGAGGCAACGGCCCCGATCGCGTCTTTATCCTATTCAATCCCAGGGACGACGCCAGTATCGGAGACACAGACGACGGGGCCTCCGCCGCCGTTACCTCCTTCTTGGCCCGAACCCCCGAACCCGAGCCCAAAGTTGACCCGGGCTTTGACGGGCTTTGACTTGGTGTTAAAGTCTCTTTAACTTTGGAATCCTTCTTCTTGGCTCCATCCTTAACTTGAGTTTGTCGGCAACCGGAGGCCAAGCCTCTGGTGCCGGAGGGGTGGTCGTCTTTGGAGGTGATAAAGGAGGAAGCTTTGGACTTTTTCTTGTCGGATCGTATGGGCGAGCTGGAGTTGGAGGCGATGGACCGGGGAGAGTTGGAGTTGGATCCGTCAGCGCTGGAGGAGTCAGATTTCTTGGAAGAGGAAGAGGAGAAGAAGCGCCCCTTAAACACCATTTTTCTTCGCGTTCTAAAGCTCAGGGGATCGGAAGGAGCAGCATGGGCGAAGGGCTGCGAAGACTGACATTGAAGCTTCAGAGTGAGAGAGACAGAGGGAGAGAGAAGGATTTCAATTCTAGAGAGAGAGATACGGTTGGAAAGTTTGGATTGCGTTACGTGACAGAGTTAGGACTAAACTCACTTTGGAGAGAGAGAGAGAGAGAGAGAGAGAGAGGGAAAATAAAAGAAACTGGGTTGAATATGAATGTTATTGTAATTTGTAGTCAAACTACATGTTTTCTTTTTAAATATATATAAGTGTTATAAAATTAAAATAAAAATATTATTATAAAAAAAAGATATTTAGGATATTTTATTTTTTAAGAATTGAATTTTCTTTTTTTTTTTTTTTTTTCTCTTCTTTTTTTTTCTTTTCTGATATTTTATTGTACAAAATTGATCAAAAATATTCGTATTTATAAGCATAAATTACTGTACAAAATTACTATACACCTACAAATTTTTCAATTAAAATACTTTCATCCTCCCTCAAAAGTTTTTGAGGAAAGAGGCAGGCTGATGGGGGGGTCATTCATTACCTCTCATCTGCATTATTACAACACTTTGTTTTGAATGACCACTCATAAGGAATTTGTCTCGTTAAAACATTGTTAAGAAAAAATCAAGTGGGAAGAAAAAACCAATGAAGAATGAAAAAGAGTACAGTATTCTTATGTACCTCTAAATTATTTAAGATTGCCTCATTAAAACCTTGCTGAGGAAAGCTCAGTAGGACAAAACCTTAGTGAAAGAAAACGAGTACAATCAGTACAAGTTTTCAAGACATTTACTCCCCCTTAAAAGTGCATGTCAATAGATCTTTGAGTATTCACATTCCAATATTCTGTACAATTTTCTTAAATGTCATAGTTAGTAATGTTTTTGTGAATAAATCTATCAGATTATCAATTGATTGTATTTACTTGATATCAATTTCACTTTTCTCTTACAATTCGTGAGTATAAAACAATTTAGGTGAAATATGTTTGGTTTTGTTACATTTGATAAATCATCATTTGATTTGAGTGATACAAACAGTATTATCTTTATATAAAATTGTTGGGCTATCATTAATCATGGGGAATCCACACTTTTTCTTGGATATGTTAAATTATTGATTTCAGCTAATTACATTCTCGACTTGTTTTATGAATAATAATGATCTCTAAATGATTTAAAAATATGGCAAATAGAGTCTGCTTGACAGATATCTATGATATAACAGTATCTGCATAAATAAATAAATATCCAATTTGAAATCTACCTCTATGTGGATTTGAAAGATAATCTGCATCTGCATACCCAATCAATTGTAGATTTGATTTACATTGATAAAATAATCTCATATCAACCGTACCATAAAGATAATGAATGACATGTTTAATGTCATTCCAATACTTTCAAGTTTGTGTAGAACTATATCTTGCAAGCAGATTAACAGAGAATATAATATCAGACCGAGTGCAATTTGCAAGATACATTAAAACTCCAATTACATTGAGATATGGTACTTCAGGACCAAGAATTTCTTCATTATCAGTACAAGGACGGAATGGATCATTCTTCACATCAACTGATCGAACAATCATTAAAGTACTCAGGGGATGAGTTTTGTCCATATAAAAGTGTTTTAAGACTTTCTCTATATACATGGGCTGATGAATAAAAATTTAATTTGTGAAGTTTTTGAGCTGCAGGCAGAGACAAAGTTTTGTTTTGCTAAAATTTTTCTTTTCAAGTACATTTTTTAAATATATAGCGGCTTTTGGGATCTTTTTAGGAGTTCTCATGATATTTAAATTATCAACATAAATTACAATAATGGCAAATCAGGATTCTGATTTCTTAATAAAAACACATGGGCATATAGGATTATTCTCAAATCCTTCTTTTAATAGATATTTACTTAGACGATTATACCACATGCGTTCGGATTGTTTTAACCTATATAAAAAATTTTGAAATTTGATAAAGTACATACTTCTAGAAATACTTGTAGATGCTTCAGGCATTTTATATCATTCAAGAATTATCATATATATGTTATGGTTTAAGGATCCACATAAACATACAGTGACCACATCCATCAACCGCATCTTTAATCTTTTTGTAACAATCAGACTAATCAAAAATCTGAATGTGATTGCATTTATAATAGGAGAATATGTTTCTTCATAATCAATTTCAGGTTTCTACAAGAAATATTGTACTACGAGTCGTGCTTTGGATAGCATAATTTCATTTTTCTTATTACGTTTTCATACAAATATCCATTTATATCCAACATGCATTATACATTTTGGTGTTTGGGCAACATGTCCAAATATTTCTCGCTTTGCTTGTGAGTTTAATTCAGTTTCAATAGCTGCTTTCCATTTTGGCCAATAATTTATACGTCGACATTCTTCGACGGTTCTTTACTCACTTTCTTTATTACTTCTGGTAATGTCAATGGACATTTTATATGAAAATATATTGTTGACAACAATTTTATTTCTATTCAGAATTTTTTCAGTACTCATGAAATGTATTGAGATCTCATTATTTTCAGATACCTGTTCCTCTCCATGGGAAAATATTTCATGAAATAACTTTTCAAAAGGTTCATTTTTAGGAGATTTTGAGATAGAAGATTTAACCTCTTCAAGAACATCAACTATATTTTTGGTATGTATTGTGGGTATGGTTTTTCAGGAACACCAAATTTATTTTGTATATTTTTCCTCCAGAAAATTTTATCTTTTGCACCAATAGGTCCTCTACGCTGCAGGCGTGTCTTAGACTCACCTATTACTGTTTTGACAACTTGTCCTTCAGAGACTTCAATTCTTGTTAGAGTATTAACAGCAGAAATATATGATTTTACTTCATTTATAGTGTCAGTAAATACATTCAGTAATTGATTTGCAATACTTTGTAAATGAATAATCCTCTGAACTTCCAGTTTACATTCATTTGTAGGAGGATCAAATTGAAACAAAACCTTATTATCCCAAGTAATTTATTATTGTGTTAGGCACCGACTTTTCATTATCCATTAATAGAAAAGTGAATTCGTCAAAGTGACAATTCTCAAAACGTACTTTAAACATATCTCCTGTAAGGGGCTCAAGATATCTGATAATAGATGGAGAATTAAAACCAACATATATCTAAAGTCTACGTTTAGGACCCATTTTTGTACTTTGTGGATGTGCAATTGGAACATATAAAGCACATCCAAAAGTACGAAGATGAGAAATATTTGATTGTTGACCAAATATAAACTGTAATGGAGAACATTTATGATATGCAAATAGTCTAATTCGAATTAATGATACTGCATGAAGTATAGTATGTCCCCAAACAGAAACATGTAGTCTTGATTTCATAAGTATAGGTCTAGCGATTAGCTGAAATCTTTTAATCAAAGATTCAGCTAAACTATTTTGAGTGTGTGTATGGACAATAGGATGTTCAACATCTATTCTTATTGACATGCAATAGTTATCAAAATCTTGAAATAAAAATTCACCTGCATTATCCAATCGAATGGTTTTAATTGGATACTTAAGAAATTGTATTCGTAGTTTGATTATATGAGTAAGAAGTCTAGCAAATGCAACATTTTTAGCGGAAACCAGACAAACATGTGACTATCGACTTGATACATCAATCAAAACCATAAAATATATAAATAGTCCACTAGATGGATGAATAGGCCCACATATATCTCTATGAATCATTTGTAAAAAAGATAGAGATTCAACAATGACTTTTGAGGGAGATGATCTGATAATCAACTCAAATTGGGAACGTGCAGAACACGGATATTCATTGGGTAAGATAATCTTTTGATTATTTAAGGGATACTCATGTGAATTATCAATGATTTGTCTCATCATTATTGATCAAGGTGATTATGCCAAGTCATAAATATTTTGGGATCAATATACTTCTGGTGCACTACCACATATGATTCAATTGTTCTCATCTTTGTATAATACAATCCAGAAGATAGAGCAGACAGTTTTTATAATATGAGTTTTTCGCCCGATATTATTTTAGTAATAAGAATATACTCTTTACTGTCTTCATTGGTTGTTTTAATATGGTAATCATTACAACGTATATATTTAAAACTAAATAAATTTCTTCTAGATTGTAAAGAAAATAGAGTATCATCAATACAAAATCTAGTGTCGTTAGGCAATACAATATAAATTCTTCCGGAACTCTCAATTAAATTTAATGAACCTTATATGGTATAGACATAGACTTTGCTCAGTGTTAGATTTTGAAAATATTTCTTATCTTTAATAACTGTGTGAGTTGTAGCACTGTCAACTAGACATACATATTTATCATTAAATTCAAAGATAAAAAGCTCATTAATATAATTCATGATTCTACAAAATATACAAAACTTTTATTACAAATAAAGAAAATACATTAATTGAGTGGAACACTTCCATCTCCAATTAAGTGATCAATTCTACCATCATAATTTTTAAAAAAAAAATTACAAACATCGAGATGAGTGACATCTACATCTGCTGATTTTAATAAATCATCTGATAGTTCTACTAAATTTGTTTCAAACATTTTATTCTTTCCTTTTTTAGATGCTTGATATAAATCAGTTAAATGCCTGGTCGTACGACAAGTACGTGACCAATGTCCAGTCATACCACATCTATGACACACCTCTTCACTTTTCTTTAAAAAATTATTTTATGGGCTTTTATCCTTTTCTGAATTGTATCACTTCTGGTGATACGTATATTATTATTATCCCTTTTAATGTGGTTACTTCTAATACCGATATTTCTATAATTTCTCCTACCACGTCCACACAACCAATTTCTTTGAAATGATGCACCATTCACTTCTGAGAATGATGCAAACCTATTATCATTCACTTCAGGGAATGATGTTGAGCCAGTAGGGCGTGACTGGTGGTTTTTCAATAAAAACTTATTGTTCTGCTCAGCTACTAGAAGACATGATATAAATTTAGAATATTTCTTGAACTTTCTCTCTTGATATTGCTGCTGCAGGAGCACATTCGAGACATGACAAATAGTAAATGTCTTCTCTAGCATATCATCATTGATGATTTTCTCACCGCATAATTTTAATATTGAACTTATTTTTAAAAATGCAGAATTATATTCACTAACACTTTTATAATCTTGTAATTTCAGGTGCAACCACTCATAACGAGCTTTTTGGAAGATGACAGTCTTCTGGTATTTATACATCTCCCTTAAATTATTCCATAAAATAAAGGGATCTTTTATTGTAAGATACTCAATTTTTAATTTTTTGTGAAGATGGTGGCGAAGTAGGGACGTTTGATTTCCTTGTTTAATTATTTCAACCAGGTTCATAGCATTAAGATGGATTTCAATATCAAGAATTCATACTAAATAATTTTTTCTAGAAATATCAAGTGTAACGAATTTCAATTTTGTAAGGTTTGTCATTTTCTACACATATAAATAATGAAATAAATATGTGTATCTCATAAAATATATTTATAAAATCACGTAGATTTAATCAATAAAATATTTCATATTTATTCAAATAACGTAAATAATATATTGAAAAACTTACTTGAGGAATAAAACCACTATCTTCAGAATTGGTAGAACCGTCGTGCTGATAACGTGTTATAAAATTATAATAAAAACTATTATTGCAAAAAAAAATATTTGAAACTCTTTATTTTCAAGAACTAAATTTTCTCTATTCATTTCTTTCTTTCTTACTTTCTTTTATCTTTCTTTCTTTTCTTTTCTTTTCTTCTCTTCTTTTTCTTTTCTGACACTTCGTTATATAAAACTGAATAAAAATGTTCGTATTTATAAGCATAAATTATTGTGCAAAGTTACTATACACCTACGAATTTTTCAATTAAAATGCCCCCACCCTCCCTCAAAAGTCTTTGAGGGAGGAGGTAGGCTGATGGGGGGTTATTCTTTGCCCCCCAACTGCATTATTACAATAATAAGAAGTTTTTCTAATTAAAAAACTTGTAACAATTTAGTAAATTGATAGCTTTACCTTCACTTTTAAAAATACACCTCTAATATTTTTTTAGTTGATATAAGCTTAATTCATTCGAAAAGATAAATATAAATACTAAGCACGTTTATGCTAAGTGAATTATATTAATATTTAAAAATTTTGAAAAAGAGTGTAAATTTATTTTGAATTTAGGCCTAATTTATTTTCACGGACACTCTTATCTTATTTCATCTTATCTCATTTTAATAATTTTTTTCAATTATCATACAAAATAAAAAAAACAATTCAATTTTTTCAAATCTCAAAACAAAATTAATATTAAAAAATTAATATTATAATAATATTTTATTCAAATTTTAATTTTTATCTCATTTTATCTATAAAAACAAATCAAACCGTTTTGTGCAAGTGGCTGTCGAGATTGAAAGTTTGTTTGAAGAGTAGTGCTAGGGATCTTCGCCACGACATTGCGGCTGAGCCATGTTAGCCGCATAAAAAAAAAAAAGTGGGAAAGGAGAAATAAACACGAGGAAGGGAGGGAGGGAAATGTCGATTTTCATTTCAGCTCTGCTCACGACAACAAGACCCAACCCATCTCCGCCCAAGCTCATCTCTGGTCTTCGTCTTTAGTCGCCGTGCGTGGTAACGAGACCCATCTCCGCCTAGCTCATTTCTGGTCCACGTCTTTTGTCTACGTGTGTGGTCTCCATCTCCGGCCGTTTTTGGTCTCCCGTCAAGCCAATGTGTATTTTTCTGCCAAATGCACGAGAAGTCCGATAGTGCACAATTCTTGCGAAACTCCTCAATTACATATTCCTTGAAGAGCCTCTTGCTATCTTCCTGTGCAATGTGCTTCTTTACAGCCTTGAGAAGTTGCCGATACACCTTTGCAGCCTGCAATGCCTCAGAGCTCATTTCCAATCCTATTATTCTCCTTCCTGCATGGGTATGCACTTTCAATCATTTATAGATGTATACAAATAGAGTGTCGATACTTATAAACTAGGTGCACACCACTAATATGGAAAACACAGTCGTTAAAAAGAGGAAATGTAACGAGCTTGGGACTGTGATCTTATAATCAGGCAGAAAAATAGAGAGAAGTTGGCTGGCAGAGGGCTCTACTTCTTTCTAGAATGACCTATGATGAATTTTTCAAGGAAAATATAGAGAATTGGATTCCATATGAAGGGACCTAGATCTCCAATATACTCACAATTAGCACACATAACAATTCTATACTGACGGACTTTTCATTATCCAGTACATGGATTTTATATACTAGCTCATAAAAGACTTATTCTATTACAATAGTCCTAGGACAACTAAAGCTCATTTGTCGAGGGGGCCAAGACATCTCTCCTCACACAATATCCATAACAAGAAACCAGTTTAAAATCAAAGAGAGAAATATTAGAGAGGAATCCCCCTTTGCCAGTATAGGAAAAGTTTGAAAAAGTACATACAAAAACTAACATCTATGGAGAGCCACAACCTCGAAAAAAAAAACTGAGCATGCAGTAGCACCACACTGAGGGCCAAACCACTTGTCAACACCACGGCCATAAAAAGACAGAAATATGCAACTGAGAAGTAGAATCAAGCTATGGAAGTTGAAGATTCAACGAAAGAAAAATATCATACATTCAGTTACCAAGTCCACAAAACATACATCTTCATGGCATCAAAGAAACCATTTGCAAGCTCAACTAATTGAAATCTATGCAATGTGGATGACCAAACAAAAACAACTTGCAAATCTGTATCCACTGATTAAGTGACCATCAGAAACTCTTATGCTTAAATGACAATGGAGATATTCAATATGCACTCAAATAAACTAAACAACCTCTCTCTTCCAATTTAAGCTGCACTGCTCCTGACTGTAGGATTTCCTAGTTGAAGCTACCTTTGAGGCCTTTGCAGCGCTAGAACTTTTATACTCCCTTCCCATGCTGGGAGGAATTTGTTTTTCTGCAGAATATCGAATTCTAGATTGACGAAGCTGGAAACCATCATCCTTAGCCAAACTCTCTTTGTGGAACTGCAACAATTTGGTACACCTTGTGAGAATGAAAAACATTCGAGTATGAAGTTGCTTTAGCATACCCGACAGAAGTTCTTGGCGCTTATCATCCAATTCCTGAACTATGCCTTCACATTGAAGCCAAAACCCCGAGAGAAGTCATAGCACAACTACGAGCCAAAACTAGAAAGTCCTCAATAGTTTCCTGCCACTCAGGATGACTATCTGCATTTTTTTCAAGAGTTCCGACCAAAGTTTTAAATTCCGTTCCGTTTCGGCCGGAACGGCCGGAATTTACCACTCCGGAACAGTAACGGGAACGGATAGACCCTGCATTTTGCACTGGAGTAAATTCCGGCCTTTCCGGCCGGAATTCCGGATTCCGAGCGAAATAGAAGATTCCAGATCGAAACATCACTAATGGCAATTTTGTAAATATTTTTACTTCCTTTTTATTTGATTAATTTTCCTATTTCCCTAGTCTTCAAGCTCGATGTCTGCAGTAAGCCCCTGCTGTGTTATTACATAACCCTAAGCCAATAAGCCCCTAAATTGCCGACGGTTTCATCTAGGCTAACATCGCTGACGCCCACTGCTTTTGCCGACGCCCACTGCCTTTGTCGACGCCTTTGCATCTCCCGATTCACTTCTGGCGCCTTCTCCATCACCCACTGCCGAGCCACACCCACGGCCCAAAACTCTCTCATTTGCGGCGCCGCCTCCCTTCGTAGCTACTTCTGAGCCTTTGATCGCCGACGACAAGATGCCAATCGCCAGAAATCAAGGAGAAGATCGGTCCACTGGGTTAGTCGATCTGCTTTCCCCTTTGCCCGTTTGCAGCCGAGTAGCACTCTTTGATGATTAAGTAAATTTATTCATGTTATTTTATTTTATAAATTCGTTTAGATATTATTGATTCTTTGGCATAATTTTTTTATTTAAAAAAAAAATTGGTAATTTTGGAATCCACTAACTTGAATTCTTGATGGTTACCGTAGAGTCAATGATCTATAATTTATAGATGAATGTGTTCTGTATATATATTTTTGAAAGTTGAATATTTTTTCTTTATAAAGAATGTCAGAAATTCAAACCATGTTACTGATTTATGAGAAGGCTTCTACGTAAGTATTAATTTAATAAAAATCTATCATTTTTTATAGTTCAAAGACTAGCTTGGTTCTAGCGTTGGTGCTTGACTCGATGGTTTCTCCATTTGTATTAGACTATTAGTGCTTAAATTATCCATTTGATGGTTCCTCCATTTGGTGTCTTTGTTATTGTTGGTGCTTGAAATAGAATTGATCCAATTTTTATAATTATGTAGGGGTATATAAAATTATAAATGTCTAGTTGTCAATTAAATAGTGCTACATCTATGGCACTTGCTCCTGCTAGATCAGAGGATCCAGCATGGGCCCATGCACGTGTAGTGCCAGGGGCAAAAAGTAGTACTGAATGTATTTATTGCAACAAGACAATTAGAGGTGGTGGAGTCACAAGATTGAAATACTATCTGGGTGGGATTCCAGGTGATGTAGAAGCATGTGAAAAGGTCCCTGCTGATATAAGATGGCAAATGAAGGAGTTAGTCAATGAAATAAAAAAAAAAAACAAAGAGAAGAAAAGAAAAATAAACTCACAGATTGGAAGTCCTATCGATTTAACATATGATGATGTTGATGTTGATGTTACTGATGATGATGGAAGACACATTCATAGTTCAAAAGGGAATGGGAAGGAGAAAGTAGGCGAAAAGTCAACAAGGGGAGTAAATAAATTTTTCGCTCCAAAAGCAACTCCTGGGTCTCAGCCTTGTATTAAAAGTGCTATGTGTTCAAAGGAAATGATTGATAAAGCAAAGATGGCTATAGCAAATTGGTGGTATGATGCTAATTTACCTTTCAATGCATCTAAATCTAAGTTTTATCAGCCTGCTATTGATGCCATAGCTGCCATCGGATCAGGATTTAAGGGTCCTTCTTTGTATGAATTGAGAGAAAATCTTTTGAAAAACTCTGTGACTGAAGTTCAAAAATATCTCTCGTTTATTAAAACATTTTGGGAGAAAAGTGGTTGTTCACTAATGGCAGATGGTTGGACAAACCAGAGGCAACAACTAATAATTAATTTTTTAGTTTATTGCCCAAAAGATACAATGTTTTTGAAATCTATTGATACATTGGGCCTTAGAAAAGATTCTGAAACACTATTTAACATTTTTGATGAAGTTGTTCAAGATGTTGGAGTTGAGAATGTTGTGCAGTTCATAACGGACAATGATGCAAGTTATAAGGCTGCAGGAAAAAAATTACAGCAAAAGCATGGTTCTTTTTTTTTGTCCCCTTGTGCTGCTCATTGTATAGATATGATGTTAGAGAATTTTTGTGATCTCAAGCATTTTCCTATTATTGATGAAACTATAAAGGATGCAAGAAAAATAAGAAAATTCATTTACAACCATGCTTGGGTTTTGGCTTTGATGAGAAAAGACTTCACCAACAGTCGTGATTTATGTCGCCCTGCAGTTACAAGATTTGCTACAAATTTTATAAGTATCCAATGTTTACTTTTGCTTAAGAAAGAGCTTAGACAGATGTTTACTTGTGATAAGTGGGTTGCATCAAGTTATTCTAAAAGCAGCGTAGGGAAGGAAATAGCCAAATTTGTTTTAGAAGATAGAGAGTTTTGGATTCAGTGTCAGTTTATTGTAAAAGTAGATGAACCTTTGGTTCGAGTATTACGATTTATTGATGGAGACGAGGAGCCTGCAATGGGATATTTGTATGATGCAATGGAGAGAGCCAAAGAGAATATACAAGCAAGATTGAAGAACAAAGTTACTGCATTAATGCCATTCATCAGGATCATTGATGCTAGGTGGGATAAGAAGCTTCATAGTCCATTACATGCAGCATGTTGTTTTCTTAATTCTGGAATTTACTTCAACCCTTGCTTTAAAAGTAAAAATGATGTTTTAAGAGGGTTTATGAGTTGTGTTATAAAGTTGAAACTTGATACTGATAAGTAAGATAAAATCATTGAAGAAGTTGAATTGTATAAAAATGCAAACGGTGATTTTGGAAAACCTTTAGTAATTCGTCAGCGTACAAAAGTTTGTCCAGGTAACTTCCATACACTTTGTTAATTAGTGTGAATTTATCTTTAAATTCTTTTATTTGTTTTTAAGTAATAATTTATTATTTCTTTTTTGCTATAGTTGCATGATGGACTAATTATGGAATTGAGGTTCTAACTCTTCAAAGGTTTGCAGTTCGCATACTAAGTCAATGTTGTAGTGCAACTGGTTGTAAAAGAAATTGAAGTACATTTGAATTTATTCATTTGAAGAAAAGGAATAGATTAGAGCATAAACGATTGAATGACTTATTATTTGTACGTTATAACTTGAAATTACGTGAAAGGTAAATTTTTTGCCAAAATAATAATTTATTTACTTTTGAAAAATATGTAACACTTACACTTATCTGTGACTTTTATTTTGGCAGAAATATAAAAAGGGGAAGAGATGCTTTTGATCCAATTAATCTTGAGAATATTGACTTGATGGAAGAATGGGTTGGAGAAGAACCAGAACTTATTGAAGGAGAAAACTTAGATTGGGGATGTATTGAGGAGCCATTAAGCTCACTAAATTTAGAAGATTGTGATAATGTTGATCTTGATGATGATAATGATATTGAAGAAAATGTTTTGAATAATGTTCCACTTATTAATCCTTATCGTCTCGTTGAAGACGAGGAATATATGTTGGATTGAGAACTTATGATATCGTGTTATATTTCAAAATATGTGTTTAAGGTTTGTATTGACTGTTAAAAATATTATTAATTTTATCAAGTATGTATGCTTTTAATATTTGTGTACATATGTTTATTTTAGAATAAAGTTAATATATATATATAATTTATTCATATAATGTCTATCTTGAAAAGGAACACCGGAACGAAACGGAACCGAAATATTCCGTTCCAGTGCCTCAACCGGAACGGTCACCGGAATGGAATTCAAAACTTTGGTTCCGACCAGATCTGTCGCAAAAATAGCCAGATCAGAGTTTACTTCTTCATTTGCTTTGTCAAATTTTGCCCGTATCATGACCAATATTTCCTACAGAAAAAGCAAGGAAATTAAGAACATACGAACTTCTAAAACACATTCATTGTCTGCTAGGAAATGTAAATGCAAATCTAGAACACAAGTACCTCCAAGTTATTTAAGCCTCGAGGCTTCCAAAATGGGAAAGGCCTAACATCTTTGGAATTTAGTTCATGAGAAAAACTTTTGATATCCACAGACCTCTTTCTAGGTGCACTTGTGACACGCAAAATAGCTTGAAAACGAGGAAACTCGAACTTCTTTGGGTTGTCACAGTCATATGCAGTCTAATAGCTTGAAAACAAGGAGACTCGAACTCCTTAGTGTTTGATTTTATTTCATTTTGACACTGCTAAAACCCAATGATGAAAGACGGGATTTTTGACATATACTGAAATGTAGCGGCTCTGAAGACTCGATATTTGGCATATACTGAGGGCAGAGGTTCTAATTTGAAGCCATTTTCTTTTGGAGATGAACTATAGGAGTAAAAATATGCTTTTTGAAAATTTCTATGTTTTTTTTTGTTTTGTTTTTCTTTTATTTTATACAAATGAATGATGTAGGAAAACTTTATGAGCTTTATGAAATTTTTTGCGATTGTAAACCACTATTTATCAATTTATTTCTAAGTTTACCATAAAAAGTGAGAGTTTGATGTGGAATAAGATACTAATCTAGTTATAATTGTTGCAAATAATGTAGGAGAACAAATTTTCTGCCGTTGTGATCTCTTGGGACTGTTAATCATTGACATCTCAAAGAAAGCCGAAAGTGCATCTTAAGGTTAGCTGTTTTAAATAAATCCGATGAAGCCAATATTTCATTTCCCTTAATGTTTCTTTATTGTTTGTTCTTTTAGTAACCTTTAGCTTTCATTAATAAAACGATGTAAATGGGGATACAAGTTTAAAAATTGATTTATTTTAGGTAGTTTTTTTCAGTATTCTTTTGAATACAAAAGTTATCTGATGAAAGATTAAATTTGTTATATATGTGAAAATACTTCCTCCCAACGTCTCAATGATAGTGATTGAATTTTTTTTTCATAGTGTTAAAACCCAACGATCCTATATAACATAGGAAACGGGAAAGAACAATTATCGAGGCAACTGTCATCTTGGTCAAATTCTTCGTCTACTATATGTTATTTCATTTAATATATCAATTAAAACGGTATTGTTCAGTCAATATTTATTTCTAAACTAGTACATCAATAACTTGATCTAATAACATGTTATGATTTATTTTTGTAGACGCTTATTTGCAGGAGTCTAATTAAACCCTTTTTTTATATTTTTTTGCAGAATGTTGGTACAAGCAGAATCCAAGGTTTAGAGAGTAATAGACCTGATGGTGGGGAAACTGAAGTGCCATGTGGATCTCCTAAGAAAATTGAAAATGTCAATGCCGGGACATCTCAGAATGTGCAAATGAATGATGATACAACTAAGGAGCTAAAATTGGGGATGGAGTTTGATTCTCTTGAAGATTTATTAAGTTATTACAAGGAATATGGTAAGAGATGCGAGTTTGGGATGATGACAAAACGGATAGAGAGAGAAGATGATGAGGCTCATACAGTTAGATACGTCACTTTTGCATGTGCCCGTGGTGGGAAGGCTTGGAATATGACCATGAATGTTGCTAACCCACGCTCGACAAGAAAGATGGAATGTAAAGAAAAAAATTAATGCCTTAAGGCAAGATAAAAAGCTACGACTGACTACAGTACACAATATTCATAATCATGGCCTCAATCCAATGAAGGCTCGTCTGGTTATTTGAGACCTGGTTGAAGTGCATGGATGGTATCGCTCTGAAGGCTATCATTACTGATCAGGATAGAGCGATGAAAAATGCAATCGCTATTATTTTCCTGGAAGCCCGACATAGACTTTGTCTTTGACACATTTTTAAGAAAGTCCCCGAGAAATTTGACTCATATGGTTTCTACAAAGCTGAGATGAAGAATACATTGATGAGATGCGTGTATGAAACCCAGAATGTTGTAGAGTTTGAGGAATGTTGGGCTCAATTGATTACCACTTATAGCTTGAATGAGAATGCCTAGTTGCAAAGCTTGTACGATGAGCGTGAGCATTTGGTACCGGCATACTTGAAAGAGTCGTTTTGGGCTAGAATGAGTAGAACCCAGAGGAACGAGAGCATGAATGCATATTTTGACGGTTATATCCATTCTAAGACAAACTTGAAGGAGTTTGTAGACCAATTTGATATTACATTGAAAAGAAAAATTGAGAATGAAAATCTCGCGAACTTCCATTCATTTAATGCAACAATCCCTTGCATATCTAGATCTTTGATTGAGAAGAGGTTCTAGGCCTTATACACGGATGTGAAGTTCAAGGAAGTTCAGCAGCAGGTCATCGGCATCATTGATATGAATCCAAAGTTAGTTAAAGAGGATGGTACAATAAAAACGTATCTAGTTAAGGATGAAATTCGTTTCGAAGAGTTCTCTAAACTAGTTACATATTTTGTAAACTTCGGTGAGGAAGATGTAGTTGCAAAGTGCTCTTGTGGATTATTTGAAACGAAGGGGATCTTGTATCGCCACATTTTGGCCATATTCCAGCGGAGTGAAATTACCAATTTGAAAGATATGTATTTTTTAGATCGATAGAGGAATGATATTAAAAGGCAATACTCATTAATCCACAATAGATATGATGCAGGGGACCAACGGGAAGAATTTAGCAAATACTCAAGCCTATTTGTTATCAAATGATTACATATGCAGCATATTCAAGAGAGCATATTGAGGATACGAAAAGTAAGTTATATGCAATAACTGAGTTGTATCATACTAACTAAGAACCCCATCGATAACTCAAACGGGTACCAATGTTAATGATATGACAAGGGATGGTACGGGAGGTGATTCTATGCAAATACGCAGTCCGCGTGTTATGCGAGGAAAAGACAGACCCCCATCTCAAAGGAGAGCCTCGAGGATGGAGTTGGATATGCGGAAATCTAAAGAAAAGACAAAGAAAACACCAACAAAGGGGAAGTGTAAAGAGGTAAACTTATGAGTCTTTTATTTAAATTTATTTGAATACAAGTCTTTTATTTAAATTTATAAAATAAAATAATATTTCGATAATGTGTTTTTGTTTATTACTTATTTAATAGCGAGATGGAGGAGATGCCCAAGTCGGGGATAGGGGAGATACATGCAGGAACTTATTTGGTCCTTTATAGATGGATTTTTCCAATGTTGGACATATGCAGGTACAATGGGTAACATCTAGCATCATTGATATGTTTATCAACTTTTATATTTCATTTAGAATGCATATTTTTTTAACATCTTTAACCTATGTTTGATTTCCAGCAGAGTGAAATGCTAGGAATCGCAGTTTTAGACATTGCTGGAACCCAGCCTCCAAAAATAGTGATGCTGAGTCAAAAAAGTGTAAGTGGATCCTACTCAATTTTTTTCCATGTTTACTACTAATATCTTTTAGCTGATTAATATATGATGAATGTGTTTAGTATTTACAAATGAAATTTGGATTAGATGGATCACAACCACTGCACTTTGTTTTGGATGGATCACAACTAACAGAATAATGACCCTCGTTTGAAGGATGAGTTACTACTGATATTTTTTTGTATAGTAAATGTATTCCAACCCATTTTTGTTGTATAGTGAATGTATTCTAATCCATTTTTTGGGTTTTTTGTTGTCTCTTTTATTGGCATACATGTTGGGCTAATTTGAGACAAAGTTGATGGGTTTTTTTGTGACGGTTGTGGGAAATTGTGTTTGGTTATATGTATATATATGGATCATATGGTATATATATGTTGGGCAGGTTTTTTGAGCAAGTTTTCGGTTATACATGGATTATATGGATCATTTTGTTTTGTTGATGATTAGTTATATTGTGCTAGTCATTGAGCAGATTTTTTTGTGCTAGTTTTGGATTAATGATGATTGGTGTAGGTTGGATTTTTAATGATATATGAGGGTATTGTATTTTGTTTTGTAGATGAGCAGATTTTTGTGTGTATATTTTGGATAATGATGAATGGTGCATGTGGGATTTTTAATGATATATGAGGGTATTGTATTTTGTTTTGTAGATGAGCATGTTTTTTGTGTATATTTTGGGTTAATTATGAATGGTGCATGTTAGATTTTTAATGATATATGAGGGTATTGTATATATTATATGAGAAACGAATCTAACTCTATAACGAAATTAACAAGTCTAGAAAGCCTGAGATTACACAACTGGCAAAAGTGTTGCTCATCGTTACATTTTCATGAGTGCAAGTGGGATTTTACCTCGTATTCTTTTTACCTTGTTTGGATGGTTGCCTTGCATGTAGAACACCACGCAATAAAGATAAATTAGTGCTTTGGAGAAGACAGTGCAATGGGTTAGGTTTTTTCAGATACAAAATTTTTAAACAGAACAGGAGAAATTGCTAGAAAATTATTATAACTGCAAGTGGAAAATAATCTAAAAGATCTAAAATCTGACTTGGGGCCCCTACCACACATTATTGAATAGAATATATTTGTGATGTGAACAACAAATTAAAAATTTTGTAGCAATAAACAGCAAACAACACCAGAGAGCAAAAAAGACAGCACTAAAAAAATAAAATACAACTCAGTTGTCCATTCAAATGGCCAAGACAGCAAGAAAGCAGCCACCACAGTTCATAAGCTACCAAAAAAGGGAGCAGCCACCATAGCTCCAAAATGCTCAATTTACTTATATAGTACTAAATAAAGCGCATGTACAAATGCAAAACAGCAATAAATACGAAGTAGTCTGCCTAAACACCATATTTTAGCTTCTTCTGCATTAAGCATCAACTGGTTTCGCATAACTTGGTCAATTTGATTAGATAGAACCATTTGTTCTCTTGATCTCATCCACTAACTTACGCAGCTCAATCTCTCTCTTTTCGAGCCCCTTTAGTATCTTTTCGACCCCTTGTTCATTCTTTAAAAATCCATTCAGTCTTTCATGAAGTTGGAACTCAGTAACTTTATTACGTACTATCCACCACCCACTTGAAAAACTTACAATATGGTAATCCCTGATAATTTATTTCATAAGAACTAATAGAAATGATAAACTATACGCATATAAAAAAAAATTTAGACAAAAAATAAAAACAAATAATATAAAGGTAAGTTACCTCTTTGTTGTACCGTGGACACCCTAAGAAGGGATGTCTAGGATTTTTTTGCAGTAGTTGAGTACTTCAGTGTGGCTTCAAGCTCGCAGAAGCACAATGGTTAGCTGACAGTATGTTTGGCAAAAGATGAAAATATTGATGATGATGATGTCGGCATTCTAATATTAAAAAGAAGATATTAAAAATCCATAAAATGTTCTACAAAAACATTTAATAGGTTTTTAACTCAGTAATACTAATCAAGATATGTAGAAAATACAAATTAAGCCGCCACGAAGGCACATAGATTGGGGAGGTAAATGAGACTAAAATGATGTAGCCATATTGAAACAAACATTCATTGGGGCGAACATACCTTAATTGTTGAGGTTGTAAAAAAAAAATCACATCAACAACTATAGAGAAACCAATAAATAAGTAAGGATCAATTGGAAAACACAAGCTCAAAATAAGCCAAAAGATCTTGAACAATGAAAACAACAAAAACAAATTTGCAGTAACACTTACAAAATCGCAATCAACACTTCAAATCCAACTGATCAACACTTTAACAATCACAATCAGAAATCCAACAGTTTTATAATACTAAAAGCAACAATTCGAAAAATACCTGGGTTTTCGAGCAAAGAGAAGTGATTCTCGAAAGCAACTTGTTCGAATTCGCAAGGGTTAGGGTTTTCAACACTTCAAAAAATCACAATCAACACTTCAAATCTAACTGATCAATACTTTAACAATCACAATCAGAAATCCAACTGTTTCATAACACTAAAAGCAACAATCCAAAAAATACTTGGGTTTTCGAGCAGAGAGAAGTGACCCCCGAACAAATTTTGGAGCAGAGAACAAGTTTTGGGTGGATTTGGGTTAGGGTTTCGGGGCTTTGTGAGAAGGGGGTTCGTGTGGGTTCGTGGGTTTCGAGGTTTCGTGGGTTCATGGATTTTGTGGATTCCGGTTCGAGGATGGGCTCTGGTTCTTGAGCTCTGTGAGCTCTGGTTTGTGGCCTTAGGGTGGAAGACAATGGGTATGCAGGTTCAGGCGAGAGGGAAGACGATGGGGGAGAGGGAAATGGAAGAGTAAACAGAGGAAAATCGAGAGAGAAATGAGGGATGACGATGAAAACAAAAACAACGCCATTTTATTAGTGTGCCACGTTGGCCAAGTCGCGACGGGATTAATGACTCGGTTGTATAAAGTATTTTCCTTGTTTGAATAATAATTTGTTATGGGCATTGGATTTGAGAAATAATATTTGTAATTTTGGTGTGTATGAGTCTTGCGTACTCATTTAAAAAATATGAATAAATCTTGGACTTTTAGAAAAAAAAAAATACGTGAGACTTTTACACCTATTTAAAAGTTGTTATTCTTTGTCCCTTCCACTCGTATAAAACATGAAAAAACAATTTTGTAAAAACATAACAGGTACATGGTGTTATTTAGGCCTAACCTAAGGGGGAAATTCAGGAGAAAAGAAAAAGAGAGAGAGAGTAGGAGGAGACAAATATTTTTTCCTCATTTATTTATTTTACATTGTCACATATGTACGCACGAACATCCTATAACCACGCTAGATCACTGCTTGGGACTCCATATTATATCGATTGAGGCTCAGGTTTTCATAATAGATTAGGAATGACTTCTTCTCTCCTTCTAGTCGGTTGTGCCGATTTTAGGCATTAATAACAAACTTTTATGAACGTTATTTTGATTTTTTGTTACAAAAATTGAGACAATTACAAATAATAATATGAAGTTGGAAAATGAGTTTTATTTTATTTTTAATTCAGTTAGTGTTTAGAAAGTTGTTAAAATTATCTAAATCTTTTTTTTTCAATTTCAGTCCAAAATGTTTTTATATTAAAATTAGTAAAATGATACAGATACAATCAATTTTACAACTTTTTCTATAACTTTGTTTTAAATGATGAATATTTATATAAAATAATGTTATTTTTATAAGTTATTTTATAAAAATATCCTTCATTTAAAATATAGTTATACAAAAAATTATAAAAATAATTGTATATGTATCATTACTTTTAAAATTATTTTTAAAATAATTAATTTCATCAAAACAATATGTTCAAGTTAAATGTGTTTGAAGGGAAAGGAAGGTATTGAGAGGTCTAAATTTGCTCCATGTGCAATAAAACTTAAATCAAAACATGCTTTATGTTACGATCTATAACATATATAATGTTTTAAACGCAATTTTAATTTTTTTTATCAACATTATCCATTTCTTAATTAATTAAATAACTACAGTACTTATATTCTTTCATCTGTCACACTTTGTCTATCTATTTTATCATAATTAGTAATTAAATAATTTCATATAATTGACAAATTTTAAAAAAGAAAATTGGATACTTACAATTTTAGAGTGTATAAATTACAAATATTAATTTAAAAGAAAAGGTAAATAAATTAGAATCTAAATAAATAAAAATCTAATAGTGAATATCACTTTTTTTAAAATAGATCAAACTTACACATTCTAACATTATAAATATTATTTTTTTAAAAATTTTTTATATTAAAAAATATATATATATATATCATTTCTCAAAAACATATATTTGTATTAATTTATAATTATTATTTTTTCCCAAATTTCAAAATTTGAACCTACTTTTTACCTACCCTAGTTGATTTAGTTGAAACTAGTAGAGTAAAAGTTGATTAGATGGCTAGAAAAATATAAATCCAATAAATTTCTAAGAAGATCTAGTTATTTGCAGAGTTTTTGGCCAATCCAACCCAACCCACCCTCATTTCTTTCTTTTGCATGTGAGGTGTCTGGGGGCGAGCATTGCATGTTCTACTGTGTCCATAGTTAGATCACTAGCATTAATTTCATTAATTTTTTTTTTAAAATTTGATAAAATCCATTTTTTTCTTTATTTTTTATTAAATATAATAAAAACTTTTTGATAAATCTTATAATTTTTTTAAAAATATTTCATTTTCATCAAATTTATATTTTTTATTAAATTAAAAAAATTTTTATAAAACCAATATTAATATTCTTTACAAGTGTTTGCTTTTTCAGTTTTAGATTGACATTGACATAAAAAACAAATCCAGTACGCGAGACATGCCTGATTTATTTTTATAAATAAAGTAAAATAAGATGAGATAAAAATTTAAAAAAAAAGTTAAATATTATTAAAAGATTTTTTTTAATATTGATATTATTTTAAGATTTAAAAAAGTTATTTTAATATTTAAAAAAATTGAATAATTTATTTTATTTTAAATAAAAATTTAAAAAAATATAATAACAAAGTTTAGAAAAAATGAGATAAAATGTCTGGAAAAAACAAATCCAGTCTAACTGTAACAACCTACGATGGAAAGGACATTGGCGTACATTCAATACAATGTGGACTATATTTGTTTTAAGCTCATAAATCAAGGCAAAATATCACTTACATTACTTAAATTTATTGTAAATTGTAGACATAAGTTTGCTATTCTGAAAGCATCAGCATCAACCAACCACACATAGATCATCATGTCATAACAATAAAAAAAACTCTCATAGTACATCAACATCACCATGAGCCATCATGAGAGAGCTATCCCACTAACACATAGATGGCATATATGATTCCAGGTATGTATCCCAATATTGTTAGCAGCAAACATATCCAGAACTCCACCTGCATTTCCAAAACAATTCACAAAAACAGAGAAAGAAAGAATAATTATTATTATTATTATTATTTTTGATAAATCATAAAAGAGTGGGGGATTTCAAATCCAGATTCTCTATTTAAAGAACCTAATCATATGTCATCAGGCCATCAAACTACTCTTAACAAGAACAAGCAATTTATGCAATCAAAGAGATTAGAAAATTGTGCTTTGTAAAAGAGGAATTACTCCACATCCATAACGAAGGAAGACTCCAACAGGTGGTAGGAGTATTGCCAATATCACTTCCAGGAAAGTTTCTGAGCCCATGAACTCCTGCTGAGTTTTACTTTTATGGAGTTTCTGAAGAAATTGATAGAGATATTTAGTGTGGAAAATGGGTTCGAGTTGGATTTGGTAAAAAGATTAGTGCAAAGTGAGGGAAGGAGGTATGAAAAAGCCAAAGTCAGTTGGAACAGATGTCATAGTTAAGGGGTCTCAGAGTGCCACGATGGCAAGGGTTTGCTACGTGTAATGTTTTCGGCCATTATGTGTTTCCTTTTGACTCGTATGAAGCATTAAGAAATGCTGAGTTTGATTCGGAAGTGGGTTTGGCTCCTAATATTCTCTCATAGCTAATGCTAGGTATAATTGTAGAAAAAATCTTTAGTGGATGCTCTTTAACATTACTTATATGTACGATAAGATTGCCAGATCAAAATTGTTTTTGCTTTCTATGCAACTTTCGGCAGAATATTGAAAAAGAGACGTTGGGGACAGTCAGATTATCCTCCAACCAAAAATAATCTAATATTAAAATATAATAAAAAAATTTAAAAATATAATAAAATAAAATAATAAAATAATAAAAAAATAAAAAATAAAAAATACAATAAAAAATAAAATAAAGATGAATTTAAGAGAGGATTCGGCCTCAACCTAGACGGTGTCTTCGCCGCCTGCGATGGGCGACACCACCCACCCCATTGTGACCGTCGGTGTCCAGTGATCTTACCCTTGCAACGACGACTCCCCGACGACCTCCAGTGTGTCCCACGCAGCCTTAGACCTGTTTCGGACCCGTACCGATAGGGTGGGCGGTATCGCCCACCGCAAGCAGAGACGCCGACGTCCTTTTTTCAAGGAGATCGGACAGACCGATCCCCAACATTTTTCTATTGTAAAATGCAATTTCTCTGTATTGCTAATATTAGTTCTTGAGCGCTTTTTCATTGGATTATGAATTTGCATTTATAAAAAAAAAAAAAAGTACAATTTTAAAATTTGAAAAATTACTATTTATTTTTAAAGATAAAAAATAGTTGTATTCATTTTTTTCACTATTGCTTTCTCATTTTTAATCAAATATAACCAAATATTTTTAATATATGTATAAAATTGTACTTTTTTATAGATACAAATACATAATTTAATAAAAATGCTCTTGATGATTCGTTGTTATTAACATTTTTTTGTAAAGCAATCTCTTTGTAGAAAAAAAAAATAGATATCAACTTTAATAATTAAAAAGGAAAAATTTACTTTTTCTATTGAAACCCACTTGTTAAGAACTTATACTTAACATTACTCCTTTATTTAGTTTACAAGCTAGACAGATTTCGAGAGTAAAAATACCATTTGTTTCGTAATTTGTCACAATTATTAAATAAAATCGAGATATAAATATTTTTATGCTAATCCACGTGACATATCAGTGACAAGAAAATGAAAAATACTTTATGTCCCATTTGGATTCGAAAATAAAATAAGATAAATTTAAATGAATTAAGATAAATTTATTTTTTAATATTAATATTATTTTGATATTTAAAAAAATTGTCTTAAAAATTGAAAAAATTGTATTAAAATTAAAAAAAATTGTATTAAAATTTATACTTTATATCAAAATATCAAAAATATAATAATAAATTTGAAATAAATTAAACTCACTCTCAAATTCTCAGATCCAAACGGTCCCTTAACCGCCCAAAAAATAAAAATTTGATGTGACTAATGATATGAAAAATACTTTAACACCCAAAAAAATAAAATGACATCACTAATGATATGCTAAATTATGATATTAGTAAAATTAACCTATCATATTACATAAATATCGTCAATTTATTAATTTGATTTTGTAAAATTTAATTTTGACTATCTGAAACCAAAATTTTTAATTTCGTATTGTACCGACCAATATAATCAAAATATATCATACTGACCAGTGAACTGGTACAAAAATACTAATGTTTCATTTTGCCAGATATTTTGATCGTATCAAGTAGTATTTTGACTGTATCGACCAATATTTCGACCTCTATTTCACCCGTACCGGATTTTGACTTTTTTTTTCAATCTCTTGCTATTTTTTTTAATTCTAATTCAGATTAAAATATTTATAAATATATTTTTATATATAATTTATTCATATATTGACTATTATTTTAAAATATAATATATATACATATATATTTATATATAGATTATTCCAAAATAGTATACGAAACGATATTGATACCGAAATATTTTATTTCAATGTCTTAACTAGTACGCCTACCAATACAATATTCAAAACATTGTCTCAAACACTAATCTAAGAAAATTATAGCTGGAGAAATTCAACCAAAATAGACCCTTCATCCAGACGTTAACAGTTATCAATGGGCTACTAGGTTTGACTAGGTTGCTACCTGCTACATCCAAAAAAATATCACTACAAAGGGCAATTATGCTCAGGAAATGAATGGCATGGAAAATAACCATGAATCAAGGCTGATAAACCTCTGGAAGCTGAAGACCCACGCTTGCTGCAGATTTTCCAAGTATTCTCTTCATTTCATCCGATCTATCCACAGCAATGTTGTATGAGAACAGTAGGTCCTGCCACAACCATTACAAATTCAACATTTGCACTTAAATGGGGAAAAGAACTCGTAGTTTCTTCTACTGTTCTACATATATTTTTGATAAGTTCATCTACAACAAAAAATGAATTGCTAGATAAATAGAAAGAGACTCATGCAGACAAAAACTGAAGCTATAGCCCATAACCAAGAAAAGAAGTACATCACATTTAAAATAGGCACATATTCATCATCTTAAAAGGGAGTTGCGTTTGATTCAACGAAGCTGATTATTTCAAACCTCTGTCAAATTGTTGATGGGGAAAAAAATTGATAATTAATAAAAGCTTTGTTATCATGAATAGGCAAAGCTCAAGTACAGAGGAAGTATATAAAGGCAGGGAAAAAAAATACTCTGGGGGAGTCTTCAAATAACACTAGGATAACCACGTATTAGGACAAAAATGTAAAACCACAAGCTTAAGGCTTCAGATGCCACAAATTTAGGTTAACCACTTACTACTATGATTACTATCCAACAACAACAATTTAACAACCAAGTAAAAAGGAAAAGAAGGCAAGGGAGAAAAGGGACAACCATGTGATGGTGGACACTATTAAGAAGAAAGGTGTAGTCATTGGCAAGCTTTATTTTCTGCCGAATGCACGAGAAGTCCGATAGTGCACAATTCTTGCGAAACTCCTCAGTTACATATTCCTTGAAGCGCCTCTTGCTGTCTTCCTGTGCAATGTGCTTCTTTACAGCCTTGAGAAGTTGCCGATACACCTTTGCAGCCTGCAATGCCTCAGAGCTCATTTCCAATCCTATTATTCTCCTTCCTGCATGGGTATGCACTTTCAATCATTTATAGATGTATACAAATAGAGTTTCGATACTTATAAACTAGGTGCACACCACTAATATGGAAAACACAGCCGTTAAAAAGAGGAAATGTAACGAGCTTGGGACTGTGATCTTATAATCAGGCAGAAAAATAGAGAGAAGTTGGCTGGCAGAAGGCTCTACTTCTTTCTAGAATGACCTATGATGAATTTTTCAATGAAAATATAGAGAATTGGATTCCATATGAAGGGACCCAGACCTCCAATATACTCACGATTAGCACACATAAAAATTCTATATTGACTGACTTTTCATTATCCAGTACCTGGATTTTATCTACAAGCTCATAAAAGACTTATTCTATTACAATAGTACTAGGACAACTAAAGCTCATTTGACGAAGGGGCCAAGACATCTCCTCACACAATATCCATAACAAGAAAGCAGTTTAAAATCAACGAGAGAAATATTAGAGAGGAATCCCCCTTTGCCAGTATAGGAAAAGTTTGAAAAAGTACATACAAAAGCTAACATCTACGGAGAGCCACAACCCCCAAACCCCCCCCCCCCCCCAAAAAAAAAACTGAGCATGCAGTAGCACCACACTGAGGGCCAAACCACTTGTCAACACCACGGCCATAAAAAGACGGAAATATGCAACTGAGAAGTAGAATCAAGCTATGGAAGTTGAAGATTCAACGAAAGAAAAATATCATACATTCAGCCTGGACTATATTCAAGTTACCAAGTCCACAAAACATACATCTTCATGGCATCAAAGAAACCATTTGCAAGCTCAACTGATTGAAATCTATGCAATGTGGATGACCAAACAAAAACAACTTGCAAATCTGTATCCACTGATTAAGTGACCATCAGAAACTCTTATGCTTAAATGACAATGGAGATATTCAATATGCACTCAAATAAACTAAACAAATAATAAAAAGATAAACTAATCCATATTTATTGTAACATACAGGTTCTAAATTAAGGATTAGATTTATTATCATTCTTGTTATTATTATTGATCTAGTTTTTTTATTATTATTATTTTATATATATATTTTTTTCTTTTGGGAGAGACTAATTGATAATGAAAATTCCCTCCCCTTCATGCCGTGCCGCACCTTCACACAGCCATCTTCTCTATGGTAATTTCTTAGTCTGAAAGTTTTCTAACTTGTAACCGACTTACATGCCAGAATCTTCACCTAAATCTTTCCACCACAAAATTTCCCCCCTTATGCCAACAAGTCCTCATGGCCAAAACCTTCCTCAAGTAAACCAATGGCCAGAACATTGGTTTACTTGTTACAGGTTATAATATTGTTCTGCTTTTACATCATTTTGGCGTACCAGACATATGGTATCTGCTTACTTAAGGAAGTGGGATTACTTGCTGGTCCAGTGTTGGATTTTGACATATTGAGTATTTGAAACTACTTTGATTGTGTTGCAAATTTTTTATGCAAACTGCTAATTAATTGAGTTTGATTGTATCAGGTAAGGCAAAAAGAATACTAGCTGAGATGGTGAGATGGTGCAACAACAACGTAAAGTAGAGTTGGGAATCTAAATTTGGGTAGTCTTGAATAAAGTGGGACACACTTCTTTTGAGATGTATGGATATTACCTCCAAGAGAACTGATTCTAATGATTTAGGTAATTACTGCTTTGTTTATATATATATATATATATATATATATTACAAAACAATGTATGGCTCATTAGGGGTTAGCTAGGCAAGCTCGATCGAGGAATCAGGTCATAAGAAAGCAAGTAGCAGGGTGTTCCAAGAGATCATGTTTATAGGGCTAGTTGTGGAATCAGGTCATAAGAAAAGCAAGCAGCAGAGTGAAAATTAATCCATCATGCATAATTATGTTCCAGACAAATCCAAAAAAAAAAAAAGACGCCAACTTCCAACATCATTTTCTCAAAATGTTCGTATCCATAACCAAACAAACCTTGGCAAGGTTAGCATGTATAGACATTAAAGTATATCAAAATCAACTCCCAGTTGGGAGGGAATCTAATCCGTAGAGAGGCATCAAATTTTGAGTCATTTTAATTTTACCAAGAGAATCACACAACAGTCTGCAATCACTATAATGGGAATTTTAATTTTTACACGCGTGCATGCGCCTGACAGTCTCCTTCTACCGAAAAGAAAGAAAAAAATGGAAAAATATAATAGATTGTGAATGGGTACGTCACATATGAATGAGGAAGAACAAAATCGTGCCCCCGTGCAACGTAGAATGGGTAAACCCCAAATCCGAGTGGTGAGAGGATAACAAAGCGAGAGGGACCCAAGTCCTAGTATTTGGCACAACAAATACACTCCCATTTGCCAATAATCGAACTAAAAATTATCGGGAAATGAATGGTTTAGAGAAAAATGGAGGGATATATACAGCCGAGATTCCAAACATTTCGAAGCTATCAAATACATATAAGGAGATACTACATAGACTAAGATTCGGAGAGAGAGGACTCACCAATCAGAAGAATCTAGTGAACGAAAATGGAAATGAAAATGAATCCACGAGGAAGGAGGGACTCACTGTCTGCTAGTAGAAGCTACCGACCATGAATCCACGACCAAGAAGGACTGTGGGGACTGTCGTGGGTGAGGGTTAGGGTTTCGCGTCGAAGAAGGAGATCGAGGGGGGATGGGGAGAACGCAGTTTTCTCTCAGCGGATAGTAGGGCCGCAATCCGACCACCAAATTCCGGTTTGGGCCCGGCACGGCCCGACTGTAGCGCGTGAACCCGACCCGTAAATTGATGCTTGGGATCAGGTTATAAAATATTTTTTTAATATTAATTTTGTTTTAAAATTTGAAAAAATTAATTTAAAATTTGAAAAAATTAAATTTTTTATTATATTTTATATGAAAATTTAAAAAAGTATAATGATAAATTTTTAATTTTTTTTAATTTTAATTTTATCTCAATAAATAAACGAAGCCTAAGCTCAAGTCAAAACAAATTATTTCTCCATGCTTTCAATTCTCAATAGGCCTAATAATTTGGGTAATTGATTATCAACAATTAATTAATTCTTTCCGGAAATCCTAAAGAAAATTTTCAAGCATTCCCCTGTGTGTGACCAAATGCGATCTCTCTTCAATTACCGATTGGAGTACTCAAAGCCATTCAAAACACAAAGTGATTGAAATAAGTTATAACTCAAAAAAATTCAAAACACAATTTTCAAAATCTTTGCCAACATACAACCCTTTCAAGAGCAGCAGAAACAAATGTCAGTGTGTATGAAAAGAATTGAAGTTCCAGAACGTTGAGCTTGTAACAACAAACAAATGTCAGAGACATATGACTCTATGAGTTTGGCTATAAGGCACATAAGAGATGGAATATGTAGAACTGAGCTTGAGTGAAGATTCTGCAGCTCCAATATATCTTGAACTGGCCCCATCCAAAATACAAAAGGATTGAAGTTTGAACAGCCCAACACTCGGTTGGGCGGCTTGTTTACAATTCTACAGGACATGTGAATTGGAATATTGAAAGCCTAATATCTGGCTGAAGCATCTGTAATATAATCAGTATTGGACTTGATGGTTTTTAATATATTTAAAGAAAAATAATCTAAAGAAGGGGCCCTCAAACTTTTCAAATCAAGACCAAAAAATATGATTGAATATTAGTTGCAGAAATTCATACTTATAATAAATTATATATATGGAAGGAACAATGGACTCCTATATATGGGAGGCGACTGTTTCTAATATTAAACCCTCCTCCAGTTTGGAAGAACGAATGTGAGGACCAAAATTAGGTCTCCAAATAATAGGACTCTCCCTATTGTATTAAATGATTTATGCTGCATGAGCCCTTGCGTTATTCAAAACTATTTTCCTGTGGTCTGTTTGGCTATGTTATCCATTTATATGGTCTAGGGTTTGACTAGAAATCATGGCTGTTTGACTATGTTCTCTATGGTAATCTTGATAATAATTTAGGCCTTATTTCACCTAATATTCTGGAAGATATCCAATGAATATGTTTACTATTTATGGCTGTTTGGCTATGCTCTAGAGACATTTGTTTTATCTTTAAAACAAGAAACTTTATGAATCATCATTCATTTTTGTGTGCTTTCTGTTTGACTATATTTTTCATTAGTGCTATTGATATTTGGCTAAAAATTGTAATTGTTTGGTTATGTTCTCAACTTAATTTTTGCCGCATGAGTCCTTAAATTTCTCTAATGTTTTTCTATGCTTTATGTTTGGCTATGTTCTTCATTGATACCTATTATCTTTATATTCTCCAAAACTGACTAATTTAATTTATAGTGCTTCTATTCTTGGTGCTTTTATTAATTTGTCATTGCCACTTTTTATTTGATATATGATTTTTTGGGACTTATATTTATTTAATTGTAGAAGACTATTTATTATAATCATATTTTCTTTAATTGATGGGTATAATTGTATTAAATGTATGTACTCCGTACTTAGAGAAAAAAATATTCTACCGTATTTTTTGAGAAAGTACATTAAAATGTGAGAAAAAACACTAGGCAATGGGAGAAAGGATGAGAACAGAAAATGGAGAGAAGAAAATGGGAGGGTGGATAGTATCTATCCAATATCAAGTAGTTTCTATTGCCTAGTGACCAACACCTTAAAACATGGTATTGCATGTCATTGTGCACACACACATATATGCTTGACATACTTCCATGTTCATTGAAATCCCTTTTGACATACTTCCCTATATGTGTGTGCTTGACATACTTCCCTATACCTAATTCTTCTGTTGGAATGAATTAGGAACCATCATTTGTAGCCATCAGAGACAAATCAAAACCATTCTAGCATAAAAAAGTCCAACATTGAACAAGTATGAATCAGAAAGTGGATGCGTCTCTAACCCTAGATCATTTGAGCATCAAAAAGTTTGAAAATGAACAAATATGAATCAATAAATGAAGGTGTCGCTAATCCTAGAGAGAGGCATTAAAAAGGGAGAGACAAATTTGTAAACCCTAGATTAAGGTTTGATCTTACCAGAGGTGAGCACGCGATAAAGATGACAAAATGACCAGCGATGGAGCTGAGGTTGGAAGAACTTCGTGCAAGGTTATAGTGCTAGAAAGGGCTTGCGAGAGATAGCGTCGTGGGAGACCAACGAAATCGAGAGGGATAGGGAGTAGGGGTGTTCAAGCAAATCCGAAACCGGATATACGGTCATAACCGGATCCGGACCGGATCCCAAAATCCGGACGGTTCTCCGCCTGGATTTAATCCAGTTACAATCCAGATGAATAATCGAATTATATCTAAATACCCGGATTTAAAACTGGATACCCGGCTTTATTTATAATATCTTAAAAATCGGATACCCAAATTATTATTTACTATTTTTTTTAAAAAAAAAAAAGAAAGAAAGAAATCACCTACACAAATACTAGACAAATCTATCAATGACAGAAACATTACAGCAACATAGTAGTTACATAAAAACAGCACCACAAAAAAAACTCCTCAAATTACAACTCAATACGTACAATACACATCTTTTATGCTAAAAAAAAAAACACAATTTCAAATTAGTTTCAGCAATGTTGACGAGTCAAAAATGGTGTTTTGAGTAGTACTTGCAAAAACACGACCATCCATAAATGTTGGTAAGCAAAAAGCATGCATTCCCCATTAATCAACTCATTGATTCTTTAAAGCATACATAACAATCATGTTTATAGCACATATTTGACATGTTAACAGAACCAATCCTTTGCTCAAGAATCAAAAGTGCTTATTAAAATAAGAAGCTTTAATGATCATTGGATGCCAAAGGGGGAAAAGAACACCCTAATGCTTAAAGCAAATGACTTACAACTAGTAAATAAAAGGGTTAATACTAGTTGCCTTAATCTTGTTTGGAACGAAGAGTTAATTAATTTATCTATCACAGAACATGTTGGGAGTTCTAAATTTCATAGGTTTCCAAAGTTTTGAATTCAAGAAATTTTAATTGTTGTATTTGTATCAAATCACAAACCACAAAGACCAGGATTGTCAATAGTTTCCTTAATCTTATTTGGAACGAAGAGCTAATTAATTTCTCTATCACAAAACATGCTGGGAGTTCTAAATTTCATAGGTTCCTAAAGTTTTGAATTCAAGAAATTTTAATTGTGCAAGTGAGTCTAACATCTTATATCGATTATCAACCTTCTCAATCAGAGAAAATTCTAGTTCTCTCTTTCTATCTCATTTGATTTTGATTAACAAAATAACTTTAGTTTCGGAGACTTGCAATCGGCGACTCACAAAATACCTTTAGTTTCGGAGAGAGAGAGAAACTTAAGGTATTTTAAAGGTTTTGACAGAGGAGATCGAGAGATGAGATGCTAGGGTTCAGACAAGAACGCGAATAACATGGGATAAAGAGACGTTTCTGAAGGCTATAGCATTGCTTTATATCTAGGGTTACGGGGATAGTAGAGTCATTTATTTAATTAATGTGGGTATTTAAGTCTTTCATTATTAATTCAGTTATTTGGGTTTAGTGGACCAAGTCTGATGTTAACGGGCTTAGTAGTTTGTTACGTGGGTCTCCGATAAATAGGCTAATGCAGTTAGTGGGTTAGTGTTGGTTATTTTGATGTTTGTATTTAAGAGAACCGTAGCATTAATTGGAAGGAATCCGAAAGTTATATATTTACAGAACTGGAGGTGGTGGCTCCTTTAAAGCCATATTAATTATAATTCATCCTTGAATATCTCAGTTCTTAACAGTGATGCAGAGCCACGTTCCTGCGCCATGGCTGAGGGTTCCCGTCATGCTCAGTTGTTTGAGGCCATAGCTGCTTTGAAAGGAGAAACAAGCTACCTGCGAGAAGAACAAAATACCCAGAAACAAATGCTAGACGCTGTGCTCCATCAGTTAAACAATCTTGCCACTTCTTATGACCAGTTGGCAGCAAAATTTGGAATTAAAAATGACAATTCGGGTGAAGGACCATCAAACAACCAGGTCAGTAATAATCCATTATTTGAAGGGGGTGGGGGAATTCATGCTAGATCAGTAAGATTAGAATTTCCAAAATTTGATGATACTGAGCCTTTAGAGTGAGTACTCAAAGCTGAGCAATTATTTGCTTACTTTAGTACTCTAGAAGAACAAAAACTTCAAATTGCATTTTTTCATATGGAGGGAAAGGCATGAACATGGTATTGCTGGTTTGAAGAGTCAAACCCAGTTACTCAGTGGGATGATTTTGTGAAAGCCCTTAAAATTAGGTTTGGACCCTCCACTTATGAGGACTCTATTGGCACCTTTACTAAATTAAGGCAAACCAGTACTGTTGAAGAATACCAATCCCACTTTGAAGCCCTATCCAATCAAATTATTGGACTCACAGAGGAATTTAAAATCGGCACTTTTATAAGTGGCCTCAGGGAAGATTTAAGGATCATGGTTACCATGTTAAGTCCCAAAACACTCCCAGCCACTTTTGGTTTGGCTAAACTCCAAGAAGAAGAAGTAAATAGGAGAAACCAGCCCCTTAATTTTAGAAATTCCTTCTCACAACCCATATATAACCCCAAACCCATCTCTTCTGCAACAGTCCTTAAACTACCTCCACCACTCATAAAAACAGAACCAAAACCCCTTGCACATCCTAATTTCCTACCTCGCAGAAATACTTTTCCAGTTAAGAGAGTTAGCCAAGCACAAATGGATGACAGAAGAAGCAATGGGCTTTGTTACTTCTGTGAGGACAAATACCACCCAGGCCATAGATGTGCTAAACCAAAATTATTCCTACTAGAGGGGCTAGAAGCAGTAAAGGATGAAGCTGAGGAAAATGAAGGACAGTTGGCTATAATACAAGTCCAGGATACTAAGGATGAAGAGTATGAGTCATGTGAGCTTTTAGGAATCACACTACATGCTTTGGCTGGTTCTAATGCTCCCAAAATCATGAGGGTAGAGGGAAATATAAACCAATACAAAGTTGTAATCCTAATTAACACCAGTAGTACTCATAGTTTTGTGAACTCAAATGTAGCAAAGAAGTTGCAACTACCAATAGAGGAAAGCCAACTAGCAGTCAAGGTTGCTAATGGTGATAGCATTCCTTGCCAAGGTTACTGTAGGGAGGTTCCACTTCAAGTACAGCATTTAAACTTTATAGTTCTATTATTTGGGCTTACTTTGGGAGGGCGTGATGTAGTACTAGGGGTGGATTGGCTTAAGCAATTGGGCCCTATTGTACGGAAATTTTCTTATCTCACCATGCAATTTATCTTAAAAGGAGTGGAGTCTAAGTTGCAGGGTATACTACCTTCTAAAGCTGTGTTAGAGGAAGCTGACCATCACCATAGGCTCAGGAAAGGTACATTAAGAGGAATTTGGATACAACTGCTAGGAGAAGAAAACCAGGAACAAAAATAGGAGATTCACCCAAACATTCAACAGCTTCTCCAATAGTTTCAAGAGGTTTTCTCGGAGCCACAGGGTTTACCTCCACCTAGGAGTCATGACCACAAGATTTCACTGCAAGAAGGAGCAAAACCAACAAGCCTAAGACCCTACAGGTACCCTTATTTTCAGAAGTCTGAGATTGAGAAACTAGTCTCAGAAATGCTTGACAGTGGCATTATAAGGAGAAGTCAGAGTCCCTATTCTTCTCTCGTACTATTGGTGAGAAAAGCAGATGGTGGCTGTAGAATGTGTATGGATTACAGGTCCTTGAACCACGATACAATCAAAGATAAGTATCCCATACCCAACATAGATGAATTATTGGATGAACTCCATGGAGCTGAATTCTTCTTTAAGCTGGACCTATGTTTTGGTTATCATCAAATTAGGATGTACCCAGGGGATATACCCAAAACTGCTTTCAGGACCCATGAGGGTCATTATAAGTTTTTGATAATGCCTTTTGGTCTTACTAATGCTCCCTCTACGTTTCAGGGACTAATGAATGAGGTTTTCAGACCTTATCTATGAAAATTTATGTTAGTATTTTTTGATGATATTTTGGTTTACAGTCAGTTCTTTCAGGAAAACTTACAGCACCTGAGAGTTGTTCTGGAACTGCTCAAGACACACAAATTTTATGCTAAGAGCTCTAAGTGCACATTCGGAAGCAAGGAAGTAGAATACTTGGGGCGTTTTATTTCTAAAGAGGGAGTAAAAGCAGACCTCCAGAAATTGGCAGCCATGCAGGAATGGCCAGTACCAGCTAACCTAAAAGCCCTCCAAGGCTTCCCAGGGCTTACTGGTTACTACCAAAAGTTTGTACAGGAGTATGGACTCATAGCAGCACCACTCACTTCACTCCTAAAGAAGAATGCTTTTAGTTGGAATGATAAAACTCAACAGGCATTTAATTAGCTCAAGCAGGCCATGATGAACCCACCAGTCTTAAAGGTACCTGATTTTTCTAAACAATTTATTATTGAATGTGATGCATCAGGAGAATGGTTGGGCGCTGTACTTATGCAGGGGGGACAACCCATAGCTTATCTAAGCCAAGCCTTTAAAGGAAAGAGCCTGAACTTATCAACTTATGAGAAGGAACTCTTAACACTAGTGATGACAGTAAGGAAGTGGAGGCATTATTTGTTGGGACAGAATTTCAAGATTCGCACTGATCAGCAAGCCCTGAACATTTGTTGGAACAAAGAATTGGGACCCCAGCATAGCAGAATGGGGTTTCAAAGTTATTAGGGTATGACTTCACGACGGAATACAAGACTGGGAAGTCAAACACAGTTGTAGATGCCCTATCCCGATTACCTACCCTAAATAACCCAAACACCTCGCTCCAAATAATCCCAAACAGTACCCCAATACCCCCAAAATACCCAAGCCCAACACCCAGAAAACCCACAGAGGCAACCAACTAATCACAAAATCACATTATAAGCTATCAGCATGATTCAAGCAAAATGGATATAAGAGTTGAAGAAAACCTACCCCCAAGACCCCAAGTTATAGGAGCTTTTATGCAACTACCATCAGGGGGCCTTAGACCATTTTCAGTACCAGCTCCAGCATGGCCTCCTCTTTTATAAAGGGAGAATCCATCTAGGAACCTTGGTACCCTTCCAGCTTCAGATCCTGCAACACTATCACAGTAGTCCATTAAGGGCCACACAAGAGTATTTAAGACTTATTCAAGAGTGAAAAAGGAATTTTACTGGCCTGGCATGCGCAGAGACGTCAGAAACTTCATCAAGGAATGTGACATCTGTCAAAGAAACAAGGTAGAAACCATTCACCCTGTTGGACTGTTACAGCCTCTTCCAATACCCGAAAGAAACTAGGTTGACATTAGTATGGATTTTGTGGAGGGACTACCACCTTCTGAAGGGCATACGGTAGTGATGGTAGTAGTGGACATGTTGAGCAAATATGCTCATTTCCTACCCCTCCACCATCCCTACACAGCATTGAAGGTAACCAGGGTATTCATGGAAAACATATTCAAACTACATGGACTCCCTCAGACAATAGTCAGTGATCGAGACCCCGTGTTTACCAGTCAGTTTTGGGGAGAGTTATTTAGGCTATGTGGAATCGAGTTGTTATTGAGCTCAACTTACCATCCCCAAATAGATGGCCAAACAGAGGTGGTGAATAAGAGCCTATAGTGTTATCTGAGGTGTTTTACAAGTGACCAACCTAAAGACTGGAAGAAGTGGTTAGCCGTAGCAGAGTTCACATACAACACGTCAACTCACTGCTCCACACAGGTAAGTCCCTTTGAAATTGTCTATGGGTTCCCTCTCCCTCGACTTCTACCCTATGAAACAGGGGCAACCCGAGTACAAGCGGGGGAAGACGAACTAAAGTCTAGGGATTTCATTGCAAAATTAGTCAAAGAAAACCTCCAAAATGCACAAGATAAGATGAAGAAGCATGCAGATGCAAAGAGAACAGATCGAGAATATCAATAGGGAGATTGGGTGTACTTACGCCTGTAGCCGTACCGACAAAAGTCAGTGGCACTCAGGCGTAACCTCAAGTTATCACCCAAATATTACGGGCTGTATCGCATACTTCGCCGTATAGGGAAGGTGGTGTACCGCCTAGATCTACCACGAGAAGCACTGATTCACCCTACGTTCCACGTTTTGGGACTCAAACCGAAACTAGGAACCCATACTCAAGCCTACTCACAGTTGCCACAGGTGACACCAGAGGGAGCCCTAATGCCGGAACCTGAATCCATCCTGGAGCGAAGACTTAAAAAGAAAGGGCACAAAGTTGGGGTCAAGGTGCTTACTAAGTGGAAATGGACAACCATCGAAGATGCAACCTGGGAAGATCTGGATGCACTCAAGAGGCGATTTCCTGAGCTTGTGGACAAGCTCTTTTGAAGACGGAGGCATTGCTAGGGTTCAAACAAGAACGCGAATAACGTGGGATAAATAGACGTTTTTGAAGGCTATAGCATTGCTTTTATATCTAGGGTTACGGAGATAGTAGAGTCATTTATTAAATTAATGTGGGTATTTAAATCTGTCATTATTATTTCAGTTATTTGGGTCTAGTGGACCGAGTTTGATGTTAACGAGCTTAGTAGTTTGTTACGTGGGTCTCTGATAAATAGGCAAATGCAGTTAGTGGGTTAGTGTTGGTTATTTCGATGTTTGTATTTAAGAGAACCGTAGCATTAATTGGAAGGAATCCGAAAGTTATATATTTACAGATCTGGAGGTGGTGGCTCCTCTACAGCCATATTAATTCTAATTCATCCTTGAATATCTTAGTTCATAACATGAGATCGACAGTTGAGAGGCGCTTAGGGTTTTGAGTGATGAGATCGAGAGTTGAGAGAGGCGCTTAGGGTTTGTCGATCTCCTCTATTTACGTTTAGGGTTTCGACAAAGGAGATCGACAGAGGAGATCGAGAGAGTTGAGACGCTGGATTCGAGAGAAACGGAGAGGCTGGTTTCAAGAGATCGAACCGTTCGCTTCGGGGTATTTATTGGGATTCGGTTACGGATAACTGGATTTAAATCTAGATCCGTAAGTGGATTTGGGCAGATATTTAAATTCTAATATCTGCCTGAATTTAACCCGAGTGGATATCCGCCCTATTATCCAGTTTTTCGGATTTATAACCGCATCAGAAAAAAATTCGAATATAGATGAACACCTCTAATAGAGAGGAACAATGAACTCTTATAGGAGGCGAGTATTTCTAATATCAAACCCTCCTCCAGTTTGGATGAGCAGATGTTAGGACCAAAATGGGTTTAGGTCCCATTTTGGTCTCCAAATGATAGAATAATGTTATTTTAACATAATAGGAAAAAATATAGAAAATGAGATTTTTGAGATTTTTGAAAGATGATTAATATTTAAGAAAAAAAATAGAGTAATTTTTGTTAAATTTTAAAATTTGAAATAGGGGAGAAGTTGATTAACATACTCATATCACGTGATAATCTTCATGCTTATATCTTCTAAAGAAAAGTTAACACAATACTTCAATGCAAGTTTTTTAATTACTAAATATTAATATTGTAAAAGTGCAATGTCTAAAAGACAAATTGTAAAATTGCATTCTCAGTTTGCATAAAGTTAAAAATTATAGGCAATAAGTTAGCAATTAAGTCCTATATTAAAATGAGAGAAGTTAATTTTAGATAGAAATTAAAAATGAATAAAATATTTTTATAATTTTATAATTTTTTAAAAACTTAAAAATTAGTATTATTTATTACATTTTTGTATAAAACTTTGAAAAATTATAAGAAAATAATAAATGTACTCAAGAAAAATATTTTTTTATAAGTTAGTTATTGATAGGTTAAAAATAATAAAATTTAAATTTCAAAAATTTAGATTTTAAAATAAAACTAATAAAATGAATATTATTATAAGTAAAAAATAGAAGCAAAAATATAAATATATAATATTATTCAAAATTAAAATGATAAATTAATATGAGATGAGATAAAATTAAGTGCTATCCAATTGCGGTATTAGTCTTAATAAAAAAAAGAAAAAAAGAATAAAGAAAAAAAAAGGGAAATCCTGGGGTTCGGTCTGACCGAACCCCCCCATTTTGCAGCCCCTGCCGTTCCCGACAGCGGTAGGCGACACCGCCCAGCTCATCGGGACCGGAGGGAGTCGGCGACCCCACCCCTGTGACGGCGAGCCTCGGCCACCTTAAACCCGTTTCGGATCCGGTACGGGTCGCCGGCGCCGGCACGGGCTGGGTGAGGCCGAATTTACTATAAAAATTCATTTTCATTTTATTTTTTATTATGTTTTTTATTATATTTTTTATTATTTTATTATTTTATTGTATTTTTTATTATGCTTTTTAAATTTTATTTTTTTATTGTATTTTTTATTATATATTTTATTATATTTTATTATATTTTATTATATTTTTATAGTAAATTAAGAAAGAAGGAGGAAGATTATAAAGATGCTGAAGTGCAGTCCGACCGCGCCCCATCGTTAAAAAGAAAAGAAAAAAAAAAAACAAAACAAAAGAGGTCTCCAGCGGTTCTGGCTAAAGCGTAGGTGTGGGCTGTGGCACGGGTCCAGAGTTGAGACCCAAATTAAAATCCTTTGATCACTCGCCTCCTCTGATCCGAATCTCACACCGATCTCTGCTACTGCCTCCATACAAGTATCAACCAACGAAAGGCAGAAGTATCTCGCGCTCAAAGTCATGTCGCGCGAGAGACCCAAGAGAGGCGTACTACCTCCGGCTCAAGAGGTACCTATTTCTACGTCTATATCGGCTCTTGTTCTCTGTTTTTGGTTGCCGGGAAGATAATGAAAGAAAAGAGAATCAGGGAAGCTCCAAAATTCTGTTTTTTTTTTTTTTGTTCTTCACTGTACAACTGGGTTGATTCGTGGGCTTCGATTCATGGTTCCTATTTTCCTTTTTAACAATTTGGTTAGAGTCAAAAGTGGAGTATTTACAATCCTTTTTTTTTTCTTTTTAGGCGAGTTCTGTATAAATGATTGGTCATTGTGTAGTTTCAATCTTTTAGATCACTCAGAAAGAGTTGTCGGAAAATTCTGGGACTGCTAATCCTGTTCCACAAAGTAGTCTTTTTTATTTTTTGTCCAGTTGACTCGACACGGGTTTCACTTTGTTCGTAGAATCCGTTTCAATGAATGAGAGTAATGAGTTTTGGTTATGTACCCTCTTCTTGTTCTTGTATGCAGAATATCGAGAAATTACAGAAAGTTGTAGAAGGGGGTGATTATTATGGAGCTCAACAAATGTACAAATCAATTAGTGCAAGGTATATGCATTATCTTACCAACCCCCAACCATGTTTGACATTCTAAAAAGGAAACATATTTGGCATAACGGTATAGGGACTCAATTTCTTATACTTGTCATAGAATTAAGTGAATTACTCGTGTTGTCAACTTGAGGTATGCATACTGACGAAATGTGCATGACTTTTCACAGATATGTGTCCGCTCAAAGGTATTCTGAAGCATCGGATATTCTCCAATCCGGTGCGTGCATCCAGTTGAAACATGGGCAGGTTATTCTCTTCCAAGTCCTTCATTCCTATGCTGTTCATGTATTTTCCCTGTTTTATGTGTCTTAAAGTAATCAACTCAGATACTGGCTGTGGGTTCCTTATATTACTATCAATTCTTGATGAAGATGAAATATAACTCAGTCAATAAAGATCTCCCACGTTTATCCTATTGCCCAATATTCCTATCCTTGTATTGGCAATTAAACATGCTACATTTGATTGCTGCTTATGTATAAATCTTCCCCAATTTTCCTTATATAAAAAATAAAGAAAAAATTCCCCATTTTCAGTGCAAAATTTTAATATTTTGGATGTGGATGTGCAAAAGACTAGGCCTAACATAGGGATATATTAATTTTTGAATCATACAGGATCAAACTGCAATCTAATAGAAAGGTATGCCCATGGATTTCCCATTGGGCACATTTTTATGCACATATGATACTACTTTTTAGATATGATTACACGGAACTTCATTGAATGTGCATGATTTGTCACAAAATTAGAGTTCTTTATATCTTTTGAATTTGTTCCATTGATATGTGGCAAAACATTTCAGATTACTTGTGGGGCGGAGCTTGCTGTGTTGTTTGTGGAAGCCCTTGTAAAAGGGAAAATTCCTTATGACGATGAAACTCTTGGTCAGTTGGCTTGTTCATTCCTTTAATTTCATTTTTAATGCTCATGAGCACTTTCTTGATCAATTCTTACTTTTTTTTATGGTACTTTTGCTTGTTGTCTCTTCCTGGGCCAGCTGTGCTTTTCTGGCATGACTGTTTCCTAGAATCCTAATTGTGTAATAACTTGGGGAATTATGTAATTTAGCTGGGCTAGGTTTTCTGGTTGTATTAATATTTTGATACATTTCTTTCTTTGTAACTATGACAAAATGACAAAATATCTATGTTAGATCGTGTCAGGAAAATATACAAGACGTTTCCTCAGATTCCTCTGCCACAACACTTACCAGATGACGATGAAATGCAGCAAATTTCTGAAGCTCTTGGGGCAGCAAAAACACGTGTAGATGGCTGCTCATCATTCTTAAAAGCTGCAATAAAGTGAGACATTATCACTTGTTTTCTTGGTTAGAAAACATCTTCTTGGTTACATTTATTTCACTTACTGGGTGCTTTTGGTAGATGTTAAGACGCCCTTTCTTCCCCCAAACCTCTTTCCTGGTGCAGTAATTTATGTGATTCGAAATTCAAATGCGTTAAGCTGCCAACATTCTGCTCTCTGGTGCTGTCTCTGGCATCTATGCTAAAAGCATAATTGGAGAACCACATCTAGGATGAATCTGAAAACCTAGTCATTTGCTACCCAACTTTTCATATTAGGATGGGGCTTCTAATGCATCAGTTCTGAGTTTGTCATTCACATGCCAATGCGTTCCTAACATTCCAGATCTTTTGTTATTCAGGTGGTCTGTAGAGTTTGGAGCACATAAGAATGGATCTCCTGAACTACATGTTATGCTAGCTGAATATATATATTCTGAATCTCCTGAAGTGGTAGGTTCAATGGCAGAAATCTTGGCTTCAAGAAGTATCTGGTTTTTTGCTGCTCCTCTCTAATCTATAAGGCTTATTTTTTTACATCTGTTTTTGGGGCATCTAGCTGAGCCTTACATTTTATTGCTATCTTCGTTGATTAAAGTCCATTGAGATTTCTATATTTCCCTATTATTAGGTGAAGGGAAATGCAAAGTTGTGAAAACTGACACGTTCTGAAGTTTGTATACCAAAAAAATAAAACCAAAGCGATAGCATCTATCTGAGCTGTTTGATACATTATAACTTATTAAAGGACAAAAAAAAAAGGTAAAGTAAAAAAGGGCTTCTAGAGGGAAGGTGGAAAGAAAAATCATCAATGCCACATTCTAGCAGTTTTCTGGAGTTTGAAAGTTATGTTGTTGATGCTGAAATACATAGTTTGGTCTTTGGAATGTTGTCTTGGACCCATGTGCTGGTCACTTTTGGAACATATTTATTTCTGTTAATTTCTTACCATTATTTTTATTTCTACAAATTCTTTGGAAAATTGATATTTTGTTGTTATTTCCATGGGCCTAACTGCGCTTTTGATTATTATCCATTCAGGTTATCTTTTTTTTTTATGGAATTTATTCAGGTTATTGAAATGTCCTTTAGGTGGTCAAATGAAAACTGAGAATTTTAGTCTGTGGATCTTGGCCCCCATTTCAGTGTCTGATTACAGATGAATGTATGCTTCCTTACAGGACATGGCTAGAGTATCATATCATTTTGTTAGAGGAAACAATCCAAAGAAGTTTGCATCTACCCTAGTAAATTTCACAGAAAAGGTTAGCCTCCTTACTCTGTGTTTTCTTTTTCAAAAATATTATTACTAAGATGCTGAGGTACAAAAAGACTACATCATACAGTTTTTTCATGTTGAAACACATTGCAGCATAAATTTATATTATTTGGTTTCTCTTTTTAAGTAACTTCATCGTGAAATGTAATAGCTTTAGATACCAGAAATCTTTTCCACCAGCATAGCAGCACAAATATACTAAATAATTGTAGAATCATTGAAAGCCTGCATGAAAGTATCCTAAGTTTCAAATTATTCACCAAAAGAAACACATGCTGCAGCCAATATACAAATCTTGAAACACGACCCAAACCTGGCACAGCTTTTTGTTTTTTTAATAATTTGTTTATCGACCAAGTTACCTTCTGTATCAGATTTACCATAGTTTCTCCTTATTTGTTTTATTTTTTCTGGATATTCTTTTACTCAATTAATTTAGTTCTCACTCTGCAGTGTTATCCAGGTGAAGATGATTTAGCCATTGCACGAGCAACTTTAATGTGAGAACACTTGAGAACTAGATACTTGTATGGTGATTACCATTATCATCAGTGCCCTTTCTGAATTCCCAAAATAGATCATAGAACTTTCCTTCATCCTTTATCTTAGCTACAACATTCGATGACTGGTTTATGCTTTATTTTATTTCCAATCTGGAATTGTAGAATTTCTGGATCTAGGAGTCAATTTGATTGTTTTATAATAAGCTGAGATGTTAGGTAGCAATATCCGCTTCCCAAATGATTAGAGGGAAGGAGAAAAAGGAAACAGACACTCAAAAAAGGGAAATAAAGCATGCAGCTTATACCTATTTTAACTTGCACGACAACGATTTCTGGCCCTTGCTGGTCCCTTTTCCCTGTTTATTGTATGTTTATTTATTTTTAATTGTAAATTATGGCATGTTTGGATACCAAGATTGTTTGCAAATATATGAGAATTGTGAGAATTGGTTTGAATAGACCTTTTTTTTATTTTGTTCACGTGATGTGTGGGAATGAAGTTATGAGAAATTTTGGAAATTTTGTGCTTTGCCAAACATTTTCCTATCCAAGGTTCAAAACTTAGTAAGCATTTTGTCTTTTCCATGATAGGTATGTAGCTTCAGGCAATCTGAGAGATGCTAACCATCTCATGGATGAGATAAAGAAAGAAGTGGCATCGAAGCAGCTTGACTTTCCCCAATCAGATTTGATCCAGTTCATCATATATCTTTTGCAAACGTAAGTTGTATTTTTTTTTAATGACCACAATTTTTTTTTCTTTTTTTTTTCCCCTTTACTTGTATTCCAATCATCCCTAAATCAATCTTTACAAGTTTTTTTCATGCAAGCATTAAGTGAAACATTGTTGCCCAACATTAGCCTTAGACATTATCATTTGTGAAGGTAGGTTGTGTCATTCTTGGAAGTGTTTACTCTATGAAGATCATTGGTTATCTGAAAATTCTTTTCCATGCAGATTGCAGAGAGATGCTTTGCCTCTTTTTAATATGTTGAGAGCAAGTTACAAGACAAGTATAGAAAAGGAACCTGCCTTTAATGAGGTGTGCAATTTTTGTGATTGTTACCACTTTCTTCATTGCTTAAGAATGCTTCACCTACTGCCATAGCAAAGTTGTACAGACTGCATTGAGCTACTTTTATTTTGATTTGATTTTATAATTACTTCTTTTGGCTTACATGTGTGTTTAATCTAACATGAAGATTACTGTTTAGTTCCTAGATGAAATTGCAGAGAAATTCTATGGAGTTCGACGTAGAAATCCCCTACAAGGGGTGTTTGGGGATATTTTCAAGGTATTTCTTCTTGCTTCGTAGTGATTGTTTTTGGGTTAATTGGATTTTTCCCGTCCTAGGATATAGGGACACTACAAGTCTGCAATGTCCTCCATAAATTACAATTTTACCATCCTCACTTAAGAAAGATTTGTAGTTGCCCCCAGCCATCCGGTTGACTGGAAATGCAACATCTTTATGATCATATGCTATATTTTTTTTTTCTTTATCATCATCATCTTTATGATCATATGCTAAGCATGTGATGGTAGTTAATGTCAAAATGACATGTTTACACCACGACCAGAAGGTTATAAAAACTTAAATGATTTTTCTTTAGAATTAGTCAGGACAAGAACCAAAGTGTGGCAGAAGCAGGACTAACCATGAACTTAATACAAATTAAAGGGAAAAAAAAGGTAATCGGCAGGGAAGTAGTAACTGTTCTCCTCCAGTGCAGCAGTTTGTAGTTATTCAACCTTTATGCCTATCTTCTTCACCTTCCTGACCCATTTGCCATCTCCATTTTAGTTTTTGTTTTCTTGAGCAACCGAAATGTGGGAAATGTTTCTTACATTCATATGCTTCAAGATGGCCTTTGAAAAAGGGGAGCTCAATTTAATTGCTGGGAAGCAATCACAAACTGTTGTGAAACTAGGAGGTGGATTGCAAAATAGTTATTTCTTTCCTTTTATAGATGGTAGAAATATTATAAAAGAAGGTTTTTTGAGTAATGGAAAAAAAAAAAAAAAGATTCTAAGCAGTAGCAAAAATCTTGCATGAAATGTTGACATTTATTGACTTATCAAAAAAGTGTTGACATATACTGTGCAGATGATGGGAGGTGAATAGCAATGTGACACAAGTTCAGTCTCTCTCAACCTTTATGGATCCAGCAACCCTACATTTGCTGGCGCGTTCAAGAGGAGTAATTCATCTGTTTGATGCTTCTTACCCATTTTCATATTGTGTTTCGTGTTTCTTCTGATAATTCTAAGGTTATTTTCATCGGTGACCGGAAAGACTTCCTCCACTCTTGAACCCAACTGTACCATTGCTCACTACACAAAAAACAATGTTCGGCTTTTCTTATGAAAAATTGATTATTTGATTGTATGACTTGTCTATTTTCCCATGAGGACTGCTACATACACAAAATAATTACACAAAAATATTCTTACAAACTGACTTGGTTTTATCTAATCCGTTAGATCTACTTTATAAAAGTAATTTTATAATCTGACAAATCACATTAAGTCACGTCAATTTGTGCAATGTTTTTTGTAATCACTTTGTGGTTAGAGTATTTCCCTTTTTGCATTGAGTAGCCTCACCAAAACATCTGTACAATGAATCTTGTTTTGTTTGTTTCATGGGACCACAACATTTGATTTCCCTCTTCATGCCATTGGACTGTTTTGGTAGCTGTTGCATGTTTTGTGATGGCTTGAATATTAGGTCACCTTCACCATGCAAGGGTGCTTTGGCCAGAGGTTGATTCAGATTTCTGTTTTTTTCTTTATTTTTTTCTTTCTTTTTATCTCTTGCGCAAGATAACAAAATAGAAGAAAGCAATTTACAAAAATCAGGGAGGTTTGAATGAGAGATGCTGGACGAAATATATTGGATGGAATGGTTGGTATGGGAATGCATCTAATAATATTAGGGTGGTTCTATAGCTACCGCTGGGAGCTACCGCTGCGGGCTCCCGCTAGTTTATTTTGTATGTTTTTCTTTTTGCCTTTTTTGTTTTCATTCACATGCATTTTTTAACACATTTAAATATTTTTTAAAAAGAAAAAGAAAATAACATTATTAAAAAAAATAAAAACTTCTTTAATTACTAAGTAAAAAAATTAAAAAAAAATTAAAAATACTACCTAGCAGGAGAAGAGAAGGATTTTTTGTATAATATTATTGGTTGCACAGTCCATCTAGCTGGGTTGTGAGTAATGAAATCGAAACTTGTATACATCTATGTAACATCTCAGAGAGTCCATTGGATATATTTGGCTATGGGGAGATCCTCCAAACTATCGTGAGATGATCATTTTGGATAGTCATGAGATGGTTATTCAGCTTTCAGCTGTTTGCAAGCTTTGGTTGGCCAAAGAAAAAAAAAAAAAAAACTCTGCCCATGTGTTTTGGCATAGGGAAGAGAATACCCTGCCCTTCCCTCCCATGTCCACCAATACAAGCAGAAATTTATTATGGTCAAGTACAAATTGTTGCTTCTGCTAAGAGGTGTTTGGTGGATTTCAAAACAGTAAATTTACAGACTGACGTGATTTTAATTATCAATAAATTTATCAAAATATAATAAATTTCTCAAAATATAGTAAATTGCTTAAAATATGAATAAGTTAAGAGTTTTATCCCCCCATTTGAATAATTAGAATAGAAAAAATTTATTTATCATCTCTATACGTTATACATTATACATTATACATTATATTTTTTCTTTTTTCTTTTTTCTTTTTTTATCAAATGTGTGGAATATGAATAATGAATAGAAGAATTCAATAAATTTAAGAAAAAAAATATATATATGATGCATGAGAATGATGAATGATAAAGCTCTTTAAAATATGTCAGGACATACATTTCAATTAAAAAAAAAATTATAATGTAACTCTGAGTTTGTTACAACAGATATATTTATACATCATAATATAATTACATAATATATTTTATAATAATGTGTTAAATTAAATGTATTTTTATAAATTATTGGGTGTATATAAAATGTTTGATAAAATTATTCCTCATTTAATGAGAGTGATGATAGAGTTACAAACTATAGGTTTCGAATGAGATCCTGCTTCGGTTAAAAGTTTTTAAAATTTTTTTACTATTTTAAAATATTTAAAAAAATCAAAATATTATTTTAAAATACATTCTCAGCTATTTAGTAAAAATATAAAAAAATAAAATTTTAAAACCACATTCGAGATTTCCAGTCGAAAAATTCCGTACGTGGGTTTAACATTACCGATTTAGTAACGTGTCGTATGTATGACTTTTGTTTCTATTTTCATTGATTAATTATAACAATAAATTGGGTCCTTTCAAAAACAAATAATAATAATAATAATAATAATAGATTTGAGTCAGTGGCTGTGGGGAATCGACAGCGACATGTCGGTGTCATCTAACCCGCCAATCACATGCACTCCTCGTCCAGCACGTTCATCCTCGTCCTTTTCTCCCCTCATTATTCTTCTTATTTATAATTTATTTACGTTTCTTAATTTGGTAAATAAATTATTTACGCGCAAGCATTTATTTATTTATTCAATTCATCTTATCTTATTTTAATATTATTATTTTTAAAATTTTTTATAAAAAATATAAAAAATAATTCAATATTTTCAAATATCAAAATAATAATAATAATAATAATGAATAATATTTAAATTTTATATATTTAGATTCTGGCATCGAACACTTAAAAAAAATATTATACATCAATGATGGTGGTGGTGTTGGCTACTCTTACTAAAGTTGATGTTTGGTCGTATTCAACAAGTTAATTTGTTATGTTTTTTTAAGTTTTATTTAGACAATCATTAGATTTCATATTATATAGTAATAGCTATAAAACTAAAAAAAAGGCTTTGATCCCTTCAAATCTAGTTAGGTTTTGTGTTGTCCATGTGCTCATTCTAATTTTAATTCATATAAGACATCAAGCTTATAAAATATGCAACATATACCAATGTGCCATATCACCCTCTCATTCAACCCAATCTCAAATATATATATATATATATATATATATATATTCTCTAATCATAACAAGCTAGATTGAGTAACTCATTCTCAAACATTGTTGAAATTAATTTGATATATTTTTTGGACCATTGATAGATTGAAAAATGTTACAACCATAAAAAAAAGTTACAAAAATAATTTAAAAATTGATATGTTCCATATAATACATTAAATTTATTCTAGTACTATAAAAATAGTTTTACTTTTTAATATATCACATCAAATCACAATATAATTTAGATTTGTTTTTGTGATTTTTAAACTATAGAAACTTTCAAAAATTCAAATAGAATTTATAAAAGAAGACTTATAAAATGATATGAATTCTTAAATTAATTTTATTATAAAATAAATCAATTAAAGCATACAAAATTATATTAATTGCAAATTTACTTTTTATAAATTTTATAAAAATGTAATTAGGCATGGTCATCTTGATTTTGGATTCAATTATGATTTAAAATATGTAAAAAAATAAAAAAAAATAAATTAATTATACTTTCCTCACCTCAAATTTATAACTAATTATTCAATACTATTTACTGCAGTCAGCATTCCTCTTGGTTGTGATATAATATGGTATAACGTATTGTAATAAAAATACCCTAACCACGCGGCGTCATATGATTGAGCGGTCATACGCTCTTGACAATCCCAGGGATTCAGAGAAGCAGGAGAAGAATCTACCAAACTTCTATTTTCCTCGTGGAGCGGGCGTGCTGCGTCACGGCTAACCAAACATAATTTTTTAAGAAATTCTTAAGAAAAATTAAATAAAATATTAATTCCTAATATTATTATTTTAGATTTTAAATAATTAAATAATTGAGCAATACTACATATAATCTAAAAAATTAGACTCTTTTACCGTTTAAATAATAAACAAATAGAAAAATATTTATTTTAAAACAAAATTGATTAAAATACTCTTATTTACAAATAAGAAATTTTAAAAATATGAAAAATTTATTTTATTTAATCATAAAATAGAAGTGTTTTTATGTAGATTACAGTGTAGTTCATCAAATATGGATTGCAAAAAAAATTATTTTAAATAATTTATTATATTTTATATAAAAATTTAAAAAAATTATAATAATAAAATAAAACGAAATGAGATAAAACGTATTCAAATGAGATCTTAATATTAAAAAATTTTGATTTACGAGTCTAGTATTAATACACATAAATACTATTATTGTTTAAATTTTGTATGTTTGGTGTTGTCTCATATTTACATGCTGAATTATAACAAATAAAATTCTTAATTATGAAGTCTATATTTGATACTTATCTCTTTTCTTTTAAGAAGATGGAAGGTATCTCTAATTTGATTAATATATATTATATTTTATAACAAAATAATATATTTTACAAAGAAAATATTAATTATACTTAAGAAAAATTTACAAAAAAATTAATCTCCTATGTATTAATTATTGACATACTGAAAATGATAAATTATAATAAAAATGTCATAATAAAAATTATACGTAAAGTTGTAAATGAGAAATGCTATTCTTCCGATTTTGGGATCTTCCATTTTTTTTAAACATGATTTTTAAGTAAGTTTTTAAAATAATGTTGTAATTTTTTTATATTTTTAAAAAATGCTTTAAAATGTTAAAAAAATTATATGTTATTTTTTTTACACGATTTTTTAACATCTTAAAATATTTTTTAAAAATAAAAAAATACAACATTATTTAAAAATACTTAATTAAAAATCATGTAAAAATACTAAAAATTAAAAAAAAACTTAAGAAATCGGGATCTCATCTGAATCCTAAAATCGGAACCTGTAGCAACGTCCATTGTAAATACATGTAATATTATTACAAACAAATGAGGAGTTTTGAGGTTAAATAAATTTTAAAACCAAAACTCTTACAAAAACATTATGCTGCAAAAGCTAAAATCGAAAGATCACAACTATTTCTAACTACTTATCATTAGAAAAAGGCATAATATTCAGTGTTTAAAAGTAGAAAATTCAGATTTATTCAGGATGTATTGCTTTTAATCTCGAAAGTATTTAAATTGAAAGTTATAAAAAAATGGTAAAGTTTCCGTAAAATTTGATCAATTCTATATTTAAAAAATTAACATAAAATAGTAATAATCTAAATTTTATTTATTGCCTCTTTTAAACTTTTAAAATTTGTATAATAATGTTGTATATAGTTGTAACTTGTAAATATTATGATTTTGAAGAAAGTAAAATTTATTATTAAAATTTAATTTTTATGTAGATTTTATATTCACTTACCTTTTATAAAAGATGAAGACTGCTTTATCTACAAAATAATAATTTAAAAATAATATTATAAATTAACGTGATTTTATCTGATTTATTAAATTTATTTTATAATAAAAATAATTTCATAATTTAACGAATCATATCAATTTGAGCCATCTCAATTTATAAAATTATTTTTATTTAATCATTTTGTGATTATAATATTTTCTTAAAAGAATTGTCATTACATAATTGCAAATAGAGTAATGTTACTAATTTCCTAATTCTCATTATTCTCTTGTCATTTTATGCATAATATGATATTACATAATTAAAAATATTTATTATATTTTATTTATAAATTTTTTATCTAATGAAATGATGATAAAATAATAAAAAATATGATGAATAAATTTATTTTATTTCTCAAAGAATATCATTTCTCAAATTTGTGATAGTTATGCCCAACGATACTCCTAGCCCTTAGGTATCCCTCGCGCACGAGGACGCTGACCGATAACTCCCGTCCCCACACACTCCACCGACGTACCGACAAGTCACGACCACACAATTCCGCCTTCACGCATCTTTCCTTTTTCATCGGACGGTCCAAGTTTGGTGTTTCTTTTTGGAGAGAAAGCATATAGTTATTAGTTATTACTGTTCAAAGAAGCTTGCATGTCAGAGTCTCTACAGGCTCTGCACTCTCTTTAATTTCTCGCTTTCCTTCCTTTGTTGCTCTCTCTCTCTCTCTCTCTCTCTCTCTCTCTCACACTAAGAATCAAAAGCATTTACTTAATTACATGGTTTAGAAGCTTCGCTTTTTGTTTCTTTCTTCGTTTTCTGCAGGCTGTTTTTGATTTATTTAAGGTAAGTTATTCTGTTGGTGAAGCTGCTTTTGTTGGGTTTGAAAGACAGATATATAAATATATATGGAGAGGGACTTTCTGGGTTTGAGCTCCAGAAATGTTTCGGCTTCTCATGTGAAAGAGAAGGCCAATGATGATTCTAACAACTCGGCCGGTATTCTACTTGTCCCGTTTCTCTTTTGTCCAGTCTGCTGCTTATTATACCAAGTTTCAGTTTGCAAAGAGGTGTTAAATATTTAGCTCCTTTTTTTTCCCTCTGTTTGGTTGATAGGAAAGCGTGGGAAACCTTGTATGCGTATCATTTTCCCCAGTTTTAACCGCATTAGCTACAAATAGTTTACTGTAGGTAATGGTTTCGATTTGTTGAAATAATAAATAATGAAAAATTCATGAGCTAGCACAGCGTACTAGTACACGGCAGCTGTTTATTTATTTATTTATTTATTTTTTATTCTCTCGTTTATTTTATTTTATTCTTATTATTCTTTTGAATATTAACCCTTGAATAAGGATCAGCCATGTGGAATAATATCATCGATTCTTTGAAATCTTAACTGTGAATCAGCCAATTAGCTAGCTAGAAAAGTGGGCAGCTGGGGAGTTGGATGGTTGTAGTAACCTTCTTTTGCTTTTTAAATAATTGTTTTCCAAAAAATAAAAAAAAAAGGGTTTTATTTTTATATTAATTTTACTATTCCAGCTTTAGTTTGTCGCGTTGTAGATACTCGAGATAGCTACTTCCTGTTTAACTTATTTAGAACCAAATAAACATGAGCATGAGGTGCTTATTGGGTATGCTAATTTAATCTGTCACGTTGAATTGCCCATCAAAAGAAAACATATTTTATTCTCCTCAAAACTAGTGCCTTACAACTAGCTATGAGAAATACTACAATAAAATTAAATATATTCTTAAATGAAATTATTAATTATTGTTTTTTTTAAAGTATTATAATTATAAAAAAATTTTACAAAAATAAATAATATGATTTTATATGATCGATTAGATTTACTTTATAATAAAAATAATTTTTTAATTTAATATATGATATTAAATTAGGTCAGTTTGTAATATTTTTTTTGTGGCTAAAGTCGTAGTTAAATAATGGTTATGCTCACAAGGATTAAATTAAAGGAAATTCTTTGTTTTATGGTTCTTAATTGGATCTCTCAAAAGCAATGCTTGGCCTAGTCCGGCGCTACTTGTGTGTACAATATAATAGACTCCCTAAAGAAACGTTTGCCATAAACAATGATATATAGCATAATGTATCTTACTGTTTATGCTCCTTATTAAAAAGCGTTAAGCTCAATGTTCTTCTTACCCATTGTTCAGAAGTGTTTGGGCTGTTATAAAGAGTAAGTTCATGAGGATAGATCCTACTCTTTGAGGCCATAACTTGTTTTCTAGCACTTTGTTTTCTAGCAATATCATATAAAGTAAGTTGAAAATGTGCTGTATTCTTTTGTTTGCAGTGAACTTTCTTGTTAAAGATTTTTCATGCTAATGGGATTTCTAACCTTACTGAATATTTTTACCGGAAAAATAGTACATGCCTTGAAAACATGACTCTGATACTTGTCCTCACTTTAAAAAGGTCATGATTCTTGTTAGCACATAGTTTTGTGGAAGCTGTTGATTTTCTATTTTTTTTGAGAGGATCAAGTCTCCACTTTTTTGTTTTGTTTTTTTTGTTTTTAGGTATTGAAGGAATTTGTTATTAATATATATACCATCTGATGTTTAGTTCATTTATGAGTTTCAATCATTCAGTACTTTACTAGAGCCTCATTTTGCAGTTTCTCTGACTTGTCCAGTTCATATGAGAGATTCAGGGATGCAGTGGTCATTCTCTAACAGGATTTCTGCTGGATCCCAATTCCTGTCTTTTGGGACTTCTCAGAAAGACAGCCCCAGAAAGACTCAGCAGGAATCATCATTGGCATCATCTGGATTCTTCATGAATATTTCAACTGCTGATGTTTTCAACATTAATCAGAAACCACACTCTGGCATAATCCAGGTTCATATCTTTGCCTTGGCTTTGCATGTTTAGAACTAGTGAATGGTATTTTCACTCTTTTTATAATGCTGATGCAATATATGCTCTGAATGGATTGATATTTTCCAATCTGATGTTGTACTTTTTTTTAGAAGAATTTAACTATTGATAAGCAACTGGGGAACCAATCTGCAAGGACTGTCTATCCTCCACAATACCATGAAGCCCATTCAGTTTATTGCCCCAAAGAACAGACAGTTTTCCCAGTCTCCAATCCACAAAATCAAAGGAATGCGGTTGCTTTGGGCACTACTGTGCTTCAATCTCATCATATTCCCATGGGCCAGAATGTGGTTGGCTCTACTATAAAACCACAACCTCTAGGAGTCCTAGCTCCTCTTTCTCTTCTTCCATCCACAGGTTCCATTGTTGGTACCACTGACCTCAGGTATTTTTGTGTTTGAAATTTTGAACGAGAAAACTATGAAAAATTTGTAAAGGAAAATACTCTAGCTATAAATGGATTACACCAAAATAATTATACAAGTGTGGCATAATGTGGTTCGTCAAATTGTAAGTTACTTTTATTATAAATTAGATCTAATGGGCTACATAAAGCCACGTCAGTTGGTAGAATTACTTTTGTATGATCTCTTTTTGGTTGTAGCAATACTCTTTGTAAAATAATGAAAGTTCACCAAAGATATTGAATCAAAGCTATCATTTAGTAGGATGTCGAAGAGCTCAACTGAGATCGAACTTTTGTAGGAATGCTTCCAAATCCTCCAGGGCACCTTCTCAACTGACTATCTTTTATGCTGGTTCAGTGAGAGTTTATGATGATATTACTGCTGAGAAGGTACACATTTTTCAAGATATTCTATATATCTTTCAGGACATTCTCTGATCTAACCATTAAGCAGAATATGATTTTTTTTTCTTTTTTAATTTCTTGTCTCTCTACTCAGGCTCAGGCCATTATGTTACTGGCTGGAAAGGGGTCTTCTCCATTATATCATAAGACACTTTCAACAGCCCAAGAGCCTTCCCCACATGATGGTGTGATTAAAAACCAGTCCCATACAACACCGCTGTTCCCAGGGTTGCCAAATCCTCTTTCTCCTACATCCCAAACTTGTTCTCAGTCAGGAGTAGGAGCAAGTAGAACCAACGAATTAGAGACAGTCAAACCAATTGAAGCTTCTTCACTTCCCACCAACCATTCAGAGACTTCCAAATTAGTCAGTTGGGTAGAATGTGCTGGCAAAACCTTAATCCCAACAGGTATAATTTTGTGTGTCTTGTGCACAATGCAGTTTCATCGTTGAATTAATAAACTGTATATCTTGATACCAGCATGGTGCATTTTATAAACTATAAGGTTGGTACAAAAATTGTGTTGACAGTGGGTCTGCCTCAAGCACGCAAAGCATCATTGGCTCGATTTTTAGAGAAGCGCAAGGAAAGGTAATTGCTATTTCACTTTTCCTTCTCATGCCCATTTAGGATCTGTTTGGACAGTGAAATGAAATGAGATGAATTGAGATAATTTGTGAATAGTAGTGAGATTGTTGAATTGAGATGGGTTGAGATGAGATGAGATGAGATGGTTTTATCTTACCTTTGTATCCAAACAGACCCTTATACTCTTCACTGTCTGAGTTGATTCAACTAGGAGAAACTTGCCATTTGTCATTTTCCCAAGTGCATTATTTGAGTAGGTGGATCTAGATGCTTAGGAAGTACATATACCATTTTCGATTTAGCTCGGTCATAGGAGTTAGGACCTTCAATTAGCTCATGATTTTTGAGTTTTGTAGTGGAATTCAGACATTTGGTCAGTTCAAATGTGTCCTTATGTTTTGTTGCACCTTACAGATCTTCTTTTAGATACACACCCTCATGATCTCCATGGCCAAAAATTCAGATCATAGACAAACAAAAATTTGGTGTTCAAAGTTGTCTACTGATTATATAAATAGAGCCTATAATATGTTAAGAACTGGAGCTTCTCAGCTGCAAATTTTGCTTGTGTTCATTCAGGGTGATGCACAGGTTGCCATACAATATCAGCAAGAAATCTCCAGATTGCACCAGTACTACTAGACCAACTGCTGCTTCTCCTCTCATTGCAATGAATTAGTCGGAAAGATGAGAGCAAATAAGAGTTGCAAAACTCTACTTTCAGGGATTAAATCAATAAAGGAAAGATCCTCATTGGCATTAGATTAGTTATTTATTAATGTCAAGCTCTATTCTTTTCACACCAAGTTTTGTATGACAGAGATAATATTCTAATTTTTTTTTTTCCATTTTTTTTAATTATTGAAACTATGATATAAAAAGTGATTCTATCCTGATAGCTTTATGAGCATTCTTCTAATTTGTTATACGATTCATTATGCTATAGAATTATAGTTTATTAAATGGGAATTACATTGTTTGACTTCATCCTCATACTCTGGATCCACCGACTTTCATATGGAATACCTTTTGGCAGTTATGGTAGTTGGAAATGTGGGTTTTGTGATGTTAGTTCATGCATATATGATATTTTGCATACGAAATTGTCCAAAATTATCTAGAATTATGTGGCTTAGGACTAGTTTGGGTAATATTATTATTTTTTACTTATTTTTTATTATTATTTAATATTCTATCATTATTTTTTTATTACTATTTACTGAATATCTGAAATTATCTCACTAATATGAAAGAATTGAATACTTGAACCCTATCCCCCTTATCAAAGAAAAAAGTTGTATGCATAATAACTATTGTATAATTTGTATGCCATGGTGATTACGTGCGACGTGCGACGTAAGAAATATTGCATTTTGTATTGGTCTATGAATGAACTGCAACAAGAACTTAAAGTAGGTAAAAATTATATTTTGCATTTTTAAAGTATGTCATGCTTAAGAATTATTATTCAAAAGTTAAATTAAAAGTATTTGTATTATCTATTCTCTCTACTTTGTTTTGTTTTTTAATCTTTTATTAAATATGACAAAAGTTTTTTGATGAGTCCAATGTACGATTTTTTTAGATGTTGCATTTTTATCAAATTTGTACTATCCATCAAATTTTGAAGAAATTTTTTTATGAGTCTAATACTAATACTCTTATAGATGTGTTTGTTGGTTTCATAAATTATATACTACATTATTATTTTGATAAATTTAATGATAAATCTAATGTGAAGTTAGAGTATTGGCATTAGATCGTCAAATGATCCATCAAATGCAAATTTGAGGATTTTATTTAAAATAATTCCACATTAGATCTATCAAACACAATTATTTCAAATTTTGAGTCATAGAAATTTAGGTTCATTTTTCAAATTTGAAGGGTCACTATTTATACAACAAACTAATTATTTAATGTATTTTATTCTCTCAACTTTCTTTCTCTTTTTTTTTTTTCACATTTTATTAAAAAATATTATTATATTATTATTTTGATGAATCACATGATTATTCAATGTGGAGTTATGGATGTGAAATCGTTGATTTTCTATCAAATTTATATTTTTTATCAAATTTTAAATGAAATTTTGATAAATCCAATGCCAATACCCTTATGAATGTGGAGGTGTTGATTTTATATTAAATTTGTATTTTTTTATCAAATTTTAAAAAAAAATTTAATGTAGTCAATGTCAAAGTTCTTAGGTTGGGTCTAGGAAATAAGTCTAGGAAATAGCTTTTAGTAACATAATTTTTCTCTTATATTTTCAAATATTTTCACTACAAAATTCGTGATAATAATATTATAAAAGATAATAAATATTAAATTATTCGAATTCATATGAATCGAATTTATTTATGTTGTATCATTTAATAATGCCTTATAATTCCATATTTTCAAATCGTTCATTTAACAAATCAATTGAGTTGAATTCAAATTTAACAAAATCAATATCGTATGATTATTGAGTAACCTTATTTATTTACAAATCTAATTACATCCGTTAACGAAATTACAAATAAAGAATAATATTCTATCTTTCGAACATGAAAACGACAAAAAAAAAAAAGTAGCCGTTAAATTGGACGAATATATTTTTTTTCTCCTTGAAACAACTTGGAAACATAAGTTGATCAGAGGATGCAACCTTTTATCTCGAAATGGCTTTTGACATTGAGGTTAGGTTCGGTCTTAAGAATAGCTGTAAATAGTAATAAAAAATAAGTAAAAAATAATAAAATAATATTAAATAATAATTAAAAAAATAAAAGAATAAAAAATTTTAAAAAACCTTAAAAAATTTTTGCCACCCAAACAAATTATGCTTCATTTTCACTTTGTGCAGGAATTCGATTCTGGGACAATGGACCCCACGAATTTATTCAAAGATAAAGAGCCAACTACGATAATCTTATAAAAGACATTTAATATATATATTTTTATATTAGACTCATTAAACTTTTTTTTTATATTTAATAAAAAATAGAAAATATAAAAAAATAAAATATAAATATTTTCTATTTGACTTTTAACTAAAAAATACTTTAATTACACAAAAATTTCATAAAATAAATCTTAAAGATTAATATATTTTTATATATTTTATCACATTATAAAATTATTTTTATTATAATATAAATTTAATAAATTATATAAAATTACGTTAATTTATAAAATTAATTTTATAAAATTTCTTGGATAGTGCTACTAACACCAAAGTTCCAACCGAATACTTACCGATGCAGTGTATATTTTTTTTGTGTTTTTTTTTTCAACCATTTTTGAAACATTTTTATAATTATTATTTTTTAATAAAAAATACATATATTAAATAATATTTATTTTCTTAATCATTAAGCAAAAGCAAAAATTAAAAAAAAAAACATTGGTCAACTATCGATCAAATGATCGGTTTGATTAGCATTTCCCAAATTTCTTTGTGATCCTCTTTAAATAATAGAGAAATTCTGGGGTGCGGTCGGACCGAACCCTGCCCCTTTGCAGCCCGCATCACCGCCCATCCCATTATGACCGAAGGAAGCCGGCGACCTCACTCCTGCGACGGCGAGTCACGGCGACCTCCGGCGTGCCTCCGACGGTCTTAAACTTGAAAATGGGTCCGGTACCAGCAGCGGCGCGGGCTGGACTAAGGCCGAAACTCCTTAAAAATTCATCTTTATTTTATTTTTTATTGTGTTTTTCTTATATTTTTTAATTTTTTAATTTTATTGCATTTTTTATTGTGTTTTTTAAATTTTATTTTATATATATTTTTATATATTTTAATATGTTTTATTATGTTTTTATAATAATTATAAGAATTTAGAGATGGAGAAGGATGGGCTGCAAAGACGTGGAGTGCAGCCTTTCCTATAAATAATAATCCTTCGTCTTTCTCTTAGTGCATGTTTGGAGTTACGGTGAGAAATATTATTTTTAGTTTAAAGTTTATAGTTTAAAACTTAATGTAATAAGCTCTACTACTAAAAAGTCATTTATTATTTGAGATTAATATGTCTAAAACACTTTTAGAATTAATTATGATAATTTTTTAAAAATATATAGTTATCTGCAAGAATTTTTTTGATAAAAATTTTAATTTTATGTTTATTAAAAAAAGTTAATTTTTAACTTTTTCAATCGACTAAAGTGTTTTTAATTAAATTATTTAAATATATTATTTTTCTTTAAAAATATATTTTTATACGCTATCTCAAACATGCTCTTATTGAGCACGTCCACCCTACGTCAAAAGTGTCTTGTCTTCGACGACGATCGGCGCTAAAGTCCATCAAAACTCACCCATTTCGAGAAGACTACAAGTTGTAAAAGGTTGTAAAACACGTCGTACGTGGATCACGGCTCATTTGTGAGCCCTTCACTTCTACACGACCTTCTCTCAGCTTCTTCAAGTCCTATCCCCAAAGGTATTGCATTTTTTTTGGGTTTGAAGAGAGAAATATTGCATTTAGAATACACAAATTCTCATAGTGTAGTTTTTGACTCGTATATTGTATATCATTGTATTTATTCGACTCAATTCTTTGTTTGAGTCACCTGGGAATTTTATTTTATCTTTTGGGTTTGAAGCTTGTGAGCTTGAATTCCATCATAATCCAAAATGGTAAGTCTTAATTCAACTGGTAGATTGAATCTGCTTGGCATTTCTTTATTTACTTTGTTAATGACATTGCAGTAGAAGCAGCAGCTAGTTTATTATCTTGATTGATCATATTGTGGAACGATAAATTCCAATTAGTATGACTTGGATTATACTAAAGACACAGGCTAATTCGAATGGAATCAATTGGACTTGTGACTGAGGCTTTATGACATGAACAATCAATGTAAATACTTCAATGGTTCGACTTTGACATATATTCCATACATATCATATTCATGGAATACAGTCATTTTTCAAGATGACCTGGCCTGGTGATAACGTGGTGGACTAGCGAGAGGCAATATATATATATATATATTTTTCAAGTAATAATTCCTTTTTAGTAAGTGCTAAACAATTACATAGAAAGTGTACAGAAGAGACGCCATTAAGATATAAAGATATAATTCTTTCTTTCTGTCTTTTTTATTTTTATTTTTAAATAACATGCTTTGTTGCTCCTGTATTGCTCCTATATTTCTTGACTCTTGTATCCTTCTTGTGTACTTGGGCTTGGCCTATTCTAGCAATACAATTGTTTACTTATCAATAAAAAAAAAAGTATCGTCTAAACTCAAACCTGTGTTTAACGATTGATCTATTTTAATCTCCTTTCCTCACAAGAGATGGGAATGACAAAGTGTGTTAAATCAGGAAAACAAAAACATTGCATTTTGGCCTCATTTTAGCACTTCCAGATAGAACTCTTTCATCCCCTTCATCTTGACAATACCTTTTGTAGTGAAAGATTGGACAAGACTCCTCTTTCCTACTGTAGTTGTATTCTTCTAGCTGGAATATTCTTAAAAACGGGAGCATATAATGTGGGATAGCAGCTTTACCTATTAAAACATAAAAAATGGGAGCATATGGATTGGTTTGGATCAGTATGGAATTATTACCCTGAGCTGATTTTTCTCCACTAGAATCTTGGAATCAGACTTTTAAGCCTGGTGGAGATCAATGGGATACTGAGATGCCTGGTCTGAAGAGAACCCACATTGAAGCTTAGAATACCAAAAACTTGATCCCTAACAGAATCATTCACTCAAGAAGGTTTCTCTATTAAAGTCTTCAAAGAATTATATAAAATCGTGCAAAAAGGTCTACCTAGAGCATCTGAAGACACTGTTTAAAACTTTTCTTAAAAGCACCCCTTTTCATAGAAAATATAAAGCATGTGTTGGGAGCCTTGAGGCTCTTTTTTAATTTTCATTTTGAGAAAAGTAAAACCATTGAAATCATTCTTGTAGTAAGTTTTTTTTATTTTTTAAATTAATTAATTAATTAATTAATTTTTTAATTTTTAATTTTTTAATTTTTAATTTTATTTCTTTTTTTAATAATACAGTTTTGAAAATTGCTTTCTGAAAACACAAATAATCAGGATCATTCCATTCAGATCTTTTTCTTGTTCATTTTGCTTGGTAGTGTGTAATGTAGGGTCTGATTAACACAAAATGTGCAGGAAAAAGGTAGCGAAAAGATGTCGAACACAAGGGAACATTTTGATTCAAAAAATCCAAATACTTCAACCCAGGATGATGATGGCATAATTGAGTCTGATATTGAGTTGGAAGTTACTGATGTTGTGGAGCCTGATGATGATACTCCACAAAAGGTGGGTGGCACAGAAGTTTAGCACTAATGTTTGCTCCTGGTGCTTTTCATTTTTTTGTTTGGGGTTATATACTAGCTCCTTGAACGAGCAGATTTTTGCTTTATTTAATGGCAGATGGGAAACCCTTCAGCAGATGTTTCAGAAGAGAACAGGGAAGCTGCTCAAATAGCAAAACAAGAGCTCTGGAAGCTATTGCTCAAGGCATGGCATCTTTTCATTTGCTTAACCTTTTCAATTCAGAATTCTTGCTTGTGTTTTGTGGCTTCTTTTCTCTGTTAATTATAATTTGTATTTCAGGTAAACTGGATGACGCCTTAGATAACCTAACAGAAGCAATCATGCTGAACCCAACTTCTGCAATATTACATTCCACTAGAGGTAATTTTGAAATTATTTTATTTATGGTTGTCACGCTTCTACTCGTTTTTTCACTCTATTGAAAAACTGAAATTCATGCTTTCAGCTGGTGTCTTTGCCCAATTGAACAAATCAAATGCTGCAATTCGTGATGCTGATGCAGCTTTGGAGGTTTGTTAAGGCTCTTCTTATATCTGTACTTTTGCAAATTGTACAAAAGGTTCCACTTAAAATTATAAATGAAGTAATGATGCATCTGAGTTTGTATTTACCATATATGACACAAGATCCAACTCTTTTGTTCTAGATCAACTCTGACTCAGCAAAAGGATATAAAGTACGAAATGGCAAGGGCCATGTTGGACTAGTGGGAAGAAGCGGCAAAGGATCTGCATACAGTGTCGAAGTTGGACATGATGAGGAGATTGGTTTGGTGCTAAAAATGGTAAAAGGTCTTCGATTGATCAGACAAGGCCCCTACAAAGTCATCGCTTGAGAATTCTTTTAATTGATAGGTTGAACTTAATGCCCAACGGATTGAAGAGCATCGCAGAAAGTATGAATGCTTGCGAAAAGAAAGGGAACTTAAAAAGGCTGAATTTGAGAGGCAACAACAGCAAGCTCAAGAACAGGTAGTTGAATTTAATGTCATTTTGTTTATGTACTTATGTTTCCTTTTGGCAATGTTGGTATCAATTAGATGGCATGATTATATAATTTTTTTGATAAGTAGATGGCATGATTATATATGATACCTACTCCATTTCTTATCGGGATTTTTTGGATAAAAAATTAAACAAGAGCAAGAAAGTAATTGAAACTAGAAATACAACAAAATGAAGGTTCATCCAACTTAAAGGTAACTAAGGACTGGCCATTTCTTTCTCTCCAAATGCACCACATCAAACATGATGGAATCATTTTCCAGAATGTTGCATTCTGAGGATTTCCAGCCTGGCCTTCCCAACATGGCAGAAAAATTTACAAACCATCAATTCATGACCCAATTTTAGTCCAAACAGATTGAAAATAGAATTTCATAAAATGCTAGCTATCTCAGACTGAAGCAAGAGGTGATCACTTATTTCCCTACTCCTTTTGCAAGCACAAGGCTAATCAAATAACTAACACGTCACTTCTCTATGTTGTGAACAGAAAGAACCTTTCCTAGAGCTGCTGTCCCAAAAAAAGAAAGCTACTTGTAATCTAGCCTTCTTTCACCCAATGATAGGAAAGATGATCTCTTATCAGGGGACAACACACACAAATGATCTTACTTCGAATTTCCCTCACTTTGAGGGGACCCAATAGAGTATATACTCTTCATATTGTCTTGAATGAGTGAAATACAACCTACCAAATAACAAAGCAAGAGTACTTACCTCTAAAAACTTTACCGCTCTGGAAAAATCAACACCCCATTGATAGACTGGTCAAGAGATTTGTATAGACTGATTAAGAGAATTGTAAATTGTCCACCGCTAAAGCTTTTCCTTGAATTGAGCAAAATTGAAGAACTCCAAAAAAAACTTCCTCAATGATCTGATTACCATACAGCATATCATGCTTCAACTTTATTCTCGGAGTATCCCCTACCTCACATCTAACAAGATGGGAAAGAATCTCTGACCGACCTCCAAAGATTGAGTCTCAGAAGTATACTACCATGACCACTAACTCGTAAGGTTTCAATAAAGATAATTAAGTTTCAGACCCCCAATCTTGTCTGAAAGTGGAGAACATGCTTTAACCCACTTAACTACATGAAATCTAGACTCTAAATCCAAACCGCCTCCACAGAATCACGTTTTGGATTCTCTAAGCGATCAGCAATGGCAACAGGAAAAGGAAAAAATAACAAGATTCCCAAGAGCAAACCCCCTTCCATTGACATAGATGTAAATTTAATTAAGGTCTCCATAACTACAACAAATAAAGGAGGATAGAGAGTGTCAAAGCATATGGGTAAAAGTATTTTTTACTTTATTCATTGACTTATCACTATATATATATATACACTACATACAATAGACATTTATACCCTCACAGGTTATACTAATTACATGCTTTCTAACACTCCTCCTCAAGTTGGGGCATATATATCATATAAGCCCAACTTGAAATAAATAAGTTTTAAATGATTACAACACAAAGACTTAGTGAACATATCTGCGAGTTGATTAGCAGATTTCACAAAAGGTGTAGAAATGTCACCACTTAGTATCTTATCGGGAATGAAGTGACAATCAATCTCTATGTGTTTAGTCCTCTCATGGAACACAGGATTAGAGGCAATATACACTGCAGCTTGATTATCACAAAATAGTTGAAGAGGAATAGGAGCTGAAAACCTAATCTCTTGGAGGAAATGTTGCAGCCATGTCAGTTCACTAGTAGTGTGAGCCATTGCTCTGTATTCGGCTTCTGTACTAGATCGATCTACTACTGCTTGTTTCTTACTCTTTCATATAACCAAGTTACCTCCCACAAAAGTACAATATCCAGTAGTAGATCTTCTATCTGAGGGAGATCCTGCCCAATCAACATTTGAAAAGACTTCCACTCTGAGATGTCCATTTGGTCGATACAACAATCCAAGGCCAGGAACTCGCTTAAGATAATGAAGAATATGAATTACAGCATCCCAATGTACAACCCAAGGCATTTGTAAAAATTGACTTAGTACACTCACTGCATAAGAGTTGTCTGGTCTAGTGATAGTGAGATAATTTAATTTTCCAACAAGTCTTCGATACCTACTTGGATCTCTAAACAACTCCCCTTCCTCTTTCAAGAACATACGATTTGGATTCATAGGAGTGTCAATAGGTTGTGCACCCAACATGCCAATTTCTTCTAGAAGATCAAGCACATATTTCCTCTGAGACAAGTTGATACCCTTTTTAGATCTACTGACTACAATTCCAAGGAAATATCTAAGCTTTCCCAAGTCTTTTGTTTGAAACTGATCATGTAAAAACTGTTTAAGTCTCGCAATCCCAGCAGAGTCACTCCCAGTAATTACAATGTCATCCACACATACCACCAATAAAATGTGACCTGCATCACTATGTAAGTGAAATACCGAATAATCTGTTTGGCATCTATGAAGACCAAATGCCAATACAGCATTAGAGAACCTCCCAAACCATACTCGGAGAGATTGTTTCAAACCATACAATGCCTTCTTTAACTTACATACAGTATCTCGATACTCGCCTTGAGCAATAAACCCAGGTGGTTGCTCCATAAAAACCTCCTCATGCAGGTCACCATGTAGAAATGCATTTTTAACATTCAGCTAAAATAAAGGCCAGTCTAAATTAGCAGCAAGAGAGATCAACACTCGAACAGAAGAGATTTTGGTAATGGGGGAGAAGGTCTCCTTGTAATCAATGCCATATGTTTGTGTGTAGCCTTTTGCAACCAAGCGTGCTTTCAGACGCTCCACATAACTATCAGAATGGAATTTGATTATATATACCCATTTACAGCCAACGGGTTGTTTACCAGGTGGTAGTGGAACAAGATCTCATGTTCCGTTATGATGAAGGGCATCCATTTTATTTTTCATAGTTGTCCTCCATTCCGGATCAGATAAAGCATCCTGAATTGTCTTAGGAATATAAAGTTTTGAAAGTTGAGATGTAAAACATGAGAGTGAAGGAGATAAGGCATGATAGGAAACAAATTGACTAATTGGATGTTGAGTAACACAAGAACGAGTACATTTGCAAAGGGTAATAGGTAAAGAGTTTGAAGTACTAGACAATTCGGGATCTGAAGATGGAGATACAACTGGTGGGGGCATGGGAGCGGGCAACCTTAAGCGACGCGAGTAAACTTGTAAAGGAACGGGGGAAGGAGGTGGAGGACCGATGACGGAAGGAGAAAGAATAAGAGTAGGTAATGGTAGAGGAACACACTCAACACTCGAGACCGTGTCAGAGAAATAGGGTATGGACTCAAAGAAGGTAACATCAATACTAATGAAGTAGCGTCTAAGAATAGGACTATAACAACAATATCCTTTTTTAGTCTGAGAATAACCAACAAAAAAAACACTTAGTAAAATGAGGATTAAGCTTATCACAACCCAGGCCAAAGTTATGAACATAGCAAACACACCCAAAGATTTTTGGAGGAAGGATAAATGATGGAGATGAAGGAAACAATATGGAGAAAGGAGATGAACTGTCGAGAACTGATAAAGGCATACGGTTAATAAGGGAACAAGCAGTAAGAACACCATCACTCTAAAATCGTTCAGGAACATGCATGTGTTGATAAAAGTGCTCGGGTTACATCTAACAAATGACAATTTTTGCATTCATCCACCCCATTCTATTGGGGTGTATAAGAACACGAAGTTTGATGAACAATTCCTTTACTACTTAAGTAAGTAGCAAAGGCACTGGATAGACACTCTCTAGCATTATCAGAATGCAAAACTTGAATCTTTTTGTTGAATTGAGTTTTAATTTTTTTCCAAAACACTTGGAATATAGAAAGAAGTTCAGATCTTACTTTTATCAAATACAACCATGTCACACGAGAGTAATCATCAATAAATGTAACAAAATATTGAAAATTGTTTGATTCAATGTTGATTGGTCCCCATATATCAGATTGAACCAATTCAAAAGGACTCGACGCTCATTTATGAACTCGAGGTACAAAAGACACACGATGGTGTTTACTAAGTTAACATGCTTCACAAGAAAAAGGAGACACATTTCCCAACTTCCTAACTTGACACTTCAAAAGAGAAATAGGGGGGTGACCAAGGCGACAATGTCATTCATAAGCAAATGATTCAGAGGATGTAAGAGCTCGAGTGGGTGACTGTTGGACATCAAGATATTAGAGGCCACCAGCTTCAGGCCCCATACCAATCTTCGTCCCCGTCTTGAGATCTTGAAAAACACATGAAGAGGGATAAAAAGTCACTAAATATTGAAGATTTTGAGTAATCTTACTAATAGACAACAAACTAAAAGGAAAACTAGGAGCATATAGAACATATGACAAGGATATAGAGCCAGTGAGCTTAGTAGATCCAATGTCTGTAACTTTAGTAAGAGAATTATTAGCAAGAGTGACACTTTTTAAAGATGTGACAGTATTTAACTTGGATAAGGCAGAGGACAAACCGGTCAAATGTTCATTAGCTCCTGAATCAATTATCCATGGATCTTAAGCAGATGAGACAAGACATGTAAATGCTATACTTGAGTGGGTAAGAGTAGCAGTGGAAGATGAAGCCCGTGTGCCCTTCAAAAACTGCTCATACTTATATTTTGATACACTTATCATATCTGAAGCTGGATTGGAGGTGGTCGACTGTGATGTAGTATCTTGGCAAATAGCCTGATTAGCCGACTTAGATGGTCTACCATGTAGATCCCAACAATAGTTTACCGAATGGTTAGTGCGACCACAATGGGGGCACTTACGAGGCTTTCGTCCTCGTGTGCGATTACCTCTGGTATCACGTCCTCCATATGCACCTCTACCACCTCGGCCTCCACACCCACCAGTATAAGAGGCAACCAAAGTGGACCTCTCACTAATCAGATCAGAAGGCAACTGAGATTGATACCCAGATAACGTGGCACGTTGAAATCGGGAGAACACATCAAGAAATGAAGGAAGTTGTGGACTCGCCAAATTTGAGAACGCACCGACTCATATTCAGGTTTTAAACCAACAAGGAACCGAACAACATTAAACTCTTTACGTTGTTTCAACATACATGAAACAACAGAAATAATAGGTTGAGACATCTTGAATTCTTCACATATGCTCATCAATTGAGAATAATAGTCTTACAAGCCCAAAGTACCTTGTTCCAACCCAAAAAACTGCTTACATAGTTCATAAATATGAGTTGTGTTTCCAACACCAAAATACATATGCTTGAGATGGCTTCACACTTCTTGGACAGTGTCAAAATGGATAATACTAGAGCCAAAATTAGGCTGAATACTAGTCAACATCAAGGACAAGATTTGAGCATCCTCTTTCTCCCATTGAGCAAATGTAGAGTCATTTGAGTTAGGTTTTGGACCAACCAAATGGCTAGAAAATCCCTTGCCTTTCAAATACATTGTAACAATTTTGACCATAGCATATAATTTTTTCCATCCAATTTTTGCATAAGTCATAGGCATATTAAAGCTCGATCCAAGTGATAGTGACTCAAACTTAGTTACCATAGATGCAAATAAATATCACAATTCCACTTACGAGATAAAAATTTCACACAATTCGAAATATGTATGAAAAAAAATGGGAAATATAACCTGAAAATTTGAAATCCAGCTCAAATACGCCAAAAATCAACCTGAATAGCCAAATTTCGGCTCTGTATCGGACTGATTTGGTCGAAGTAGACACGGATTGGCTCGGAACCGGTTTGTATCGGCCGGAACCGGCTCTATATCTGCCTATATCGGATCGTACCGGTATTGGGTTTGGATCGTACCGAAACTTAGCTGTCAAACCCGGATTAGTTTATTCTAACCGCGAATAAGACTCGATTGTCTGCGTTACCAAACAAATCGTATTCTAGATAGGAATAGATTCTTATTCCAGGTTTGGAATGTTCACACTTGAGGATAGGATGGCTTATTCCTACAACCAAACACTCCGGGGCTTCAACTGTTGCTGGTGACAGAGACCTTTTCCGGTAGACGATGACGACAAGAACCTTCCGGCGACCACAGAAACCTCCGGCGACTTCACCTCTGGTTCCCACTACCGGATACAACACCGGAAACTCGCCGAAAACAGCTCCTCAGTGACCTACACAGCACCGACCACGACGAGAAGCCATCGGAACGTGCGGAAGACGACGGCGAGCTTAGAACCGACACTAGGGAGCTTAGATCTGACACTGGGAAGCTTAGATCCGAGCACAATAGTCGGATACTCCACCGAAAAACACACCGACGAGCTCACAATAGTGACTCAACACTGGGTCCACTCGGCACTCACCACAATCCGACAGGAAGCTCTGATACCATGTCAAAGCACATGGGTAAAAGTATTTCTTACTTTATTCATTGACTTATCACTATATATATACACTACATACAATAGACATTTATACCCTCACAGGTTATACTAATTACATGCTTTTTAACGGAGAGGATACCCCTTGTGCAGACCAGGGGTGTTGATTAAAAAGCCCTTGGGAGTGCCATTTAGTCCAACTGAGCAATGCATTGGGGATATAAAAAATATATTCAGCTGCACCATTGCCACATATTTTCACATATGCAATAAAAACTCCCAATTTATGTGGCTATATTAGATTTTCCTTTCCCACCTTTTGTTGTTTCAGAGGGCTGGGGTCAATATAGGCTTGTGAGCTGTTATAATGAGGTCAGAAGCCTCAAGTGATTGAATGATGATGCCCCATTTTTTATCCCCCATGCTAGGTGTACATGTTCTATGTTATAGATGGATGACCTCTACTATGAATCTTAAAGTTCTTTTCAATTAATGCAGGATCAAGATGCGTTGTCTGCTTTGAATGATGGTATGGCTGTTGATTTTGTTCGTTTATAGTAAACCAGTATCCATAATTCTCCAGTTTGAATGCGTGTACTTTTCCTCAGCTTTTATGCATTTGATTTTGATATAAAGAATAACACCCCTTCCCGTTAAGGACATGATACTACATATAATTCATACCAGTAAACAAAGATTAAAAAAACCCTTTATACCAAATGCCTAAGAAAACTTTTTTAGCGATTACAATGTTATAACTTCTAAAAGGAAACTTAAACAATGCATTGTTTTTAATGCAAAAATAAAGAACTAAAATCATGCCTCTAATATGCTACTAGCACTTATTGTAAAGCTTTGTCTGGGTAACAACTCCGACTCTAATTCCCCTAGCCCATAGGATTCATCTTCAATAGTTCTGGATAGAAAAAACATAGAAACAGGAATAAGTTGAATACTCATATGGTAAATAAAGTTATAAAGATTTGAAGTTTTTTAAAAGACTTCATAAAAATCATGATAAAAACATTATGTACGTATGAAATCATTTTATTTTTTTCTCTTGGGTGGCCCCCACAAAACTGTCTCGGTGCAAGAGTGGATGATCGTAAGAAATATGACTTCACAAGCATGGCCAACGTGTGCACTCCCATACCATTGCTCGTCATTTCATTTCATTTTATACAGAAAAATAATCTGAAATCGTTTCTTACATTCATGCCGTACTCTTCGTTATTTCCTTTTACATTTTTTGTTTTGCAACTTTTCATAAAGAGAAATTATTCAGGACATAGGTATATTTATGTCGTAAACATGGTGGAGGCATGCAAGAAAAAAGCATTTAAATAAACTTGCAATTTATAACATATCATATAAAATACATAAAACGAGGTCTCTAAAGAGAAGACTTCACAATTTTTAGCATATAGTAGAACATAGCATTGGAAAGTTGAAACCAAAAGGTTATGATCATATCTACTTACCCCACTCAGCTTCAACAATTTAATAAACTTCACTCACAGCAATCTAACAGTCACAATTGTAAACAATCAATGTCTTACACTAATTATTGACAACTAGAATGAAGTAGTAGGAGCTGGCTTTACTTTCATTAAAGTTCCAGTATCAATCACTTCCAATTAATCTGATTAGACCATCTATAGCACTTAGATACAGCTCCTTGTTCTACCACTGTGATTGCTCATAGTCACATATGTCAAACAACATTCGCACCCTATGTCTGTACTATTTTTTTATAGACTATAAGCTTGGGTTACAAACATAGACTAATAACACAGCTTTATCAATAAACTTGTGTGGAAGCTATTGAATCTTGGTGGAAGAGAGGGTTACAAGCATGGACGCATACAGTACATTAGCCATTTATCTGCCTTATATGAGTAACAGTAACTGGAGTAACTCAATATGCTTGAAAATTTGTATGGGGGGAGTTAGAATGTTGGGTTGAAGTAAATGGAGCTAAATTCTTTGGGCATATTAACTGGTAGATAGACAGAGCCTTTCATTACCGCTGCTAGGACCTTAAAACCGACTGAAGCATGTAGTTCCATGATAATTGTTTTGGAGAAAAATTACTCAGTTAAAAAAAATCGTTTGGACAAATTTCTTCTCTATCATTGATATACAAAAAGGTAACATGCAATGGTGCTTCTACTATCTTATCATGCTTTTAACTTACCACCAGGGAAGTTATAAGTATTCACTCTGCCGGTTAACTGGAAAAAAGGTTGAATGCTGCAACAAGGACATCCCGACTTGCAATCCTGTACTTCACTGCAACATGGTGTGGTCCCTGCCGTTTCATTTCATCCCTCTACACAAGCTTAGCTGCAAAGTACCCAAAAGTAGTTTTCTTGAAAGTCGACATAGATGAGCCAGGGAAGTGGCTGGACGCTGGAATGTTAACAGTGTTCCAACTTTCTTCTGAAAAATGGGGAGGAGGTGGATAAGGTTGTTGGGGCTGACAAAGATGCACTTGAAAGGAAGATTGCACAGCATGCGGGCTAGATATGAGCTAAAGGTCGCTGAAGTATGAATTCCTGTTATTCTCCTTGCTGTTGCCTTCTGAGTACTGTGATTTTGTCTATAATGTTGTCTGTGAATATAGCATGGTGTGTCCCTGGTAAATGACTTGCTGATTTTGTCTCTTCAGAGTAATAGTATTACTAGATTTCTTATGTTTGCAGTGAACAAGGATTCTGTTTTTCTAATAAAAATGTGATCGCACCTTTGGCCCTTTTACATGTAATTTCCTATTTAAATTTAGAATTATAAAATCACATAGCAATAACCACAAGTTTACTAGTAAGATAACGTTTAAAAGGTGACTATGCCAGTAGAAATTTGCTTTAGTACTGATTAAAATTAAAAAACGAGGAAAATATGGTCATATGTATTCAATATTGTTTTCTAAACTTTATTTCAGTTTAGTTGTATATTTACAGCTTCCAAGTTTAACATCCAAAGATATTAACTAATATACGCTTTTTGTTCTTTGGTTATAATTGCGAGAAAAACTGTTCAATTTTTATTCAATTTTAATAAAAAATAGTTTTTATCTTAATAAGAAAAGGTAATTTTTCCAAAATAGGCTATAATACAATTGAAAAATAGGCTATAATAAGTGTTGAAAGCATAGTTTTATTCAGTTTTTTATAGTTATCTCGTCAACATACCAATACAAGTTGGCTTAAAAATAGGCTGTAATAGTCAGTCAAGCTGGATTTCATATATAGAACTTTTCATGCATAGTTTACCATTATATAGAAAGTGTATTCAGTTGGCCGGTAGGATTAGGGTTTAACAAAGACACAGAAATTGTGTCTCATTGCATCTTCCTATGTGAGTGATGGTAATTAAGGAACCAAGCAGTAAGAAAATAACAATAATAAGCTTTGATTTATTATTCATGTATAGAACAGTTTCTGAAAGATGGTATCCTGTCCTAAATATGTTAAACTACGTATATGTAGTCCCAAATTCAGGACACAAACATAAATTTAAGACAAAAACAAATGCAAAGGGAAAACATGCTTCATTTTCTCTCATTCTTGGAATAAAATCTCAGAACCAAGTAGAAGCAGAAGCGATAGAGAACTCCCCAAGCCAGCAAGATTCCAATGTCAAGCCAAATATTTTCCCTTGTAATATCCATTGAGAATAGAACATCTTCTCCTATTAACATGCAATTCTCAGTTGGTAGCAGTTCTCTATTCGCAATGGATCTGTTATGCAGTGAGCTGATTTTCACGTTTCCCAGAGGACCAGGTGAGAGATCTTCAGGCAGCCCATTATAGCACCTTTTCCCTTTGAATTCATTTGTTAGCAATGCATCAAATGGGTATTTGATTGCAGAGATAAATTGGAGCCATTTCCAATAAACAGGTATCTGGGATTGCTTCAGGAAGAACCCACAAGTTAGGAAGAAGAGAGCTGTGGTGGCAATCACAACAGCATACCCTGTTATGTAGCTTGGGACAAGTGCACTGACAAGCATCACATAACCATTAGTAGTAATGAGTGCGGCGTAGAGGATTATCCAGAAGTTAATAAGATTGCTTTCGAGATGAAGAATGCCTTTGGTTATGGCTGCAAAGGTAAAACCTTGAATGGCAAAGAATGGGAGATACACAATGAGTGAGGAAATGACATAGGAAGAAGCACGGTAAGCATTGTGGGAGGTCTCTCTGATGAAAATGAACCTTTCCTGGATAAAAGTTGGGACAGCATCATTGGAGGAAAAGAAAACAAGGCAAACTGCAAAGATGTAAAAGTTGAGAAGCCGGTTGATGTCTTTGAGGTAGGATGGTCGAGGTTTTCGAACAGGGAGGATAGAATGAGTGCCATAACTGCCAACACAATCTCACGTGAAAGGAAGAGCTCTGGAGTGCGGATGACATTAAGTGCCGTGCGCCATGAGAGCACGACAACCTCACGCAGCCATGGATTTGCAAACTTGGAGCCGTGGATTGGCTCGTCGAGAACATCTTCGTACGTGAATTCTTCATAAGAATTGGGCACATAAGAGTCCATGGACGAGCTAAAGACCACAGGAGTTCTACTGGGATTTTGTTGAGGTGTTGGGTATTGACTTGAAACCAAGCTTCTTGGTCCTGCAGGAGTGAGTACTCTGGGAGTCCTAGCCGGAGTCCATGATGGTGGACGACGAGGGGTCCCCTTTACCTCATGGTAAATCCAGGCTGGGAAATCTTTGTAGAAATTAGAAGCCAAGCGAAGATTATAGACACCACTTTGCATGCTCATTGAGGTATTTACAGCTTTCCTTTCAAGGAAGTTGTCGAAATCCTCATCCTCATCCTTATCATCTTCATCGTCATACTCAAACTTTCCAGAGTTTGCTTGAGAGGTCATGTTCCCAGAAGAGAATGCAGTAATGCGGAGGTTGATCACGTGCTTAGATGCAGGGTTCATTCCATAAGGCGTCCGAGATATTTTTGGTGTTTTTGGAATGGGTGTCCTGGCCACTTGGTCGGGTTTGATGCCATCTAGTTGATACAGCACTAGTGGGTCTAGCCCTATAGTTGATTCATCATACTCTTTGATCACATCTAGGAGATACTCAATACTGTTCGCACCATCCGGTACTGGTCTTCCAAATCCAGATAGATAACCAGGTAAGGCAAGTGGGCTCCCCAGATATATCAATCTCCCCCTGTAATTACATGTGATAGCTGAATAAGCATCAAATCAAGTAGAAAATCACAAAGACGGGTTATATAAGCTTAACTTGAATTTGAGTTAATATTTTCTAAAACCTCAAATAAAAAATCTATTTTACAGGTCAGTTCATTGACAAACCAAGACACAACTGATATGGATGATATAGAAGCTTTTGCCACGTCAACTAGCAGGTGATGTTTTGACTCTTTTTTTTAATAGTTGTATTAATTCAGCAATAAGAAATATATTTGTCCATCAACTTATAAGTAGCATAACTCATTCCATATTATTCACATATATCTTATCTAAACATACGGTCTAGTTCATGTTTGCTCAAAGGGTAGCTTATGTATCTAAAATACTAATTATGCAGATTGAACAATATAGATTTTCAACTGTAAATAGAGGGGTGTAAAATAACACTCTATTTTGTGTACCTTGCAAGGACAGTGATGCGATCCAAGAGCATTTGAATTCGAAATGAAGGTTGGTGGATGGTCATTAGAACTGTGCTGCCACCTTTAACAATATCCTTCACCTTTTCTACCACACTGTAAGCACTTGTAGAATCAAGACCTGAGGTGGGTTCATCAGTAGTGATGGCTTGTGGATGATGTCAATTCCTATGGAGACTCTCCGCCGCTCCCCTCCTGACACCCCTCTTCTTCCCTCATCACCAATATATGTATGAGTTGCACTCTGTAGATTCATAACAGCAATCATGAAAAGTGCTAAATTTATAAACTAACGTGAGTTGATGTGGTGCATTTTGTAAGATTTCTCTGTAGACCAAACATTTTTCTTCATAACATCATTGATGTTGACTTTAAGAGAGAGAGAGAGAGAGAGAGAGAGAGAGAGAGAGAGAGAGAGAGAGAGAGAGAGAGAGACCTGCAGGCCTAGTTGATCAAGGAGTTCATGGACTCTCCTCTTCTTTTCATCCCTGGAAATGGAAGGAGGAAGCCTGACCTCGGCTGCAAACATGAATGTCTCGAACACTGTCATCATGGGGAATAGCTGGTCGTCTTGCATAACATATGAAGAAACCATCTTCATATAGCTTGTAGTAACCTTCATAATCACCAACGCAAATATACCACCGCCATTCTCAGCCAAAAAAGATTAAAAAAAAAAAAAGAACAGAAATTTCACAATCCTCTTTGCCTAGTATGTTTTCGCAGATGAGATGGGTTGAATTGAGATTAAAGTTAAAAGTTAAATAAAATTTAGTTAGAATATATTTTTTTAATATTATTTTTATTTAAAATTTGAAAAAGTTGAATTGTTTATTTTATTTTGTATGAGAATTTGAGAAAATTGTAATGATTAGATGAGTTGAAATGACATGAGTTGATCATAGGAATTGTGAAAACAAACTACGCCTATAATAGGAAGTTTGAATGTTAAGGAAGAAAGGCAAAAGAAAGATTATATGATTACTGGCTTTCCATCGACTCTGACAGATCCTTCAAGACTCCCTTGTGCAATCCGGCCGGCCAAGGCATCAAGAAATGTGGATTTTCCAGCACCACTAGGCCCCATGATGGCCATAATCTCACCTTTCATTGCCTGCCCAGAGATGTCATTAAGTAGGTATGCTTCTTTCTTGATCCATTGTCCATCCTTCTTCTGCTTCTTTATGACACTGTAGGAGAGGTTCGTGAATTCCAGGCCTGCAACTGGCTTACGTGCTCCCGCCGGCGGTACCCCATTTTGCATGTCAACTGATTTGTCGCGGTCCATGAGGCTGTCAAGGTTTCTTGTTGTATCCGTCCATCCGAGCTTTGCCATTATTGATTACTGAATTACCTTCAGGGAGCAATACCTCTCTTTGCCTTCTGTGTGTTGTCTTGGCTGAGTGCTACCCTTTTCAAGAAGCTTTTAATTAAGAGTTGAGTGAGATTGAGGTGTGAAAAGGGGTATAAAAGAAGGCATGAAATGTGGACAAGAAAACTAGCACTATAAATGTCAGAAACAAAAGCATTGGAGAGAACATTGTACCAGACGGCAATACTTTTTAGCTGACACAAATCTACCTCGATATTGCCGAAATGTATGCAGGTTTTGTTTCATTGTGAATTACTAGAGACAAGTTCCTGGCCTGTTTGATCTTTTTCTTTTTTTTCCCCCTCAATTCTATAGGGCAAAAGGGTAGAGTTATCAGATTTCTTAAGAGTTTGATGGCACTTGTCAATGGTGAATAGTAACTTCCATCTCTTTTGGAAACACAACCACCCCCCCCCCCCCCAAAAAAAGATTCTAGAATATTATGAGGACATGAATAGGTGGACATGAGATTTGTAAGGTGAGTCAGAATCTTGGTCCTACCTGTGGTAGTACTAGTGTCATATATGTCTGGTTTCTAAAAGCAAATGCATGGATCATCCTCCTAATTAAGGGCAATCCTAATTATCATGATATTTTTAATTAAAAGATTAATTGCTTAAAAAATTAGTTTTACTTTAACCCAAGGACTCAGTTTTTCGACAAGTGTTTAAGCTAGGTTAGGACAGGCTTGTTTGGGTCTACACAAATTATGCATTTTTCTTTTTTAAAAACTTAACCCTATACCTTTTACAGTTCATTATTAAGTACTTCTCAATAAGCTTTTCATTTCTTTCCATTTCAATTTCAATTTATTTATCTGGGAAGAAAGTCATTTACATTATACACTGGGGAGTGAGAAATTCTACCAAAATCCTATCAAGCATCTAATGATTAAATCTGCCTTGCATCAGGAGAAAAGATACATCCATGGGATCTATTTTTTCTGGATCATGATTTCCAAGAAGCATTTTAATTAATAAAAAATGCTATTTATACATGGTTTGTGTATTTTTTACTTACACATTGTATATAAATATTATTTTTATACATTCTCTCATTTAACTATTCATATTTTTTATTTTTACTTCTTTCTCATCATGTTTTTATTTATTTTTAATATTTTGACTGACGTGATATTATTGCTACGTCACCAATTCTGCAGAAAGTACGTGAGCAGTGGTGGAGCCAGAAATTTACATTAGGGGGCCAGACAAAATTAAATAAAATATGTAAAATATTTTTTATTCTATTTGTATATAATTTTTTATGCGGTATAAAAAAATTTGATAATAAGATCTACAATAAAAATAAAATACATTGAGTACAACTTATGTATTAAAAAAATATATAATATGATAAGAACATGTCATCACAATAAAAATATATTAAAAATACATTAAAAATCATCCAACTTATTTTTTTATTTTTATTTTTTATTTTTATCTATAATAAAAATATGTCATCATGTTATTATATCATTTAATTTTATATGAGATATATTTTATTTTTAAATTAGATTAATTTTATAGAGGGAGACCAAAATAATTTTTAGAGACGGGGTCAACACAAAATAAAATTAATATTATCCTACAAAATCATAAAAAAAAAAACATACTTTTCAATTTTTCAATTTTTTTAAAAAAAATACATATATTATATTTTTTAAAATTTTTTTTAGAGTAGGAATGGGACCCGTGGAGAAGAGGGCCGTGGCCCCCTGCCCCAACGTTGCTCCACCATTGTATGTGTAACATTACTCTTAATTATATAATTTGGGACTTATATATTTTATTTTACTGTAATTCTCTTACAACCTGCAAATTAAATCGAAGGGTGCATGCATTTGAGTAAAAACGTAAACTTATATAAACCTAAACCTTAAGGCCGGCTGGATAGATCAGGATGATCTGTACCGCCGGCTGGCCGGCAGGCACTCCTAGAGAGATCAGACACATTATAATGATCTCCTTATAATTGGGATTATTTTCCATGTCTTTTTCTCCCTCTCAACCACATGTACTATATAAAGATACAGTACTGCTATATATTAATTGTTTTGATCTACAATTTAGACGCCATCACCATGCATGCAGATGATCATATAATATCATTAAAACAAAGGATTATTAAACAGATTCATTAAAGCAATATTAGTACTCCTTTCATGATCAGTGCTAATTATCACACAATCGATAATAGATCGATGACTCTGATGAGCCGCGCCAAATATCGCGTACGTACGTGCCTCTAGCTGTTTTTTCTGAGCTTATTCTTATGCAGGCCGCCTCGAGGCCGGAGATGCTTTATATATATATATAGAAGCGACGACGACGGTGCTGCTGGCGGCGATGGTATTGGTAAACGTAAAATTTGCTTTCTACATTTAGCCAGCGGCCCAGCCATGCATCAATGATCAACTAGCTGCAGCAGCCAGGCCACAGACAAGCTAAGGGAGGGGATCAAGGTTTGTATATATTAAATTTAGTTCTGACTTCCATACTTTCTAGCTGTTCTAATGAAAACGTACTACGAGATCTACTCTGAGAATTAACTAATTTCTAGTAGATGTGTATATATATATATATAATATGTTAATTTTATGCGTGATATTAGATATGGTAGTCATGATTGATTAATGTACTGCAAATATTGATATGCATTTATTTTAAAAAGAGTAGAATCTATCTTTAAATATATATAACTATATTTAAAAACATTTTTAAAAACATGTGGGATATAACTATACGTACACATAATATTTATATATATAAAGTAGTTATCTAACAGAAAATATTATTTTAACGAAAAATTTTATTTTTCTGTTAAAATGAATACTTTCCATCCATTTTTGTTAAAATAAATACTGCATTTAATGAGAAATATTATTTTAAATACAATCCATTAATTCTATTAATCACCGAAATAATGTTCTTGACATTAAATTTAATTACACCACTTCAATTTTCTATAATGATCAACTTTTCATTTAAAACTTTTTTTTATGTAAAATAAATATAGAATAATAATAATAGTAGATAATGACATAATAATAGTATAGAATATATAACAATATATATAAATAAACTATTCATAACAATATAACAATGCAATCCTCACTTAGAGATGTTAATTTATACGTTAGAGAGTTTAATTTTATTCATGAAAATCTATTCCTATTATATGATTAATAATTTCATTCTTTAAAAATTATTTTATAATTTTAAAATGAATATATTATTTATTTATTTTTTGAGATGATAAATATACGGTATATATAATTAACTATAATTATATTAAACTGGTAATAATAGATAATAAATATAATTAATATATTATATATGTTTGATATTTAATTGAAATATATATGATCTAATAAATTTACATATTTAAGATTAAAATTTCATGTTATAAATTATAATATAACATTCTTTTATATAAATTATAAACTATATAATTTATTTTTTTTAAAATTATATTATTTCTTAAAAATAATCACATAACTAAAAAACTGTAGATGATTCAAGTTTATGTAGATCTAGAAAAACTCAAAAACTAAAAACATAGATATTTTAATGTCATTTCTTTTGAAGCTGTGCAAAATGACGCAAATATTAGATCATCGTCTTAGAATTATAAAAATATAATATTTTGAACGAATCTTTTATTGAAATTTCAATCAAAATTATCTCAAACAAATTTGATAAAATTATAGGTTATATTTATTTATGAGACTATCTTATTGTTTTTATTAATATTTTTTTTTTATAATATATGAAAACGTATAATTATTTATTATCTATTTATAATTTTCTAATTTTTGTTAGAAATTAAACTAGATAAACATATTTTGCACGTTACTTTTATTTAGTATATATATATATAATATATATATATATAATATTAATTCCTAGTTGGCATACAAATTTAGAAACTTTTTTGCAATTGAATTTCCTAATTATCTAAAATGTATAAGTGCACATGTTATACGTTCTAGATCTTATGCTCATTTTTTGTTGGAAATCATCATGCATGTTGCCTTGTAAAATAAAGTTATTACCATTTTCAACGTCAAGCATGTGGAAAAGTGCGAAATCTCATCAAGGGGTTTTCTTAAAATTTCAGAAAAATACAAAGAGTCACATGATCATGATGTTAGTCATATCAAAGCATAGATTGCAAGTAAATCGGATCTGTAACTGCCGAGGAAAATGGTGTTTTAATGGAGAGGAAGAGGGAGTTAGAGCTGGAACTAACAACTCCTCATCAAAACAAATACTTTGAAAATTATAACGTGCAAAAATAGCAGCAGTTTCCAACCAACTATATATATACATGATCATCACATCTTTGTCTGTAAAAAAACATCAAAATTAAAGATCTAACAAAACAGAAAAACAAAAACAAAATCATCAATGGCTTCCATGAAGATGAATTTGACATTAATGTTAATTAATCTTCTGTTTTGTTCATGGGTTTTCGTGGGTTATTCTCAATCGATGGGCCTCAACACCTTTCTTCAAGGAGGTTCATCATCGGAGAGTGGAGCTTCAATGTCATGCATGCAGAAACTCCTTCCATGTAAAGAATACTTGAAGCCGCCGGTGACTATGCCGCCGGCGTCTTGCTGTGTGCCGTTGAAGGAGATGCTCACCGATGATGTCAACTGCCTTTGCCGTGTTTTCGACAATCCTGAGATTCTCAAGTCCTTCAACCTTACGCAGGATGATGCTTTGAAGTTTCCCAAGGCCTGCGGTGCCAACGCCGACGTATCATTATGCCAAAAAGGTTTTCCAGATTTTTTTCCCCCTCTTTCCTGAATATATATTTAGTTTCTGCATATTTTTTCTGATTACAAGAATATTAGAAAAAATGAAAACACCATTAATGTTGCAGAGATTAAAATATAAATAAAAATCCAGCCAGCCAGCCTCTTTGATCTCCATCCAATTCTAAGAGGTGGATTGTTTTGTAAACTCTTCTTATTTTATATTTTTAATTCATCTTAATTTTTTATGAATTTTTTTAATTTATTTTAATCATTTATTTTATTATTATTTATAATTCATCTCATCTCATCTTTAAATTCAAACAAATTCTAATTATTTAAGTTTCTCACACCTATTTTGATAAAAAAGTGAACAGATCAAAACATTTTATTCTCATAATATGACGAATCACTTTTTCCTGAATTTTGCTATTATTCATATAGAAAAATTGAAAAAAAACAAAAACTCATTTTTTTAACTAGACTCTGATGTTTTTAAAGAAGCACGGCCCATTGTATTACAACATATTCATATTTTATATATAACTGCTTATAGTATAAAGAAATTATATAAAAATAATTTTTATTATATGATTCATTAGATTTATTTTATAATAAAAATAATTTTATAATTTGATGAATCATATCAAAATACATCACTTAATAAAATTATTTTTATATAATTTCTTTATATTTAGAATATTTCTCTTCTATTTTTGATTATCGGGAAGGGCATGATATGACTGTTTAACTGGACTTATTTTTGCCCCAATACAGCAGCGTCTCCGCCGGCCAGTTCAGCTACTCCCCCTCCCTCCTCCGATGGTAATTCCCTACATTTATATTTTCCTATTACTCGGTAAAAACTTCCTAAGAAAGTATTTGCTTTTGCAAGTAAAAGAATTGATCGTCTAGGTCGATGAAGCAGATGTTTTTCATGAAACCATTTCTAGATCATCTCTAGCTTACAAGTCCAAATTATCGTCATTGTGAATAGTTGACATGTATAATTATACTGTAAAATCTATATTTTCACTCATAAACTAAAAATAAAAATAAAAATAAATAAATATTAGTTTAATGAGTGAAAAGTGTAATTCTCAAACTGTAATGAAGCCATGCGTACAAACTCACAAGGAGATCTGAGTTTCTGGGCCTAATGCAGAATAAGAAACAAAATTAATGCCATCTTTTTAATGTTCAAAAGAGTCAAAGACCATTTCTTTTTGCTTGGCTTTGGTCACTGCTCTCACAAATTAGTGAAGCATTTTTTAAGTCAAACGTAAATAATTAAAAAGAAACACTTTGTATTATACAAAAATAATTTTACAAAATTAACATAACTTCTTATACTTCATCAATTATAAAATTATTTTAATATAAAATAAATCTAATAAATAACATAAAATTATATCAATTTATAAAATTATTTTTATATAATTTCTTTATAGCTACCACAGTCCTCAATCAGAAAAAATGCCTAGTTCTGGTGCAAATTAAAGCTTATGAATTGCTTTTTGCTGCTCACAGATTCAAAAAGTGCAGCAGCATATGGGGTCTCTCAGTTTGGTGGGTCTGGTTTGGCAGCTCTATTTCTGGCTCTATTGTTCATTTCAGCATTCCAGGCTTGATAGCTTTGTCCTGGAGATTCTGAATGCCACTCTGAGCCATATGGTCCAAAACGCCAGAAAAAGATAGCTATGGCAAGTTGGAAACTGCTTTAATAGTAAATAATTTTGTATTTTGTTTGATCTTAACCTTGTCTGTGTTTCACTGATGCTGTACTATCCGTTGTTGAACAACAGTTTATGCTATAGTTAAGTCCCATGTAAAATCAAGATCCAATAGTTATTTGATATGGAATCAATTATAATCATAGAGGTTTGGAAGTTTTAAATTTGAGACTTTTCATTGGCTTTATACTGCAAAAGATGAAAGATGTCATATTAAACAGAATTGAATATGAAAAACAAGCTAAAATCGCAAGATTTTCTTGAGAAAAAAGAAGAAAAAAAAATCAAACAGATGAAATATAGAGAAGGAAAATTATGTACGAGCATCTGAATGCAAAAGCCGTAGAGAAGGAAGAAAACGGCAAATGCAAGCATAGACTGCTCGCAAAGAACAATGATTTCGGCAACGAAAAGGGCTGAATACGCTATCCATCAATCTGATTGATTAAAGCGCATCAGTGACGCAAACTAATTGCCTTCTTTCTTTTCAATCGAAGAGAAAAACAAAAAACAAACTTTATTTGACATCTGATCAACGAAGAAGAAACCCATTTAAAGACAACGAGAACGAATTTGCAGACATCTGAGGAAGAAAGAGGTTAGAGGAGGATCTTGAGGAATTTAGAGGGATATGGAGCATATATATAGACGGGAGTATAAAACCCTAGTTAGAGAGAGAATTGGGCTTTATGGGTCTCAGCTAGAATAGTTTAAAGGTTTAGTTTGGGCCCGAATTTGACCCGACCGGCATAAAGCCTTCCATAAACCCTTTGGAAAGGAGGGCGAGAACGATGAAACACGCAGGATTCTGAAATGAATTGGGAAGATCTTGTCGATCAAAAATGGCTGTAGCAGCTTCCATTTCCAGAGCTCTAACCAGAAAGCTCCGTGTGATCGAAGGTATTCGTAATAATAGCGTTTCGCTTCCCAGCCCAAGGGACCTACCGCCACTACCACTATGCTATTCTTCCTTCGCTCCCTCCGCCGTGCCGGAATCCCAGGCGGCGTCCTCTTCCCAAGCTCGCGGTACTTGTGTTTCTAACCTTTACATTTTGGGATTCTTAGTTTTTTTTTCTTCTATTGTTGTCAATATGATCTGAAGATGTTTTCCTTGGTTGGTGGTGAGTTGATTTCTGGTTTCAGGGAATGAAAGAAGGTCGGGATGGTCTAAATTGTTTCTTTTCCTTCCTGGAGCTCTCACTTTTGGACTCGGAACTTGGCAAATTTTCAGAAGACAGGACAAGGTACTTTGTTTCCCCTTCCATATCTCCCTATATGTCTGTATCTACTCCTTTTTGTTTTGTTTTTTTATTTTCCTGAAATGGCATAATTTACCATATTTATTCTGTTTAGATTGTGCCCATTACCATGTTTGTAGTTCACATTTTCTTTTTCTTTATCTATGATAAAATTTTGATCTTTTAGTTTTCCAAACCTCAATGTCAGACTCAACTATGTGTTGGGACGTATACAAGTGGTTCCTGCAATGTTGTAGTATCCTTAAAAAGTTCAGATACCTAATTGCATATTTCAGACCACCTAATTGATTCTTAGTATGTGAATGTTTCTGACACTAAAGAATAAAAAATTATTTGTGAAGATTAGTCGAAAGCGAGTGGAGTTACTTAGAAGAGAAAAAAAAAACTACTCTGTTTAGCTAATGAGACGATTTTACTCAAATCTGTTGTCTCTGTGAGTGGCATTTAGTTAAGTGGACTATTATCTTTGACTATGTTTGTAAGTTGTAGATAAAAATGCTGGAATATAAACAAAAAAGGCTGGAAATGGAACCCCTGATGTTTAACGGAATATCTCCATCAGATGGGAAAGTGGATTCTCTGGAGTTTAGGAGGGTGAAATGCAAAGGATTCTTTGATGAGAAAAGGTCAATTTATCTAGGCCCCCGTTCAAGAAGCATTTCAGGAGTGACTGAAAATGGGTACTATGTCATCACACCCCTTATGCCTATTCCGAACAGCACTGAGAGGTAAAAGCAGGATTTCTATTAATGTTTTCAATGATGATTACAGAACATGCTTCCTACAAGTTATGATGCTTGCTTCTCTCTCTACTTATAAAAAAAAGGATAATTGCTTCTCTCCCTTGTATTGAAATTTGATAAGCATTTAGACAGTGATATTCTCATTTAAACTACTTATGAGTAATTTCTCTATTTAAAATATCTTTTCATATCTGATGTTATGCTTTTTGGGGACAGAGACTCTATTTGCCCTTTACTTGACTAGCTGAAGACTATAAAATGTGGTATTGAAGACCCTTTACTTTGCTCTTTTAACCTTTGGACCAGAAAAATCATTATTTCCTTGTTTATTACTAAATTAAAATTTGGCAAGGATTATTTTCGTGCAGATGCTTTGTTCTAGAAAGAATCACCAAATTGCCAACTATATTATGCATGAGTTTTCTAGGACTTGTGGATTTATGGGGTAACTTGGTCAATTATTACAAAAATCCGGATATAGAGGATCGTTAATTTATAGGCATGTATGAAATATTGAAGGGAACAATTCAAAAGGTTTTGTTGGGTTTAGATCATATGCTGGAGTTTTGAGTATATTCAACAAGCTGTATTTTGCACCATAAGAAATTTCTGTGTGGCTCTAATATCTTGAAAGGAAATGTTTCAACATTTTATCCTCTTCCGCAAATAGAGGATTTCATCATGTTTAAATTACATTAAAAACTAGACTTTTGCTTTTATTGTCTTGAGTCTTGACCGATGCATGGAGTTATGTGTTATGGTTCTCTTTCAGCTAAAATATGTTGAATATTACTCTTCCAGTATGCAGTTGCCAATTTTAGTCAACAGAGGATGGGTGCCTCGTAGCTGGAAGGATAGATCTGTGGAAGATTTGCAGTCTGGAAAACAGCCTTTGGCAACCCCCTCTGTCGAAGATAGCGAAAGAAGCTCTTGGTGGAGGTTTTGGTCCTCAAAGCGTCAAAAAGTGGAGGTTATTGTTATTTTTAGTAATTGTCATCGCTTTATCCCTTCTCTATGGTGAGATATATTGGAGATACAATCTAACTTCTAGCAACTTACAGGTTAATGTCCCTACTGTTAATCCTACAGAAGTTGTTGGAGTAGTTCGTGGAAGTGAGAAGCCTAGCATATTTGTTCCAGCAAATGATCCAAGCTCCGGTCAGTGGTTCTATGTCGATGTTCCTGCAATTGCTTGTGCCACCAGACTTCCTGAGAATACTGTCTACATTGAAGACATAAATGAAAATGTCAATCCAAGTAACCCTTACCCTATTCCAAAGGATATCAATACCTTGATTCGCAGTTCCGTCATGCCGCAGGACCATCTAAATTATACATTGACATGGTATGTTTTTGCATCTTTTGATATTTGAATCTTTGGATGCACTTGCAATCCCTTCACGAGGGACTGGTTTCGTATCCCTAAATAGTGATATATTCATCTATGCCTTGATCTTTGTTTATATAATTATGTTATTGGATCAATATTGAGGTGTATTCTGTTACTAGAGTATCTTTCATAAGAGTTCCGAGCTCAGTAGAAGGAGGGGGGGAGCTGTTTAGGTAGAGGATTATTTCACATAGCCAAACATTAGAGCCACGAGTGATGAAAGGTTCTAATCCATAACGAGATGTGCTGGGACTGATGTGCTTTATCTGTTGATGTACATAATGAGAAAAGCTAAGAGTTAGGTGGGATATTTCTCCGCCCCTCCTTTTATTGGGATTTGATGGTGCTGAGAGGTTGATATTGATGTCTACGATGTGGAGACCTTTTCAAGGTCAGTTGGATAATAGACAGGTGATTGGACCACTCACTTAAAAATAGACAGTAGAAAAAGAAAGAGTGTAAGGGAAAAGAAAACTTTTGGACTTTGTACAAAGAAACAAAGAAATGCTCTTCTCAGATGGTCTTGTTCATTAACATTATAATTAATTCCATTTACCTTGTTTGATATCATGTTTGACTAAGTCTGAGTATAACACTCATATCATCTTGGTTGATGTGGAATGCACATATCACCTAGGTTCATAATTGTAGTTTCTGTGCTAATATGAGTCATGACACATCAAAGAGATGAAAACATGCTCTGTAATTGAATGATAGGGCAATTTTCAGTGGCCTGTCCAAAAAAATGGAAAAAGTACATACAGAAATATTCGAATACACGATAGCACCAAGAAGACAAATTCAGCTGAAAGTTTAAGGAACTCTAGGACCTTCTACATTATCTTTCTCTGATGCTGGTTTCATTTTGAGCAGGTATTCACTTTCTGCTGCTGTCACATTCATGGCTTTTAAGAGATTGAGGACAAAAAAGACTCACAGATAACGCTTGTTGTAAGCAATAACTTCTATGATCCTCTAGTAGATTTGCGGAAAACTTCTTGTCGAGGGGCCTGTGCACTCTGGGATTAGTCGGGACTTTATCCTGCACAACTCAATGCCAAGGAAAAAAGAAGATATATTTTCCCTCTAGTTCACATCCGTGAATTTGATGTGCTAGAACATGAAGCTGTTATCCTTCGATCTGTCCTTATCAAAATGAGGCAAATTTATTTGTTAGCTCAAAAGTTCTCAGTTGTGCTGGAAAAAACATCCTGAATCAGCTGCTTTCTTCATTAAATAAGGTAATATACTAGATGGCAGTCAATTCATCTGAAAATAGTGTTCTGTATTCTGTCTTTCTATAGTGAAGTGTATCCCTTACAAATTTGGCGCCGAAGCATTTTCCAAATTTTCATCTCCTTATTTTTTTGTTTTTCTGTTAAGCAATTTGGTAGATACCAATTTAGCCGAGGATATGGCTATTTGGCCCTATCTAGAGCTTTGGCCATTGTTAAATCTAAATCTTGATTAAAACTTGAGGTTTTGGCGGTTAATCCACATTGGACTAGTCATGCTAAACTTCAAATAATAATATAATATTATATATTTTAATAACATTTTTAATTTTTTGTATCTTTTACAAATACATTCTATATGTTAATTAACAATTTAATTTTTACTTAAAATTATTGTTTTCCAACTATTTTTTTCCTCAATCTAATTATCAAACACATCTTGTCAATCCTTCTTACATCAAACAATCACATGTACAATTTTTGTCAAATTTTTCTTCTACAAAACAATCACATCTACAATTTTTTAAAATTATTATATGTTAATTAATAATTTAATTTTTACTAAAAATGATTGTTTTCCAACTATTTTTTTTCCTCAATCTAATTATCAAACACATCTTGTCAATCCTTCTTACATCAAACAATCACATATACAATTTTTGTCACTTTTTCATCTACAAAACAATCACATCTACAATTTTTTAAACAATCACATCTACACAAAATCGATCAAGTACGTCAATATCATTATAAGATCCAAGCAAATCCAAAAAATATGTCATATCCAAAGATCGTAAGATGCAACAGCCTTCATAAGAATAGTTGGTAGATTTATACAACCAGAATACATAACTTTCTAAGTCCTAGGACAATTTTCTCATTTTTAATGCATACAATTAATGCTACTAAACATTCATGAGAATCCACGCCTTTGTTCGACATCTATTAACCTCACTCTATTACTGTTGTTTGAAGATCTCAAGTAATTGTCGCCAAAACTTGAGACAATTTCCTTAACAAATTTCTTTATGCTTAACTGTGTGGTGCTTTCTCCGATTCTAACATACTTGTCTATTATATCTGTGGTTACCACATATGCTAGGATCCTAATCGTTGCAATTATTTTTTAAAGGAAAGACAATCCAAGCCTCCCATTGGCATATCTCTTTTGGACAATAATCATGATGAATATTACAACAGAATCTATGCTTAAAGAAAGATCACGACTCATTCAAAATCTCCTCCTAAAAATATTGAGTGGATATATTAGTAGTTCAACAAAGTAATAATTCAAAACGCATTGATGACCATAGAAAAAAATCAAGTCTGATGAACATACGACGTTGAGGATTAAGATGAGGTGAAGAAGATGTCCCCTTGGTAATCATTATAATTGGTTGCATCATATCCAACTCATGATTAGAATACTCATCATATGATCAATATTCAAATAGGGATTCATAGTAAATTGAGGGAAGAAAAATTGAAGAATTGAAAAAGGAAAATTTGGTTTTTGATGTGTAGTTAGAGAATAGGTCTATTTATAGGACTTGATCTTCAATTATTAGCTACAACTAAAAAGTCGGTAAAAGTAGAAGGGTTAGCAAATTATGTTTGTTAGTTTAGAGAATTGTAAATATCATTGGTTGGTAGAAGAAGTTATGAGAACTTGTGTTTGTTAGTCTTTTAGAATTAGAAATGTGATTGTTGGATAGAAAAATGTGGTTTTTGTGAAAGTGTTCGTTAGTTTAAAGTAGGCCTGTTTATCCGGGTCGGGTTGTACCCGGCCTGGTTTGAAATTTTAATATATTTTTTAATATTTTAATTTTTTTTTTTTAAAAGATTGAAGAAAATTTTAAATTCAGGTTCCGGATTTGGGAATCCGAAACCCGGATGAACATCCCTAGTTTAAAGAATTGTAAATGTGATTGTTGGATAGAAGAAAAGTTGGCAAAAATTGCATAAGTTGTTAAGTGTAAGAAGGGTTGACAAAATGTGTTTGTTGGATAATTAGGTTGAAGAAGAAAATAGTTGGAAAACAATAATCTTAAGTAAGAAATAAATTGTTAATTAATATATGAATTGTATTTGGAAAATGTTAAAAAAAGTTTAAGAAAATATTATTAAAAAAATATAATATAATATTATTATTTTGACTTTAAAAAGACTAGTATAATGTAGATTAACCCTTCAAAAGTTTTAGCTATAGCCAAAACCTCAAATTTCAAAATTTGGATTTGACAATAACTAAACTATTGTCAATACTCTAATTATGCAAGATGCAAGGTTTTTTTATGCTTTAAGGTAGTTCTCTCTCTCTCTGCAAGCACTTTAACACCCAAACACCAGGTGCCAATTTCCGTAAAGCTATTTCTTGTTTTTGTTATCACTTTTCCTCTGAAAAAGATTGATTTGCAATTTTCTGACAATTTTTGAGAAACATTTGATGTATGAGAAGTCTCCTGAGCCAAAGATCCTTACGATAGAAGAGGTGGTATTCTGAAATGATTTCATGTGTCTCATGCGCAACCAACAGCGGCGCCTAGGATGGATGCGCCTCCACTTCCCAATCATGTATTGGACCAAAAAATCCCCCACCGTGAGGCACAGCAGAGGCGGAACTAGAATTTTGTGTTTTGGAGGGCGATCGATAAAATATGCAATAAATGTAAATTTTATAAGGATGATCATCAATGATAAAAGTATTATGTTTTGCTAATTGCTATTATCGAACTCTCTAAATGTATATTAATTTTCAAATTGTTCACATCTTTTTTAAAAAAAAAAATCAATTATTTTTAAGTAATTGCTCATTTTTCTATGATTTAAGAAAAATCTATAGATTAAGAATAAATTTGAGAATTTTCTCATAAATAATGATGTAATGCTGTTAAATTTTTAACAAACTATATCTCATAATCATACAAGTTAGATTGAAATTAAATAAGTGAGTATAATCAATCAATTTTACAATCATATAAATTTATAATCAATTTTTTTATTAGAGTTAGACTGTTAATTGAGTAACTGTGAGTTTATGTGAGTTGAAATTTGAGTTTAAGTGAAATTAAAAGTTAGAATATAAATGAATATATATTAAAATTTAAATGAATAATTTTAGTAAAAAAAATTTGGAGGGAAATTTTTATTTATTTTTAATTTGAGAAAGAATTTTAATTATAATAACTCATAAGCTGGGTCCGCCCCTGGGACACAGGTGCGTGGGTGTAGAGGTGTGTGCTTGGGTCCCATGCTAAATCTAATTATAGGGATACCATTACGAGCGGTGCTGCTCTACAGCCTAAGTAGTACTGTTTAGTATTACACCTAATGTAGATTTTAGTTTTTATTCTTTCTTTATTTTTTTTATTTAAATATTTTTTCATATTTTTAAAAATATTTTTAAAAAATATAAAAAAAATATTAGTATACTAATAATCACTTTCTAAACTATTAAATTTTTTAAAAAAATACATGAAGTATCAAAAGAAAGTATCAAACTTAATAGACATACTAGCATTTTTCTATTATATATCCAAAAAGTACAATAAAAATCCAACCGTTGGCATGCAATGATCACCACAACCCATGAGCTCCACAAATTTACTTTTGCCCCCAGCACGACTCACCTGTATTCCTTTGAGAGAGTAGAGTCTTGCAACAATGAACAACGCAATAGAGAGAATTTTTTTTTTTATCCAACTCTTTATAGTAAGAGTTGTCCTACTCTGGATCGTAAAGACGAGGAAGCTAAACTCCCCAACAACCATTTCAAGATGAATTGAAGTCACATCAATCAACAGGGTCTCTAGTCATAAATTACAATCCCTTGTCGAATTATACAAAAACCGTCACTTTGTGCTCCCCTTTGGTGGGAAAGGGTAGGGAATATTTATTTCTTTTCAACGTCCATTTGTCCTTGTGGGGGTCTTCTTAACCCTTATCCATGTATTCTCTTATCGAGCTTGGGAAGAAAAAAAGGCCTTTTAAGAGGGGATTTAGTTATGAATTTTACTACATACAAAAAAATTCACGCAAGAATTATGTAGAAACAAGTCTAAAATTCCACGTTAACTAAAATTAAAAAAAAAAAAAAATAATTATTTGTCTAACACAAACAGAACTAAAAATTAAGAAGGCTAAAATGCAAAACAAAATTAGAGATAAACTATAATCCATTTTTCGCAATTCCTGCACAAAATTATCTACAAGTATCATTTTCCTTTAGTTATAACTAGGGGCCCGGCCCGGCCCGGCCCGACCCGAAATTATCAGCTTTCGATTACTGATTACCCTCTTATACTGGTTGCCCGATTTCGTCAATCTTCCTCTTCTTCCATTTCAAAGAATCCAAACAAAAATTCCATTTTCAGAAAATCCAAACAAAAATCCTAAATCGATAAAATTTCATTTCTAGAGAGTCCAAACAACAATCTCAAATCAACAAAAATTCTAGAAATTTAGAGCATAAACTCTAATGCTGAGCAATTTCTTAAAATTGGCAATGATGGAAGCTTGGTCTTGTCACGATATGATTGCTGCCACTGTCATTCCAACGAGCCACAAGTGGAGACGGAGATGGATCGGCTCAGGGGATCGAACGATGAAGAGCCGGACGGACCTGGCGTGAAGGAGAGTAAGAATCATATAATCTCCTGGAAGTTGCCGTGAAGAGTGAGAAGAAAAAAAAGAAAAGTTTGTATTTTAGGTACCATTGTTTTGATCTTGGGTTATTTCTTAGATAAATTCATCTTGGACGGTGGAGGACTTTTCCGATAGTGACGATCTCCCCGACTTCGAAGCCATCTTCGCTGCGGAGTTCTTCATGAGTACGAGCTGGCGAGATCTTGGATTAGTCGGCGCTTGGTCGAAGAGAGAGAGAGAGAGAGAGAGAGAGAGAGAGAGAGAGAGAGAACTCGGAATATCCGATTTACAGATTGAAGATGAAGCGACGGAATGACTCGGTTTGAGGGTAACAAATATTTTAAATCGGTATCAGGTAATGCCCGAATACCCGATTAGCTCAAATGAGTCAATATATCGGTATCGGGTCGGGTCGGGATTTGGATTTTTGTTCAGCCCTAGTTATAACTTAAAAATCTCAAGAGATTACAAACTTGCTCCCTTTGTGGAAATACATAAGTTTCTGTTTGTACAATAATTTCAAGCAGCAATAACCACAATAACCGAATTACACATGAAATCAAACCCAAATCTCTATACATTCTTAAATGCCAATTGAAGACACTGAAGTTTTTTACTTTACAATTTCCAAGACGGAAAAATATGAGAAAAATAAGGACAAGCCAATTGAAAAATATCAATTTCCTTTATTGTTGTGTACTGTACAACATCTGTACATAATTTACTGCTAAAAGAATACAAATCAAAGAATGCAAAACAAAGCTATTGACTCAACTCGCTTACGCTTACAACTACTAAACAAACTATATATGGAAATGAGCAGGAAAAAAAAAATTGAAGACTAGATTAAAAAAATAATAATAATGAAATGAATAGAAAACAAACAAACAAAACATAAGTAACAAAAAGGCTTCATCGTATACATCTTACTTGCAAAGGAGACAATGATGTTCCTGCATGGATTGCCTTCACCAATTCCACAAAATTGAACAGACTCTCTCTGGAGAACCACCTGAACTTCCATGTTACAGACATTGGACCTGTCTTTTCATAATTGCTGGCACAGGGGAAGAACTCTGATGCATCACGCTTAAGAGCTAATGTCACACACAGCCTCTCTCTAGCCTCAATCACCTAAAATTGAGGTTCAGATGTCAATTAAGGATTATGATATCGTTATCCCACTGGAGACAAAACAATACAGTAACTAGGATAAAACATGTCATGTTTCAATTATAGAAACACACACCCATACATGTAAAACACCACAGTACACCTATAAAACCACAATTGCATTAATAGAATCATGATAAAGAAAAGAAAGATAACGCCTCTTATCAAATGAGGTGGATGTGATGTATATACCTAGCAAGTGCTTATAGAGGTAGGCAAAATCTTTTTTCGATAAGATCAACGCAGAAAAAATCTTGAAGAAGCATTGATAAATTCAATAAGTTACCATCTCAGATAAATCGACAATGGAGCAACATGAATCGAGTGAGAAATATGGGGGCCAAGATGAATCCACCAAAAGGGAGCTGAAGTGCATAAGGTCTTCAACACAGACAAGCAGATTTGTTCCCATCACAAATAGTGATCTTGAAAGCCATATATCCTCTGTCACATGTTAAGAGCAAGTACCAAAATGAAAAATGTTTAGTCATGCAAAACAAATCATAAAAGCATAAATTCTTTAACAGATATCCATGACTTCTCTATAAAGTAGGATGTAGACTCAAAAATAAGAGTTGCGCACTACTCTCCCAAACTTGAGTTTAAAAGGAACAAGTGGGTTTTTTTATTTTGTCCAAGAAATATCTGTTCCTCCACATTTGCGCACTCATCAGAAGTATATGTAACAAGCGAACTGCCAAACAATTTTGTTGATGGTATACTGGTCCAAGGGGTATCCAGTCCAAAATAATGGCAAAATCTTATCTGTCCTAAAAATTTGTCGCTAATTCCTGAATCAGAATAGATCTTGGATACAAGCATCTAAACAATACACTACATTGATCATCAACATGAGTTGTCTTTAATCTATCCATGAAAACGAACAACAGCTATGGATATAGACAGTCTAGAGAATCATCGCATAAAATTTGCTAAAATTATAACCATTATTAACTTTATGGATTATGCAAGTTTTGTCAAGCCTGTTATAATTAAGTCAATCACTTTGCAAGGAGTTGAGAATCCATCTGGATCAGAATTTCATTTCCTCATCAGCTGAAAGTTTTTATGGAAAAGGCTACCATATACAACCACTGACGCCACTGAGACAACTATGGTGTCACGGGAAAGCATCTAATTGAACTGTGCTTTTGACAGAACAAAAAATATCCCAAAACAATTGTGACTGAAGCCCGATCAATAATGAGTATTAAATATTATCTATTATTTCAAAATTATTTACCAGACTCTTCATTGTCTGTTTTCAAAATCCTTCCTGTTATGTTCAATCAGCTTTTTGTGAAGCACTAAAGTTTTTTTCTTGCAATGGAAGTGAGCTATCAAATTATTCTCAGGTACATCAGATATAAATGATAACCAGGTACTAGTGAGAAGCATACCTCCATTGTGGTTGCACCAGAATAGCACAATAGAATATTGGTATAAGTTCACTTTTGAACCTCCACAAATTTGTTTCTCAAACAACTCGACCTGAACCTGCTCCAAACTGCCATTTAAATTTCCAAAACCAGTCTATCATAACAAAGAAAAGGAAAACTGCATATATAACCTACAGATTTGAAGCTAAATAAATATAGCGTAAAAATAGGACAGAGGCTCACGGTAATGTTAAAGCAATTTCTAAAACAACGTTGTGGGCCATAAATCACCTTTGTAAAGAACAGTTATCATTTTCTGCAGAAGAATCAAAAACTTTGAAGGTACTAAACAATTGCCTTGACTTCTCGATGCTTCTAGTTATAAACAGGTACTCTGAATCCCTGTCAATGTACAACCTAACCAAAAAAAAAACAAAAACCGTTTTTAGGAGAATGACAGCTTCTATGATCATAAAAAGAACCAGAAATCACTAACCTCACAACCTGAAGTCCGAGACCAACTGACACCTCTCTAATATCTTCAACTTTGTGGCAACCTGTTAAACTTATGACAGTTCCTGCAATAAGCCCAGCAGTCATTAGGCTGAAAATGCAACAAAAGAAAGTTCCCAATTGATCAGCATTAACTGCAAAATCAATGAAAGCTACACCTCCTGCAATCATATCCTGACCTGATTGATCACCTGCGACACCAATGGACAGAACATACAACTTGTTTTCAGTGCTCAGTACCAGACCCACCTCTCTGCATCTGGAACAACTGATATAAATTAAACATCAGAATGAGAACTTGTGTCTATAAATTTTTTAAAATATCTGGATATTGTTAGGTTCATTGATCGAATGGAATGAATTCAAATAAGTATATATAATCTTCTGAGCAACAATATCTTCCAGAACATAATCCAAGTATATAAGAATAAGAGAATATATCAATTTTTTTAATATAGTTTAGAGATTCCATAGCTCAAAATGCAGCTGTATCTCACTGATTTTAGAGCTTAAGAGAGTTGTTGGGTGAAAATATAGAACTGGATATCTCCCCCATGGAGTACATAAATAACAGGGGTGATTCATGGCATCAATTGCAAAATTCATAAGGTAAAATTCATCTACTTATACCACTGAAGCAAAGAGTAGACTCGTCCATAAATCTAACATAAACAGAAAGAAGAGAAATTAGTAGCTACTAGACAAAAGAAATTCATGATGATATTAACTGCCAAATTTATGCACAGACGTATATTTTTGTAGTCATAAGTACATACTGTGTGCATTCATACATACATTCAGCTAAGGCTAGCTAAGTAAAAGAGAATACGAAAGGAATATTTAAAGAAAAAATAGTACGTATTGTACATTCACTTTTCTACATATAAATATTCACCTCTCTCTATACTTGGATTGAGGCACAAGTACACAATCACAACGCATATACTGCTGACAAGTTTCATGCATGCTGGAATCTGCAATATTTGTATTGAAATAGTTCTCAACAAAACCATCATCCCCTAGTGATGAGCACCTAGACCCGGGAAATTTATGAGCATCATCCATTGGTGGGGTTACAATTGCATTTGTCCAAGTCTGTTCAGCTCCATGAATATCAAATTTTACATTAGATCTAGAAAACAACTCTTTCTTGCTAACCACATTATTCTCCCCTTCTAGTGGTATCACTCTTTTCTTTGATTTCCTTTTGCCTTTCCTCTCCTCCAAATAATCAGCCTCTTGGTTAAAAATTTGAGAAAGTTCATCATCTAGAGTAGCAGCAGCAGGAAAATCATTGCTGTGTGAATGGTGGAACTGTTCTGAATTTGAAGATATCTGCATTCTGGAGGTTTGGTCATCACATGAATAAGATATACCATTTTCTCTTACATGAGGAATTTCGTGTCTTTGGTCAAAATCCTTATCCTCAAAATCAATTGAAGATGAGTGCTTTTCAATATTCCTAAGATAAGATTCATTCAGTGACTTATCAACTGCAGATATTGATTCACAGAAATCATCATCACTACAGCTGGTGTTACTATCCGATGATACCACCGAATAAGAATCTGCGGATAGCTGCAAAATTTTCTTGACTAAGGTGTGGCGACGATGAAGAATGCCCTCTTGATAATGAGGGGGGGATCCAGGGTAAGCAGAAGACGAATGTGAGACTGATATATCATCAATGGCTGATAATGGTGATATGATGACATTTTCAACCACTCCATGAGCACCTTGGATGGCAAAAATATCAGAGTGGGAACTTGTAAATTGCTGATGCTCCTCTTTCAGATCAATTCCCCCAGCCAGAAAAACCCCACCACTATTCCCCAGTGAGCTAACTTGGGTAAAGTATTGATTATCAGGCAAATCAATAGACATATCTGCTAAGGAGTTGTCAGATTCTAAAATATTTGTACCACTATCATCTCCAGAAGCTAGAACAGAGTCAGAGACATATCTCGAACTATCGCCAAGATACCTTTTACTTGACCCCTTTTTTGTATGATTCTCTTTTTCATTACGCATTGTTTTCCCAGTAGGTTTGGTTATTTCCACAAAGTTCTCAGAACCATGATCCATCCACACCCTAAACTCACGTAACCAAAGAATGGAACGCTCTTTCTTCATGAGTTCAACTCTATTCATCAAATCAGCAATTTCAGCTTCAGCATCGGACAAAACACTGTCCTCTCTGCTTCGAATCTCAGCATCACATGACACCGAGTCTGGGTCAGAATACATACATATGTTCTCTTCTTCATTCTCAATAAAAACAAGACGGGATGCCTTTCTCTGTTGAACATTACACCATTAGATGACTGCCTAAATTAATACTAACAAAGAAGCATAAGCAACATACCAGTATGGAGTACCAGAAATTAAAAGTGAAAAAAAAAATGATTTTGAAAGGTATTGCACATAAAACATTTCAGATGTGGCAAATACACTTTGTCCCACTGAACTTCACCAATGGAGCATAGAAGCAGGGTCAAGTGTTACATTAATCTCTATACAAAGAAGCAATTATTGGGCCTTGAACTTAGATCTTAAAACTCAATTATTAATTTCCATAGACCCGTTAATTGTAGTGAGTGCATACCCTCTTTTGGTTAATGTTCCCCCCCTCTTCTTTAGCTTCATATTTTGCAGGAGAATAAAAGCCAAAGGTGGCAGGTCGCTTCTGCCTGCTGCCAATAATAATTTGCAGTTTCCAGTACTCTCTGTTGCTGATGTGCTTGTCATCTAACTTCAACTAATCAGTATACAACAGAAAAGGGAAAGAGATTGTGAGTTTAGTAGGGGCATGAAATTGAGAAAGAAATCATGAAATGCTTGCTATAAATATTATGATTAGTTAATTCCACTGCACACAACAATGAAGTATATCATAATTTCAGGAAAAGAACAAAATGTCACAAAAGCAAAATATTTAAACCATGCCTTACTTTATCTAGATGAGTAAAATAGCTGAATACATGTGCTCTATACCATCGGGCACAACATAATGGATTTCCTTCCAACCATAAGCTTCGTAGAGATGGAAGGCACCCAAGGAGCTCTATCTCTGAAAAATTGGAAATAATGTTGTAGGAAACATCAAGCCCTTCAAGTGACTTCAAATTCTCAATTCCATGCAATGTAGTTAGAGCATTGTTCCTCAAAACAAGTTTACCAATACGACAGGAGACCTGCACAGTCAGACATTATTGGTACATGGTTCCAGAGCTAATTCCTAAATTAAAAATTTAAAACAAATGGCAAAGTACTTGGCACTCACACTAAAGATAGATGCATACCATCCAGTATCAATAGTTTTCCAAAAAATATATATATATTGATAAACCCAGATAAGTAAAACAATATCCGACAGGGGAAATTATTAGCATTTTAGATAAAATTTACTAATCTAATATGACAGTATTTTGGTTTCAGGCCATGCATAAAAAAAGTTTGAAAATCTTTAAATGTGTGAGCAGAACATCTTTAATGTTACCAAGCTAGCATGTTTACGTGCCATGCGGAACTTTTCCTCCAAACACAGCTCAAACTACCAATGGGCTAGTAATTCCAACATAATACACAAATACCAAGTTTACGTCACGAAATGCTCCTCGTCTCCATTGAAAAACCACAAGTTTGGTAAAATGTACAGTGCTCTATTAGTATGATCCTGCATCTAGGATTGACTGCTTAAAAACTACTATGCTATGCAATGTAGTAATTAATACCTAAAGAGTTCTAAAAAGCTATCAGCTATGCAACCAATAAAGAACACTAGAAAGGTTCCATCCTCAAAACTACAAGAAGCCTAATTCAGTTCAAGCTCCACATTTGATGCAAGAAAATCCTAGAGTTAAACAATCTGAATAAACTTTTTATTTTCTTTTTCTTTTTAAACAGTCTAAACTTCCAGATGAATCAAGCCCGAGGTCTCCACAAGTGTGTTTTCTGTATGCAACTATAATCACAAATAACTCACTGAAACTAATACGGAAAACTAAACACTCAAGATGAGTACATATGGGCTGGAGCTCCTTGTAATCTATGTACACTATACACAAAAACATGCACATGGCACTAGAGCTCTCTGATCAAGAATCTTACAGTCAACAAGTTGAAGAAAGGGCCGAGGACTATACTACTAGGCTAATTATATTAATGCAAGTCAAATACTTCAAGTAAATACCTCCCTGAAGTATGAAATTGATCTTAGGTTATTAAAACCAAGATCCAGGTGCTTCAATTTGGCACACTTGCGAAGGTTATCCACTTTTGCAAACTTGTTGCGGCTAAGATCAAGAGTTTCAACAGCAGGAAGAAGTTGCAAAGACTCGTCCATTAGAACCAGGCCATTACATGCACACGAAACAAAGGACAACCGGTTCCATAGGGGAGAGCCTTTTATCTCAGCCATTCTACTAGCAAAAATATGCCGTAAAGCATCCTAAATTATACGCAATGTCAAAGAAAAAACCATTAGCGCCAGTAGCAGACCGAGTGATCATACCATTGAATTCACATATCACCAAAAAGAATTAAAAAAAATATATATGTAAAATTCAAAAAGAGAGATTTATATTTCAGACGTACAAAACTATAAAGTATATTGATAGTAATAAATTAGAGACCACAAGTGCTCCGTAACATCTCTTGGGAAATAAAAATACAAACTCTAAAAATTTCAGAACTTCATACTTTTTTTACTTTACAGGATCAGAAAGCAAATAGGTGTAAGAATTCCATTCGAGTTATGTATGCATCACATTTAATTTCCATCCACCAAATTCAGGCATTTCTAATGAGTTCTGGTATACATAAAAATTCTAATTCCCAAAATCCAAATTCAAAATCCCATTGTGTCTTTGAATTTTTCCATTCCCTTAGCAACTAAGCAACCAGATAAACAAACAAGCTCACCGTGGAATTGTAGCATATGATCTTTTCCAAGGTGTGCCTCAACTCCAACAACCCTCGCGCCGCGGTAGTGGACAAATCACAGCCTCTGAGCTCCAGAACCCTTAGCCTACCGAAGGGGCGTAACGACAGCGGCGTGGGGTCCCGAGACGGATGTAGGAGAGTGGAGACGACCTTGAGCGAGGGCAGAAGGCGAAGAATCCGGCGGAGCTGCTCTAGCGCGCGGTAATCTCCGATGTCCGACACGTAGGCTCGGAGGTAGTCCACGGGCGTAACGGCAAGCAGGCTCTCCAGCTCGTTCAGCGCCTCCAGCCGCGACTGCACGTAGTGCAAGCCCGCCGGGTTGAGCTTCAGCACGACGGAACCTTCGAGCAGCGGACCGGTCTGTCCCTCGATGAATTTCACCAGCTTCTCCAGGTACCGATCCCCGGTCACAATCGCCATTCCTTAAGGGCGATCTTTTCTCGAACAATTACGGTTTCTATTGACAGCAATACATAAAGCAATCTCCGGTCAGAGTATAACTACATCAATGTATCCGCATATGACTCTGAGAGAGAGAGAGAGAGAGAGAGAGAGAGAGAGCGTAGGGAAGTTTGGGAGGGATTGGGGAGAGAGAAACGGCCATGGCTCTCGCGTCGAGAGAGAGAGAAAGAGACGGACGCTGTATAATGATTGGCGTTATGCTTTGTCGTTTTGGAAAATCGTGATTTTTAAAGTTTTAAACAAATAATTATAATATAATCAAACATAGTATATATGAAGAAGAGATCTTATGGACGGACACCTGGCAGGCATGCACTGCACGGTTCTGGCAAAACCGCTGGCTCGGGTCCTCCGGGGCTCTGCTGGTCCTCTCATGCATTGGTCCACGTCATCTTGGGACTTTCCTTTTTTTTTTTTTTTTTTAACCAAATCTTGGGATATTCCTAAAAAAATTGATCGGATTAGAAATGATACTGTAATATACACTTGACTTATTTATGAGTAATCTTAAATATAATATATAATTTTAAGGTGTATAATTAAAAAAAAAAAAATTATTGTTAAAAAATTATATGATTTATAGATTTAAATTATATATATATACAGTTATAGATTGCATTAGTATCATATATTTTTTACAAAAAAATAGAGCATCGTAATTTATAACGTGAAATATTATTTATAATTATTAAGCAAGTAAATGTCGTACATTTATTTTGTAAGAAAATAAGTATAAGATTTAATAAAAAATTAACATTTTATAAACAAAATTATTTATTTTTTTAAAAGAAATGTGCAATATTATTTATATAATTCATGATTGTGTCTAACATTTCTCGTCTCTAAATATAATATTTATGTCTTTGTTGATATTTTATATTTCACATATGGATAAATGATGTGTAAAACCACTTATTTGTTTTTTGAAAAAAATAAATAATTTTAAAATTTATATAAAAAATTATGTTTTAATACTGAATTTTACTTAAAAAAAAAAAGAAAAAGAGATGGAGTGCGTTGAACTGTGAAACTTAGACAGCATTACTTATATGCTATTATGTAGTTTCAATTGCTTGAATTTGAAGGTTGAGATTGGCATAGGCAAATTCAATTTCCAGGAAAGTACAAGAGAGAATATGAGCCGCAGAAGAATATATTTGCAGAGAAATATGAACCAATTGCATGTGACCCATCTCTATAAGTGGGAACCCTTTTTTTTTATTATGTCCGAGCAGATTGAAGCTGTCCAAATCAATATAATTTGGAGTGCTCTTTACAGAACTTCTTGCATGTGTTTTTGCAGCAAAAGTACAAAGAATGAAGTATGGAATTGGAAAATAATAAAATGTCAAAGGACCAATTTTGTGTGAGCAAATTGACATATGAGGCTTCCATTGATGTTTTTTCCCAACAGCAGATTTCCACAAAACAGCATCATATCATTTCTTAAGTTATATTTGAAAAGTTAAATTATTTATTATATTTAATATGATAATTTAAAAAAATTATAATAATAAAATGAGTTTAGATTAAATGAGATGAGATAAAATATTTTTACTATCCAAACGGCTCTTAGTTTCAATACTCCTTTTCTTATATATCATTAATGAAAAATGATACTTGCAGAAAATTTTGTGCAGAAAATGAATTATAGTTTATTTCTTGTTATGTTTTGCACTCCAACTTACTTAATTTTCAATTCTTTGTGTTGGATAGATAGTTATTTCTATTTTTTATTTTTTTAATTTCTTTAATTCTAATTGATATAAAATTTTAAATTTATTTCTGCATAATTTCTATGTAAAATTTTATGTATATAGGAGAACCCATCATAAATTCTTAGGAGAAATGATAGAGTCATCAAAATTTTGTACATTTACTTTATACTGGATTTTTTTTATTCTAATTTTTTTTTATTTAACAATTAAGGAAATATTTTTCAATAAGTTTGTAAAATTTATCTTATTTTTAAAAATAGTTAAAGTGATTTAAAATATTTGAAAAAAAAATTTACAATACTTGGTGCCCATTGGTACGAATCCTACACTTCTTAGAATACCCACATCCGATTTTCTATAATTTTTTTCAAATTTTAAAAAAAAAAAACTCCACTCCTTATAAATTTTTCTTAAATTTTAATTATCTTAAAAAAATTCTTACATTACATTTCCTATATTTTTCTTCATCTATTAAAATAATATTATTCTATTATTTATTTATTACTTTTTTTACTACTTTACTTCACATCATAATACTATTCACAATAAAAATAATAATAAAATTTAAAATTGAAATGAATAATAATCTCCCAAATATGAGAGAGAACTGTTCATGAGTATCAAATCCAATCCTATCATAGGGGACCGCTAAAACCCATTTTGATCTCTATAATTTAACTACAATAATATAAGGGTCTAGATGTGAATGCCCTTAGGAGTAGCACGGCTCAATAAATACTATAAATCCCACTTTATGCTAATTTGCTTAATAAAGTCCGGACAGCAACGCTTAATAGAAAATGAAACGATTACGTTTCCTTTAATTAAGCCTATAAATAAGTCAGCATCCATGTTTTGTTTTTGAGTATCTTTAAATGCCCCAATTCAAGCTTGAGTTTGTTTAAGTTTGATTCATTAATTCTGGAACGTTCGACGACATTAATTATATAAATAAATAATCTTTGAAAGTTGAAACAGATAATCCAACCCCAAATTAGAATTACCTCTACTTAAAAATATATTCAGCCAGATTCCAAATTTAACTCGAATTCAAAATTTTCTTAAACAATTTTAAGAAAAAAATTTTAAAATATTAAGAAATAAATAAAATTTTAAACCGAACCTGACCAAGATGAACAAACCTACTTAAAAACAAAACGTATACTGCTTAATTTAATATACCGACATAAGTAGTGATTAAAATTTTCAAGTGATGTCATGAATTCAAATTCCAAATGCAGAGTACCAAAAAACACATAGAGAAGATGCATTCCTTTTTGGCAATTCTCTTTTATTTTCATTTAGTCTGTTAATGCATAAGATTGCTCAATAGATCAGAATGAATAAAAGAGTTATTCTCGATCCGCAAATGTATTTAAGCCACACTAGTGAGATTGAGAACCCCACGAGAGTGGTTTGAGTGTCATACTTGTTCGTACTGGAGAATTTACGTTATGGAGAATTTACGTTATTCGACGTAAAAATCTCTATTGATAATTATATAATCTTTCATGACCTCATATATTTTTTAATATAATCGAAGCATTTTTAGAGGGTAAAGAGATTGAAAAGGATGACTTGGTTCTAGAGAGAAGTGCTTTGAGGAGTCATCATACGCAATTGAGTCTGTCCAAAATTGAGGAGATTCTCTTTTTTTATATAAGTTTATTTCCTTCCTTCGAGTAATTGAATCACACTTACTTTATGAAACTCTTTCATTTTACAGTTGAGTCAACTTGCCTATCCCTGAGCTTGATTCTTGGCCTCTTCCTTGAACTTGATTTTATCCTTAACATAGTCCAATTCAAAAGAGGAGCTTCCACTACCATAACTTGGCCACTTCTTCGTCCAGGTATAATGTCAAGAAAATGTAATGTTGGAGTTCAAAATTGAGGATCTTTATTCAAATATTGTGTTAAATTATCATTTGTTCTAAATACTTAAACATATAAGAAGAAATAAGTTTTTTATTATTTAAATTATAGTCTAACATAGCATTAGAATAGATGCTTGACCACTTATTATGAGAAATAAAAAGGACATAAAATTGATTTTCCGCTACCGGATCTGAATCCACAAGAAAAAGATATATCTCGAGTTTTATGAAATTAATTAATCAATATTTATACATGAAAAATTATATTTATCATCATAAACAGTCACTTTATGATGATATATACAATAAACTGATATAATTTTAATTTGATATGATATAGTTAATTATAAAATTAATTTTATTATAAAATAGATCTACATATCATATAAAGTCATGCTAATTTATAAAATTATTTTTATAAAATCTCTATAACTGTAGCACTTCTTCCTACAAAATGAGTAGAACATTTTATGCCTATAGTTTTCATTCGTTCGCTGTATCTAAACTGTGAAGATAAGCGTTTCCAGCATGTACTGGAGCTGAAGCTTAGTGGCTGTGTCGTGTACTTTTCAAACAAAACTCCCCAAAAAGAAAAATAAAAAGAAATAAAAAATTTCCGCTGCCGGTATTCGAACCCGGATTATAGATTTCTGATGAAAAATTGCCATAGTACTACAGCGGACTTTGTGCTCATGTTCTGTTTTTCTTTTCTTTATACTCAATTATCTTCGCAGATTATACAAAGTTTTCCTACCCATGTTAACTTATAGCTGGACTATTGCAACCTTAAAAGTCAAAATACTAATTATTTCTTAATATAGCGCCTGATCTAGAAGATTTCTACATAAAACGTGTTAGATCTAGGGTTGAACAAATAAACTATTATCGATATCCTCGTTTTCTCGAATTTTTTCAACCAATTTACTTGACCCGATTGTTCAAAATGTCAGAAACGAAATTACCCGTTACTGACAATCGTTCGATTTTACAAATTTCAAATTCTCTCTTAATTTCTCAATTGTCTCTCTCTCTCTCTCTCCACCCTAGCCACCACCTCAAATTGCCAACGTCAACTTCCAAACCCTGCCAGACCAAGCTTCTTGTTGCTGGCGTCCACCGTAAACATTTGACATTGAAGTCTCTTCCGTTGAGTTTGACAGGTATTCTAAAAGGTTTTCGCTCAATCTCTTTCACTCTTTTGCAAACATGCATCTTCCGTTGAGTTTGAAGTCTCTTCTACCGGAACAAGCTTCTTGTCGTCGACATCCACCTCAACTCGTACGCATGCATGCATCGTCACCCAATCATGCACATAGACCAGAATCATTCCAGGAAAGATGTTTGGGTATTTTTGTTTTGATGTTAGATTTTGGTTTTCTCAAGAGCTAGAATTTTTTTTTTAAAAGGAAGGGATAGGATTGATTGTAGTTTGATTGTTCTGATTTTTGGTACAAATGAAACTTTTGTATTAGGGCTTTTTGAAGGGTTATTCTTGCGACTTGTGAATGAAGCTTTTGCATTTCTAAAGCCGTTGAGTGATATGGGAATTGCCGAATTAGGTCCAAAAAAAAATGAAGAAGATAAAGAAAACGGGATATCAATTAATTGGGTATCTGGTGAGCGGAATAGATAGGTTATCGAGTCAAGTCAGAATTTGCTAGTTCGGGTCGGGTTAATAGCCCTAGTAAGATCTGTACAGATTGAGGCTTATACATATGTTTTCTCGAAAATATATATCTCAAGTGTTATTAAATAAATTAATCAATACATTTAGACCCATGAGTTGATAAGATAAATTAAAAATTGAATAAAATATTGTTAGAATAATATATTCTTTAATATTAGTTTTATTTTGTGATTTAAAAAAAAGATTTTTTTGACATATTTCATTTTATATAAAAATTTAAAAAATAATTAGATAAAATAAGAGATTAGATTAGATGGGATAAAATGAGAGAATAGTCAAGGAAAAAAAAAAGTGAGAGAGGAAATCTTCTGTTGAAGACATTTTTCACCACCAATTAACTTCGATTTAAACTTTTTTTTGTACTAAAGAAATCAACTACGAATAAAGCTCGTTTGCCAACATCAGAACCACTCGTGTTTAGCTGTTATTCGTATCCGTTTCCTTAATCATGGCCCCCCACAATTATTCAAAATTCAATCCCAAGGCTGTTTGTGTGATAAAAAGAGAAAAACAAGAAAACAAAAGAAATTGAGCATTTATTTGTTCTAAACATTCATCTTAAATCATAATTTATTCTAACAGCTTAATAATGTTTTAACACTCCTTATATGTGAGCCAGGCTCCCTTCAATAAATGTGTTTAACACGTGGAAAACTTAATTAAAGATGTAGTTTCAATTACTTATATCATTTCTTAATATTTTATTATTCATGTCAGCCGGACTCTACTTTAATAAGTGTGTCCAACATAGCCAACATCTTATTTGTTTCACAATATTTTTTAATTAAACTCTTCTAATCTAATTATAATATATTTTTCAACTTTTCACACAAATTAAAATAAATAATTTAATTTAAATTCTAAAATAAAAATAATATGAAAAAAAATATTATAACTATTATGGACATGTTTCACAATTCTACGCACGCAATTACCTGTAAACAAAAAGAAACGAGATTTGGAGGTTTGTGAGAACATTTTTTATGTCTAAGTTAGTAAAAGTTGTGGAGATTTCTCTAGTCCTAATAGATGTGTCTCGTTGTACTTGTCTACCTAGGTAATATATATAGAGCCCTTGATGTCTTCTATTTGATATGATAATCACTTGATCGTTTATTTGCTGATAAACTCTCTCCCAAGATTATCGGGTAGAGTTATTCTTTTGGTAATAACAATTTATATCCTAATAGACAATCAAATTCTCGATTCAAGGTTTATTGGGTTAGGCTATTATTCTGGCCCATGACATGGCCCAACAAGCTCCCAAAGAGGAAAAGTTTTAAGTCATTCTAATAATAATATTTTAGTCAATTTTCAAATTTAATCTCAATTCATCACATCTTATTTGTAAAAACAAACTAGCCGTTTTACTATAAAAAACCCAAAATGCAAAGGGGGGTTTACTTTTTTTTTTTTTGGTCTTTTATTTTCATACTGCAATAACAAAGAAGAGCTTCTACTATCGTACTTTGCCACTTCATTGACCATAATGTCTAAAGAGTAATATTGCTCATCATCTTATATTTCATCATCCTCTCATCATCTTATGATATGACATTAAATTATTAAAGATTATTTATTATATTTTATTTATTGACCTATCATCTAATACTATATTATGAAATAATGAGAAAATAATAAGAAAGAAAATGATGAATAGATTTATTCATATCTAAATGCTCATAGCAAAAGAATGTTTTTGCAATAAAAATACATTATAAAAATATTATAAATTGATATGCTTTTTATTGTAATATATTAAATTAAAATAATTATTTTTATTATAAAATAAATTTAACTTACCATACGAGGGCATGTCGATTATTTTCATTCGTTCCATCTCTCAACTGTGAAGAAAAGCAATTTCCAAAAGATTTACAAGAGCAGAAGCTCAAGGTGGTTGTGTCGTGTACTTCTTTTCAATCAAGAGGCCAAAAAGAAGGGAAAATAAAAAAGAAAAAAGAAAAATTTCCGCTGCCGGGATTGAACCCGGATTCTTCACCATGAGAATTGCCGTAGTGCTACAGCGGACTTCATGTTCTTCTTTTATTCCTTTATAATTTATTCATGTTCGTTAATTTCTAAAAGAGTCAAAATACTAATTATTTTTTATAATAAATACACAAAAAAAAAGAAAGTGTAATCAAGCAAGAAAAGGGAATTCTTCTTCTTTAATTAGCTTCTTCAACTTCATGACGATAGTCCTAACACGAATATTTACTCCAACAAATAGATCTTTAATTTTTATTATACACTGAGAAATGAAAAACTATGAGATTTTAAAATACTCATATTATAGTAAATTTTCCCTCACCAAACATCGTGAATGTAGACATTATGTTGAACTAAATAAATTTATGTATTTCAACGTCTTTTAACTTCTCTACATATTTTTTCATTTATTATCATGAATAGTTTCACGGATATTGTACATCCCTACCGAACCTACCGTTGGAGGGCTCCAAACCACATCTAACAAGACTAGAATCGTTATAGCAGATCAAAAATGACTCTTTCTTTTTCTTTTTATCTGTTGTGCGATTTTTCAGCATTAACACCTAAGTTAAATTCTTCATTCACAAGCAAATTTAATATTTCCCAGTCGGTTATAGCCACTCATTGGAAAAGAATTTCTAGTCTGTCTTGGAGTTAATTAAACACTCACAATACAATTAAACGACCTTGTCATTATCGCTACTATTTTTTGAACGCATCCTTTAATGCTACCCTGGCTTTTATGGCTTTATCCCCTATAGCTCCAAATTTTTATTTATTCTTATTGTTTAAAGTTAAAAAATAATTTTAGCCAATAAAAAAAAATTAATTTTTAATTATTCCATTTACATTAGTCATCACATTAAATTAACTATTTTTTCATTATATAACAATAAAATAATATAACAATAATTTGATTTTAACTATTCACATTAAATTTTTATATTGGATTATCTATTTATTTATTATATAGTAATAAGTAATTAATATTTAAAAAAAAATATTTAACTTTTTTGTAATTATTATTTTATTTTATTTTATCATATTTTACTATTCTACTTATTATATATTAATTAATGATCATATTCTAATTAAATTATGGGTTAAAAAATTAATTAATAACCATATTCTATTTATATTAAATTAATAATTAATAATTTTTAAAAAAAATATACTTAATAAAATAAATATTTGCATGAATATAAACATTTGCTCTACTAGAGAAATTAATAAAATAAACATTTGTATTAATAAGAGAGAGAGAAAAAAAATATAATATACATTTGGTCAATTCAACGTGACTTTATTTTAAAGCTTATTGGCTAAAAATATATTGGATTTGACTTTTAACTAATCTAATCAAAGTGTTTTAGAACCTAAAATTCAAAAAGGATGGTTTCAATTTTTATCCAAAAAAATCATAAAATTTAAATATTGTTGTTATTTTAAATTATTTATATCACTTATGATTTATATGACATAATTTAATTTATAAAATAACTTTCTATAAATTAGATTTTATCATTGAAGTACTGTTGAGAATGCCGTGTTTTACATACCTACTTAAAAATATAATAACTCAACCTTGAATGCTTTCCCACTTTTTGTGGATATATTGTACTACCACTCAATATTCCTCCCTAATTAAATAGTTTGTTCTTGACTTCTTATGAATGAATACCAATTCATATTGAAAAGAAAAATCAATTTGATGGTATGATATTTTGTAGTGAGATCGATCAGTACCTCCTCTTATAATCTGAATTATCAAATAACTACTAAATCATTTTAAAACTTTGAGCTCCTTATAAGAAAAGTTTACTTTATAATATTTATTTTTATATAATTTCTTTATATTTGTAATACTTCTCAAACAAAAATAATAGCATATATATGTGGGCAATACTGCATACAGTCTAATTTTACATATTTTTTTGCCATCTAAGCAATAAACAGATAGAAAAATCTTAATTTTAAAATAAAATCAACTAAAATATCTTTATTTTATAAATCAAAAATTATAAAAATCTGAAAAACTCATTTTATTTATTCATGAAATCAAAGCGTTTCACTTAAACTTATAATGCAGTCCAAAAATATGGACTACAAGAAAAATTATTATATATATATATATGTGTGTGTGAGTGTTTTGATGAAAATATCAATAGGTTTCATCCGAACTAAAGGACTAAAAGTAGTTCCAAACTTGATTGAGTTCTATGGCCGCTATCAAGCATGGTAGAGATTCTTGTCAATTCTTATTCAAGAGTTCTATGTGTTGATGCCATAAAAATTGGCCAATAGGCCAGGGCAGGAAAAATAGTCATTCCCTGCCTACTGGAGCAAGTTGGGTGTCGTTTGGGGCCCCCGGCGAGACTCCGGTACGGCTGTACGTACGTAGATAGCAAATAAATAAATAAAAAGAGACACAGTATTTACGTGGTTCGGCGTAAGGCCTACGTCCACGGGAGTTTGAGGAAGGGGATCTACTATAACAAGTATTTTTACAGTCTCTCATGGTTCACTGTACAAAGAGAAGTATACATAAATCTAGTGATAAATCATCCGATTGTTTTTGAGTTCCTCTCAGAAAGCTGAAGGAGACGATCTTAAAGAAGAGATCCAAACTGTTCTAGAGAGAGATCTCTCCCCCTGTTGTTATCTGATCAATACTTTTTTATAGACCTTTTAGTTACATGAGTAAGTTGATATCTATCTTCTACCGTTCACTTCACCTTGGTTGCACACAACCATATGTACCTGCCAGTCCTTTCTTTGTCGCATCATGCTTTTTTTCTTGTCCCCTAATATGACAAATGGCTGACCCGAGCCCTACTTGAGATATTTCACCCTCATACTATGTAATGCTAATTGAGAGAAGCGTCATTGATGTAAGATCACTTCGATTATTTTGAGTAGGTACAACCTTTTTTATAATCATTTCTATGATTATGTTTTAAATTGATCTATATTTATATAAATGATGTTATTCTCATTAGTTATTTTATAAAAATATCCTTTATTTATAATAGAATTGTGTAGAAAATGGTAGGTCATAAACCTTACATGCCGTTGGTTGCAGCTATGGGTTTTAACTTATAGATCCACGGTGGCTATCATGGCTTTGGGTCGTAGATCGACCCATAGTCAAGTTATGGTCATGCAGGTGTAGGCTACGGCTTGGTTGTGTGTGGAGAAAGAAGAAGCGAGTTGAGAGGAGGAGAAGAGAAAGGAGAGAGAAAATATACAAAAAATAAGAAAACATAGATACAAAAAATAAGAAATTATACAAAAAATATAGATTTATATTTTTGTGTTGTTCCATATTATATATTGGCAAGTATGATAAATATTGCCTTAGATAACCTAAATAATGTAACAACATGAGAGGAATATCTTTTAGTATGTCAATAGCTATTTTACAATAGCTGTTTGCTTAGAATTCAGATAAAACATAAAAGAAGTGGAGCATTAGAAAATTACAAGTTCAACAATTTGAAACTCCGATTAAGAATTTAACTAATTCAAACAAATTAAAAATATAAAATAATATGTAACTAGGAAAAAATATATCACCAACAAACATAAAACAATATATCATAACTATATAATAAAATATGCTTACAAATAATGTACAGAATAAAAAAAAAAAAAAAAAAAAGGAGAAAAGAGGTAATATTTGGAGGGACTTTATAAATTATCATACTAATGAGAATGAGAATGAGAATGAGAAATGAGAAATGAGAATAAATATACAATTTCCTGCACGGTCTCAAAATAAAATTTCAGCTTTTATCATTTCATCTTATTTAAATATTTCTTAAGGCAAATAAAGAAATGAGAGTGCCCATTGGATTGGGTGTCAACTCAATTAATTTTTATATTAAGTACATTGATAATTTGATGTGCATAGATAGAAATTAGTTCGATTGATTTTCTAATAGAAGGTTGCTTGCGTTGTAATAGTAAAAGCTTGGAATCAAGACTCATTACTGAAAATTCGAATAAGTCCCCGTTGGGTTGGATGATATGCATGGTAGAGAGAAGTTCGATCGGTTTCCAATCGTAAGTTGGCTACTTTAATTATTGTTGTTCTTGTAGGGCGTGCATGGGAGAATATTGTCTGACGGTATGTGAATAAGAAGAGGTTTACGCTCTTGAACTGGACGCATGACCATGCTTTGATGTTTATTTTTATTTTTATTTTCATTTTTTTTGTTTCATAAGATCCTAATATTCCCAGACCATGATATTTTATTCTTTTTTAGATTTTTTAAGATTATGATGTTATCAGACCCAATGCCAAAGCCAAATGCCGATGGCATACCTCATTCCCAATTAATGTAATGATACCCTGCAAGTTCTTTTCATAATTCCCAATAACGTCCTACTTTTTCATAAATGTACTAAATGGTGGACGTGAATTTAAGAAGAATCCAGAAGCGTACGAAAATTTAAGATGAATCAATTGTGAATGATAATTTAATGGAATTAAATTCTTAATTTGAAACCAACAATCAAGAATGAATATGAAACAGAACATCAAACAGAGGTATTAAACGGAGTTAAAATAGAAAATCAGTTGTGAAGAATAGATGTTAATATACCGTTAAACCAATATTTTTATATGTTAGATAGTCATTTTATATATATATAAAGATATTTTTTTTAATAGTGAAATAAATGATTATTAGTATATTGATTATATATATATTTATAAATATTTACATATGCTTAAAAAATATTTGAAATAAAAGGCAAAGAAATAAAAATTATAAATTACACTAGGGACACAACAAGTGAGCAGATTGAATAGGTATAGTAGCATTATTCTTTCTCTTTTTCAAGTATGCACTCACTTGCTCCCTACTTCTATACTTTTTTTTTGAAGTTAAGATTTAGTGGCGGAATCAGAAATTTGATTTAGTAAAGGCTAAATAAAATTAAAAATATAATAAAATATTTTTATCTATTTTTATATAAGTTTTCTTGCCATATATAACAACTAAGTATTAAATCTAAATCAAATTTTTAGTTATTTCTCTTTTAATATAAAGAACTAAATAATTTGTTAGAGATTCATCTCAATTTTGTTACAAAATCTTATTTTTATAATTTTCAATATATTATCATGTTATTAAATTATTTTATTTTATGTGAGTTGTATTTTATTTATTTTATTTTTAAATCAGATTAATTATTTTAAATTAGACTTTTAAGTAATTAATTTATAAAATCAAAATAATTTTATAGAAAAATAGCTAAGATAATATTTTAAAAAAAGGGCTAACAAGATGATATTAATATAATCTTATTTTAAAAAAGTGCCCCCTACCCCTATGTACTTCGGCTTGTGTTAGGGTTGTCTGCCAATCCTCTAATGGGATGGGTGGATGAGCTAAATTGTAGGTAGGCGAGAAAGTGGTCCGGTCGGAGGTGATGAAACAAAAATTTTGGTCCATCATTTTTACTGTACCGAACATCCCAAGGACCAGTAGCTACTGGTCTATTTAGTCCAATCCAAGTATTTTCTATTTTTTCTTCTTTTTAAAAAAAATCATTAATAATTTTTTTTTATAACACTAAATTAAAATTAAGGGACTTATTAATATAGATTATATAACTAACTAAATAAAAGAATATATTTTATAAGATCAATGATAATAAATCAGATGAAAATCATATTATTAATTTAGATAATTACTACATAATTAGATAATTGATATTATATATTAGTTAATTGATAGCCTATTAATTTGTCAATAATATATTTAAAATTTTATATTATTTTTTTCTATGTAAAATTTTATAATGTTAACAGTGATAATTAAATGAAAATCACGTAATGATTATACAATCATTATATATTTTTTAAAAATCTCATTCAGTCTGATTCGATTCGATCCGCACAAAAAAAACCCTTAGATTGAGGCTAACCAGATTTACTCCCAAGTCGGTCTAGTCCAATCCAAAATTACTGTCTCCGAGCCGGACCCGCCGAATTTCACCCGTAATTGCAGGATCCACCGTCCAAGAGTATTCATAAGAAGTTTATTTACTTATTAAACTGAAATAGACACAAAAAGTTTGACAAAGTAAAGTGAATCATTAATCAAGTTAGTACGTACCTGACTGGCCGGTAGAGACTAGAGAGTAATAGCCAAATATAGCTGGAGGTTCTCTATTTTATCATTTATGATGAAGTTGAATTTCCAAAATCCTTCAAAAAAAGAAATGAAAAGAATCTAATGCATGTTTGGAATATTTGTAAGCTGGAGAACCTAGCATTAGACAATGACTGTATACCTATCAAAGATTTTACAATGTAAAGCACTTCCTTCTTACATATTTTTTTCATATCTTTTAAAAAATAAAAATATATAAAAAATTTATACACTACAAGAAAATTACTTATTTATGACCAGCTATTTCTTGTCAGAATGACTATTTCCTGTCAAAATGAGCCTATTTTGATCACAAAAAGTCATTAACCAGAAATAATCTGTCACAAATACTCATTTTTTTTGTAGTGTTATATACAGTCATTTTTATATATTTTTTTTACGTGTTTCGTAAGATGATTGATTGCATTATTTTTTAATATCAAATATTTCTTTTAGCAATTACATCAGTAGAATATATAAAAATAATTATATTTTGTATTATTTATATTTTTGTTATAATTTTCTCTCTCTTGTTGGGATAATCTAATATGTTTTTTTTTTTTTTTGGAGGAGATATAATCTATTATGTTGGGTGAGCATCTCGATGGAATAAAATGAAAGAAGTTGGTCCTTACCATATTCAATCATTAGTTAGGTGTTGTCCTTAGTGAGCTCTGCAACATTTTCCTAAGTCTGCTCCATGGCTCACCATGTGCTCCGTTTTAAACAAATTCAACAATATTCTTAAAAAAAATAATGGAAAATATTAGTATTAATGCAAGACAAATTAGAATCACAGGAGTCAGGACTAAGGTGACTCATATGTGCCCTGGCTTTTCATGGAATTAATAGTACAGTTTGATGAGAACATACGTATCATACATTACAGTTGGCCTGATTTTCTGTTCTCTAGCCTTTTCTTTTATCTTTTACGTATAAAATTTCTGGTGAGAAAAAAGCTGAGAAGTTTCACCGACGCAAAAAAGTTAATATAAATATAATTTGAATTGACATGACTTAATATATATTAATAGGATATAATGCGTGCGTTATTTCTCTCTCTCTCACCAATCATGTCTTCGAAGTTAGATAAAAACTCACAATCATAGAAGATGAACAGAAGTAATGTGTTGCTTAGGTCCATCAGTTACATGGAAAATGTTTTATATACTATATTATTAGTTAATTTTTATTACGCTAATAATTAGTAAGATATGATATATTTATTATTATTAAGTGATCGTTTATTAGATGATTATTTATCATCTAATAATATGAATGTGCCACTTCTTATTTAGTATGATGAAATAAAATAAAAGTGTGATCTATATCACTATTTAGATTAAACGTTTTATTTTTAATAATAATATTATATATAATCATAAAGTAAAGTTCGTAAAGATGCACAATCAATTTAAAAAAGAGTTAGTTTATTATTGAAAAAACTAATATTTTTTAAAATAATTATACTATATATATTTCATGACTATAAATATAATTTTTCTTCTTCTATTTATCTGACCTACACTTATGCATGAAAATCCATGTACCTGCCCGCCTACCTGTAGTTGTAATCTAATCTCCTTAAAATATTTTCAGATAAACCATCAAATCCCCATCTCTCTCTCTCTCTCTCTCTCTCTCTCTCTCTCTCTCAACCACTACCATCTTCATGTATGCTATTCAACGAGAATACATACACTATATAGCAACCTCAACGCCCCATCTGCCCAGCATTGACTCACTCTATAGAAGCATTTCAACACCCATTTCCTTGAACCTTCTCTCCTTTCTCTCTCTAGCACACCCATCCATGGGGAATATTGTGACATCTTGTGCTCCTTCCATAATCTCATCAAGTGGAGCGGTGAAGGTCTTATTCAGCAATGGAAGATTCGAAATCTACACAAAACCAGTAAAAGCAGCTGAGCTAATGCTAGAAAACCCTTCACATTTTGTCTGCGAGTCCAGCTCTCTCAAAGTTGGCCACAGAATTGAAGGCCTTTTAGCAGATGAACAGCTTCAGCTCCGCCATTTCTACTTCCTCCTTCCCATGGAGCTCCTCTACTCCGTCCTCACACTCGAGGAAATGAGCTCTCTCTCTTACAGATCTTCCAAAGCTTTAAAACATGGAGGAAGCTTCAACAACTTGGGCAAGATCTTCCCTGTCCTTGGGGAGTTCTGTATGTTTCCTAATTCTGAACCCAAGACATCCATTAATGGTGATGATCAAGACATTCATCCTCAGCAAGAACCAGTAGTACTGCTGCAGAGGTACTCAAAGCAGAGATCATGGAAGCCTGCGTTGGAGACTATTGCTGAAACACCATGTAGATCACAATCATGAGATCATCACACATAGCTGTAATTTGTTTTGTTTTTGTTTTTCTTGAATTTACTTTTCTTGATTATCAAGTCTTTTTGTGTTGTATATTTTTGAGATTATGAGTACTAAGGTAAAGAGGAAAACTTTGATATTCTCATATATTAATTCAATGTCTAAAATGTTTTAGTATTTTCGATGGAGCGTTACTAAATATTCTTAAATTAATTATTTTTAAATGAATTATAAAATAGGAATATAAATATCATAAGTTACAAGACAATTAGTATTATTATTTTTTTAACTGAATTAGAGTTCTTCTCATTATTTGAATGGAGGACTAAGGTGTGTGGTTTAAATAATAAGTTTACATAAAATGAAAAATTGAATAAAATATTATTATAATATTATATTTTTTATTATTATTATTTTGAAACTTAAAAAAATTAAATTATTTGTTATATTTTGTATAAAAATTTTAAAAAATCATAATTCTAAAATAAAATAAGAAGAAATGAAATTAGTTGAAATTGTTTCTTAATCCAAAGGTGACCTTAATTTTTTAGGTTTAATCATTAATAGAGAAACACTACGTAGATACAAAATTGGGGCCTGATGAATTTTCAAAACTCTAAAATTATTAAACAAATTATCGAATCAATAAAATTATCTCACCTTAAATTATTAAAATTGATATACCATATACTCAAATTTTTTAACAAAGAAAACTATAAAGATTATTTATGGTTGTTTTTTCTTAAAGCCTGAAAGTAAATGATAGGCTCAGTCCATTGTAAGCCCTATTCATTCTCATCTTTCATGGTTTGTTGCTCAATGCTTGTTGTTCTTTGTCTTGTCCCATTTTTTCTTTTGATTTCTTGGCCGAACGTTATACCTCTCTTCTTAGAAGAATTTAATTGGATTTATTTCCCTATATTACTGTAGCTAGGGTTTTGTTTGGCATTTATTTACTTTATTTTTCATTCCCCTCTTGAGTGTGAAAAAGGAATTGGGTTCTGGGTTTCATCTTCTGTGAATAAAGAGCTCGTCGTAGTAGCACCAGCATTTTTGCCTTTACTGTTCCTAAGCAGCCGTCGCTATTGTTCCTACTTTGTGAGTAAGCATTTTCACCTTTCACTTTCAACCGTTTGCATAGCTCATTCCTTTTTGCTACTAACCCCTATATATAAAATTTATTTAAGCTAATGCACGTAACTTATTGAGTTTTAATCCTCAATATGAGAAGAAATTGTTTGTAAACATTCGTATAGATGGAACTTCAAATGAATCATTTTCTTTCACCCAATTGCAGTAGCGTATATGGAAGTGGTGAAACTAATTAGAATTTTGTTTTTTAGATGACACATCAATAGTAACTAGAATTTTTAGTGCATTTCTCTAATTTAAAAAGTTACGAATTTGTCATGCGTATTAATTGAAAATGGGGAGCATGTCATTGGATTGTGGTTCTGTTTTGTGCATCTGTGTTGTGGTTTTAATTTGTGCATATGAGTTGTGGTTCTGGGCTGGTTTGTTAATTATTTTGGTATTGCTTAAAATACACTACCATTGTGTCATCAAATTGTGGTTCTGAGTTGTGCTTCCAGTGCATGATAGCAAATTTGGTAATGAAATTTTTTTAAAAGTTATTTAGCAGGATATAAGATTCCACAAACTTTTACCTAATCACGCAGCAAGTTAATTGATCAATCCACATGGATGCTAATAAAAAATAGAAGTATGAATCTATCAAAATGGGAAAAATTGCTTTGCTGTTTTCACCTAATTATGGTCAACCTTTCAACATGCACTTATTGGGTTGTGAAATACAGAAAAGGAAAACTTGTCCAATTGGATTTGGACAAGTTTAATTAGTAATTTCCATTTATACATTTTTGTAGGTGTTGTGCCAAACTACCACGTACCTTAGTTTTTCCTGATATTTTTTCTTTTCTTTTCTTTTCTTTTCTTTTGGACACCCATCTTCCCTAGTTTTTAAAACCAAGGTAATGGACACCAAATCCCTAGGGATTGGCTCAAGTGGTAAAGATCTTGGGCTTAGAGGTATGCTCCCCCTAGGTCTAAGGTTCAAATCCCCTTGAGTGCAAACAATCTCTAGGGGCCATTAGATTAGAGGATTTTTCCCTTGAATTAATCGAGGTGCATTTGCGAAAAACTTCTTATTGAGGGCTTGTGCTTCTCCGGGATTAGTTGGGACGATGTTCTGGACTCCCGCCAATTAAAAGAATAAAAATGGCCACCATCCCACTAATCTCAAAAGTTAGCAGTGCATTCTGTACTTTGGTATGGCATCTTCCTTGTTACATTATTTTTTCTCAAAAAAAGTATCTTAACATATTATTTAGTTAGTCCCTACTTAAAACCAAAGCTAGAATAATTATATTATCCTTAACCTCTCATGACCTATGATGGAAATTCTCAGGCTATGCAAGTTTCATACATACATATATATATATATATATATGTACACATATACCCCCAACAACATGTTAGCAAACTAAAGAGACTCATCAATTTGTTATCAAATCAGCATAGCATACCACTACCTGAATCCAAGTTTCTGGTATGACTCTTGAGAACGTTATGTCAACCAGATTGCCTATTGGGAGCTATTAGAAAAATGACCAATTTGGATTGTGAATTAATGAGAGTTCTGTGATATTGTTGCATCAAAATAAGTGCATTATTAATTTAGGTACTTCAAAAAATATTAAGAAAAAAGAGGTTGAATTGCAGTAGCTGTTCCTCAAAAAATTATCATCCTAATTAACAATAAACTCTCACAACCAGTACTCATCCTAAATCAATTGAATCATTTTGTCAACTTAAATAGTTTACTGCTTCACGATCAAACCGAGGTTAAACCATAAAAAGGAGCAGTTTCCTTGGTTGCAAGTCTGCCATTTTATCTCATAAAGTGAATAAGATAAAAATTAGAAAAACAACAAAATCTTCAGCAGCAAGAAAATCTCACTAAATTCACATTCTAGCATATTTCATTGTTTTTTCATTGTTTTAGTGCAGTAGCATTTTAGTGAAAGACAGTTTTGGTTTTGTTTTGTGCATCTGAGTTTTGGTTATGATTTTAATACAATAAATCTTCAGAGCAATGGATCTCTTGCTCGTTTTGTTTCACAAATTACTTGAGCACAAGGATTGGACAATGTCACAGGCCTGTATAGATGCCTATGGAAAGACCTTGAAGAAATGGCATGGCTGGCTTGCCCACCCCTTCACCCCAATAATTCTTAAATTATTGATCTAAATAGAAAATTTATTTGGATTCTTAGAATATGTTCTGATTTTCCTTCATAGACTTTTTTATTTGTTTAGTCTAACCTTAATTCAGACATTTTGAAAAATTGAATTACATATTAGCTAACAGGACTAACTCTTAAGTTTGAAAAAACAGATTAATAGAAAAAAAAAATTATTAAATTGATAATATTTTATTATTATTTGACTATAGATGGATAATTTAATGTGGGAATAAGTTTTGAGCGTAAAAGCCAAATGTAAAATCATGTGATATTATACAAATTTGATATTTGCATAATCTAATAAGGATGCTCTTACATGAAAAAATCTCAAATTTTTTAAAAAATCAAAAACATCTGGTTGAAAAGATTTTCTGGTGAATCTATTTGGTTCTTTCTATGTGAACTAATTTTGTTGTGTGCTAGTTTGTATTTTGCATCATGATCTCATAACCTATCGGGATCTCACAAAATGATGGAAATTAATACAGACACAAAAAAATCTCACAAAGGAATTTCACACACTGACGTGGAATTCAGTTTATTTTTTCTTTTGGTCTGAAATACCCCTCAAAGGGATCTCCGTCACTTCTCCCTTCCCCCTGCTTTCCCTTCCCATCCCCCATCTCTCATGTCCCTTTCCATCTCCCTTCAATTTGAGAGTCGCAGATCTCGAGCAAGTCGTATATCCCAGGTTGTCGTTCAGTCCAAATCTGTAATTTTGGCACAATCGAACTTCACACTTGGTTTAAAATGAAACAGAGACAGAGAAATGAAAAGCTCGAAGACCTCATTTTAGGGAATTGTTTTGGCATCCGGCTCTCCTTCTATTCAAATGTTTCTCTCAAATTGAAATAAATCTCGGTAAATATGTTGCCATGTTGTTCACGAAAGCACTCATTTTTTCTTTTTCTGTTTTTGATGAAACAAGGAAGCAATCATTTAACTAGTGAACTTCATTGCATTTTATTGTATTAAAAGTGTTTGGGATTAAGAAGCAAGATGAGATTTCTAGTATTATAAAAGGATTGAAGAAAAAACAATCGAATTTATTTTTCGACCCGCACTCTCCTGCGTTTCCAGTATTTCCCTCTAACCCTTGTCTACAAACGTTGCTCGAGATAAACTGTTCATCTTCTGAAAATAATAATAATAATGATGATGTCACATCAGTTTGTGAGATTTTTTTATGAGATTTCTATGTGTATGTAACAGCCCCCTAAAATGATTGTTATATGATATTGTTGTTGGGTCTAACCAAACATTTTGGATAATTACAAAGGACTTGAACTTCCCTAGCAACCTGGAATTACATTGGCCACCTTCCTATATACAGATTGATATTACGACTTTCATCAGTTTGAAATGGTATATGAGCTTTGTCCTCCTTATTTTAATGCAGCAGACTATGATACAGATAAATATTTAGGCGGCGGTGCAGCTAGGGGTATAAATGGTCCGGTCCGGTCCGGGAAATTTGTGGATCGATTTCATTCGGTCCAAGAATTCTCTCACCCTGGACCGGACCGAACAGGAGTTCGGTCCATACCGGTCCGGTCCAATTCGGTCTAGGGGCGGTCCAGTCCGGTCCAGGGGTGCCCCATATGATTTAATGGACTAAATTTAATATAAAATTCTATAATGATCAAATATTTTTTTGGCCCAAATTCAACTACTATAAATTATAATATGTTAATATTATAAAAGTATATATTATATATTAATATGTTAGTATATATTATATATTAAGTATGTTAGTAAATTATAACTAATAGTCTAATAGTCTAATAACACTTTCACATTAGTATATGTTAATAAACTATAACTAATAAGTAATAACACTATTACAATTTACATTAGTATATTATATATTTATATGTTAGTAAATAGTGATAAATTAGTTATAATATATTAAATAATAATAATACACTTATTATTTATATGTTAATATTATAAGAGTATATATTATATATTAATATATTAATATTAATATTAAAATTTATATATTATTATTTATATATACATATATTTAAAAATAAAAATTAAAAAAAAAATTCTAGGGATTCGGTCTGGTCCGGTCCAAGGGGATGAACTCCCTGGACCGGGACTGAACCGGAATTTTCCGATCCATATATTTTTTGGACCGGACCAGACCGGACTCCAACCGGTCCGGTCCGATCTCGGTCCGGGACAACCAGTCCGGTCAGGTCCGCCGGTCCGGTTCAGTATTTTTATAGCCCTAGGTGCAGCGCTTCAAAACTCGTTCACATTCTACATTTCCGCCAGCCTTTGTTATGGTAGGTGAAAGGTTCTTTCAAGTATTCAGACATTCATCAAGTATTCACCCAGAATGGGCATAGTTAGTGAACAATTTTTACTCCTATTGATTCCAAGTTTTACTCTACATAATAACAGGCTATGCCAGAGTTTAGGTTCATGAAGTCTAGATATAGATGCCCCGTCTAACTCTTCTCTTTATAGCCACAAGGTTGCCTTCTTTCATTCGATGTTGTTGAAGGTTTTTTGCATCGGACAGTTTTAAAAACTCAGTCGAGGAAGAAATTTATTCTACTATGTTGCGTAGATATGCCGAAAAATCTGAGTCATATCATGGAAGAGGAATTCATGCTAAGTTTGTCAAAGATTCTCTTTTCTTTTCTCTTTTCCTCCGTAATCACTTGCTTAATATGTATGTCAAATGCGGTGATCTGGTCAATGGCCTCCTATTGTTTGAGGAAATGCTCGAAAGGAATGTTGTGTCGTGGTCAGCTGGTATTGCGGGTCTCGTTCAACATGGTTGTCCTAATGAAACTCTTTCTCTGTTTTGCTGTTTGCACCGTGATGGAACAGCGAAGCCCAACAAGTTCACCCTTGTCAATACACTCCACGCATGCTCATTAGTGCAGCATTTGACGCAAACATATCAACTTTATTCATTCGTTGTTCGATTGGGATTTGAGTTAAAAATTTTCTTGATGAATGCCTTCTTAACAGCTTTGATAAGGCATGGTGAATTGGCAGGGGCTCTGGAAATCTTTGAGAATTGTCGAACTAAGGATATTGTGTCTTGGAATGCTATGATGGTTGGGTTTTTGCAGTTCCTCTTGCTTATAAAAGTTAATTAGCAGGAAATAGGATTTCACAAATTTTTACCAAATTAATTATTTGATTGTGAAATAAAGAAAATGAAAAATTGTCCAATTAGATTTGGACAGGTTTAGTTAGTAATTGTCATGTATACATTTTCGCAGGTGATCTCTTGTGTCAAGCTACCAACTCCCCTAGTTTTTCCTAATAATTTTTTTTCTTTTCTTTTGGACACCCATCTTCCTTAGTTTCTAAAACCAAAGTAATTACCACCATCCCACAAATCTCAAAATTCAGCGATGCATTCTGTACTTTGGTATGGCATCGTATGGCATCTTTCTCTTTACATTATTTTATCTTTGAAAAAGTATCATCTCATATTATTTGGTTAGTCACTAATTAAAACCAAATCTAGAATAATTATATTATCCTTAACCTCTCACGACATGTGATGGAGAATTTCAGACTATACAAGTTTCATACATGCATACATACATACATAACCCCCAACAACATGATTGCAAACTAAAGAGGCTCATCAAATTTGTTATCATATCAGCATAGCATACCATAACTTGAATCCAAGTTTTAGTATGACTCTTGAGAATGTTATGTCAACGAGATTGCCAATCGGGGAGCTATTAGAAAAAATGGCCAGTTTGGATTGTAAAAAAATGAGAGTTCTAAGATTTTGGTCCATCAAAATAAGTGCATTAATAATTTAGGTATTTCAAAGAATATTAAGAAAAAAAGGTTGAATTGCAGTAGCTATTCCTCAAGAAATTATCAACCTAATTAACAATAAATTCTCATAACCAGCATTCATCCTAAATCAGTTGAATCATTTTGTCAACTTTAATAGTGTACTGCTTCATGATCAAACAGAGGTTAAACCAAAAAGGAGCAGTTTCCTTTGTTGCAAGTCTGTCATTTTAGCTCACAAATTGAATAAGATAAAAAATAGAAAAGCAACAAAATCTCACTAAATTCACATTCTAGCATATTCCATTGTTTTTTCATTATTTTAGTGCAGTGGTAATTTAGTGCACATGACAGTTTTAGTTCTGTTTTATGCATTTGAGTTGTGGTTATGATGTTAAGACAATAAATCTTCAGAGCAATGGATTTCTTGTGAGCTAAAAGTAAATGATCGGCTCGGCCCATTATAAACACTCTTTATTCTCGTCTTTCATGGTTTGTTGCTCAATGTTCGTTGCTCAATACCTCGCCAGGTTGTTCTTTTGGTTTCTTGATCGAACGTTGTACTTCTCTTCTTAGAGGAATTTAATTGGATTTATTTTCCCTCCATTCCTGTACCTAGGGTTTTGTTTGGTATTTGTTCACTTTATTTTTCAATCCCCTCCCGAGTGTGAAAAAGGAATTGGGTTATAGGTTTCATCTCCTGTAAACGAAGAGTCTGTCGCAGCAACACGAGCATTTTTGCTCGCCTTCACTTTTCCTGAACAACCGTCGTTACTATTCCAACCCTGTGAGTGAGCATATTCGCCTTTCACTTTCAACCGTTTGCATAGCTCATTCCTTTTTACTGGTAACCCCCATATATAACAATTTCTTTAAATTAATGTATGAAATCTATTGAACTTTAACCCTCAATATGAGAAAAAATTGTTTGCAAACATCGTGTAGATGGAACTTCAAATGAATCATTTCCCTTCACCCAATTGCAGCAGCATATATGGAAGTGGTGAAACTAATTAGAATTTTTTTTTAGGTGACACATCGATACTAGCAAGAATTCTTAGTGCATTTCTCTGTTTTTACAAGCTATGAATTTGTCATGCATACTAACTGAAAATGGGGAGCATGTAATCGAATTGTGATTCTGTTTTGTGCATCTGTGTTGTGGTTCTATTTTATGCATATGATTTGTGGTTCTTGGCTGATTTGTTAATTATTTTGGTGTTGTTTAAGATACACTACTATCATATTATCGAATTGTGGTTTTGAGTTGTGGTTCTAGTGCATGATAGCAGATTTGGTATTGAAATTTTATAAAGTTAATTAGCAGGAAATAGGATTTCACAAACTTTTAAAGGATTAATTATTAGATTGTGAAGTACAAAAAAGGAAAAACTGTCCAATTGGATTTGGACAGGTTTAGTTAGTAATTATCTCAGAAAAAGTATCACCTCATATTATTTGGTTAGTCTCTACTTCAAACCAAATCCAGAATAATCATATTATCCTTAACCTCTCACGACCTATGATGGAGAATTTCAGGCTATGAAGTTTCACACATGCATACATATATACATAACGCCCAACAACATGGTTGCAAACTAAAGAGGCTCATCGATTTTGTTATCATATTATTATAACATACCACTACCTAAATCCAAGTTTTGGTATGACTCATGAGAATGTTATGTCAACGAGATTGCCTATCAGAAAATATTAGAAAAAATTGCCAGTTTAGATTGTAAAAAAAAGAGAATTCTATGATTTTGGTGCATCAAAATAAGTGCATTAATAATTTAGGTACTTCAAAGAATTTTAAGAAAAAAAAAGATTTGAATTGCAGTTGTTGTTCCTCAAGAAATTATCATCCTAATTAACAATAAATTCTCACAACTAGCATTCATCCTAAATCAGTTGAATCATTTTGTCAACTTTAATATCTTACTGCTTCATGATCAAACTGAGGTTGAACTAAGAATGAGCAGTTTCCTTGGTTGCAAGTCTGTCATTTTAGCTAACAAAGTAAATAAGATAAAAAATAGAAAAGTAACAAAATCTTCAATAGTAAGGAAATCTGAATTCACATTCTAGCAGATCCCATTATTTTTTCATTGTTTTAACGCAGTGGCATTTTAGTGCACATGATAGTTGTGGTTCTATTTTGCATAGCTGAGTTGTGGTTATGATGTTAAGACAATAAATCTTCAGAGCAGTGGATTTCTTGTGAACTAAAAGTAAATGATCGGCTTAGCCCATTATAAACACCATTTATTCTCGTCTTTCATGGTCTGTTGCTCAATGCTCATTGCTTTATGCCTCGCCCAGTTTTTCTTTTGGTTTCTCAGCCGAACGTTGTACTTCTCTTAGAGGAATTTAATTGGATTTATTTTCCCTCCATTCCTATAGCTAAGGGTTTTGTTTAACATTTGTTTACTTTATTTTTCAATCCCCTCCTGAGTGTGAAAAAGGAACTGGATTATGGGTTTCATCTTCTGTGAACAAAGAGCCCGTCGCAACAGCATCAACATTTTTGCTCGCCTTCACTTTTCCTGAGCAACTGTCGCTACTGTTCTTGGCCTGTGAGTGAGTAATTTCGCCTTTCACTTTCAAGGGTTTGCCTAACTCATTTCTCTTTGCTGGTAAACCCCATATATAACAATTTCTTTAAGTTAATGCACATAATCTATTGAATTTTAACCCTCAATATGAGAAGAAATTGTTTGCAAACATTCGTATAGATAGAACTTCAAATAAATCATTTTCCTTCACCCAATTGTAGCAGCGTATATGGAAGTGGTGAAACTAATTAGAATTTTGTTCTTAGGTGACATATCGATACTAACTAGAATTTTTAATGCATTTATCTGTTTTTACAAGTTACGAATTTGTCATGCATACTAACTGAAATTGGAGAGTATGTAATTGAATTGTGGTTCTGAGTTATGGTTCCAATGCAAGATAGCAAATTTGGTATTGAAATTTTTATAAAAGTTAATTAGCAGGAAATATAATTTCACAAACTTTTACCGGATTAATTATTGGATTGTGAATCACAGAATATGAAAAATTGTCCAATTGGATTTGGACAGGTTTAGTTAGTAATTGTCTCAGAAAAAGTATCATCTTACATTATTTGGTTAGTCCCTACTTAAAACCAAATTCAGAATAATTATATTATCTTTAACCTCTCATGACTTGTAATGAAGAATTTCAGATTATGCAAGTTTTATACATGTATACCTACATACATAACCCCCAACAACATGGTTGCAAACTAAAGAGACTCGTTAGTTTTGTTATCATATCAGCATAGCATACGATTACCTAAATCCAAGTTTTGGTATGACTCATGAGAATGTTATGTCAACGAGATTGTCTATCAGGAGCTATTGGAAAAAATGGCTAGTTTGGATTGTCAAAAATGAGAATTCTACGATTTTGGTACATCAAAATAAGTGCATTAATAATTAATGTACTTTAAAGAATATTAAGAAAAACATGGGTTGAATTGCAGTAGCTATTCCTCAAGAAATTATCATTCTAATTAACAATAAATTCTCACAACCAACATTCATCTTAAATCAATTAAATCATTTTGTCAACTTAAATAGCTTACTACTTCATGATCAAACATAGGTTAAACAAATAAAGAGCAGGTTCCTTAGTTGCAAGTCTGCCATTTTGGCTCATATAGTAAATAAGATAAAAAAATAGAAAAGCAACAAAATCTCACTGAATTCATATTCTTGCAGATTCCATTGTTTTTTCATTATTTTAGTGCAGTGGCATTTTAATACACATGATAGTTGTGGTTCGGTTTTGTGCATCAGAGTTGTGGTTATGATGTTAAGACAATAAATCTTCATAGTAATGGGTTTCTTGGTAGTTTTGTTTCACAACTTACTTGAGTACAAGGATTGGACAGTGTCAAAGGCCTGTACAGATGCCTATGGAAAGACCCTGAAGAAATGACATGGCTGGCTTGCCCACTCCCCTCACCCCAATAATTCTTAAACTCTTGATGGGAATGGAAAATTTACTTGGATTCTTAACATAAGTTCTGATTTTCCTTCAGAGACTTTTTTTCTTTGTTTAGTTTGACTTTAATTCAGACATTTTGAATTAAATATTAGCTAACAAGAGTAACTCCTAATTCAAATAATAATAATAGAAAAAAATTGAAAAAAATATATTATTTTATTAATATTTTGACTAAAGATGAATAATCCAATGTGAGACTAAGTTTTGAGTGGAATAGCCAAATGTAAAATCATGTGATATTATACAAATTTGACATTTGCATTTGCATAATCCAATGAAGATGCTATTACATGAAAAAAGCTTAATTTTTTTTATAACATCAAAACATCTGGTTGGAAAGATTTTCCGATGTATCTATTTGGTTTTTTCTATGAATTTCTTCGGCAGAGGTATTGTGAATTGATTTTGTTTTGTGTTGTTTGGTGTTTTGCATCGTGATTTCGTAACCTGTCGGGAGCTTAGAAAAATGGTTGTTATATGATTGTTTTTGGGTCTAACCAAACATTTTGGATCATTACAAAGGGCTTGAACTTCCATAGCAACCTGGAATTCCATTGATCACCTTCCTACACATTGGTCAATATTACGGTTTTTATCAGTTTGAAACGGTATATAATCTTTGTCCTCCTTATAATGCAGTAGACTTTGATACAGATAAAGATATGGGTAGCAGCTCAGCGCTTCGAAACTCATTCACGTTCTACTTTACCGCCAGCCGTTGTAATGGTAGGTGAAAGATTCCTTCGAGTATTCAGATATTCATCAACTATTTATGCATAATGGGCATAGTTAGAGAACAATTTATAGTTTATACTCCTATTGATTCCAAGTTTTACTATACATAATAACAAGCTATGTCAGTGTGCAGGAGCAAGAAGTCTAGACATAGATGCCCCGTCCAACTCCTCTTTATAGCCACAAGGTTGCCTTTTTTCATTCGATGTTGTCGAAGGTTTTTTGTATCGAACAGTTTTGAAAACTTAGCCGAGGAAGAAATTAATTCTACTTTCTTGCGTAGATATGCTGAAAAATCTTACTCATACCATGGAAGAGGAATTCATGCTAAGTTCGTCAAATGTTCTCTTCCCTTTTCTCTTTTCCTCTGCAATCACTTGCTTAATATGTATGTCAAATGCGGTGATCTGGTCAATGGTCTCCTAGTGTTTGAGGAAATGCCTGAAAGGAATGTCGTGTCGTGGTCAGCTGTCATTGTGGGTCTCGTTCAATAGTGCATTTCTCTCTTTTTACAAGTTATGAATTTGTCATGCATACGAACTGAAAATGGGGAGCATGTAATCGAATTGTGGTTTTGTTTTATACATCCGTGATGTGGTTTTGTTCTATGCATATGAGTTGTAGTTTTGTGCTGGTTTGTTAATTATTTTAGTGTTGTTTAAGATACACTACTACCATGTCATCGAATTGTGATTCTAAGTTGTGGTTCCAATGCATGATAGTATTTGATATTGAAATTTTTATAAAAGTTAATTAGCAGGAAATAAGATTTCACAAACTTTTAAAGGATTAATTATTAGATTGTGAAATACAGAAAATGAAAAATTGTCCAATTGAATCTGGACGGGTTTAGTTAGTAATTAACTCAGAAAAGTATCATCTCATATTATTTGGTTAGAAATGTCGTGTCGTGGTCAGCTGTCATTGCAGGTCTTATTCAACATGGCTATCCTAAAGAAGCTTTTTTCATAATATCGATGTCAAACCAGTTACTAATACGAGTCATGACGATTCTCTATTATATAATCAACGAACTCTCTTCCATGTACCACAACACTAGTAACTTAATTTAACACGATCTTTAATTGGGATAGTTAAAACTAATACAGTAATGCTTTTGGGTTCCGATTCATGTCTATTATAGACATTATCTTGTCATCATTCATCCATACCATTCAATGTACATATTAAGTGGAAATACAAGAAAATAGAAACAACTATAATAGATATCTTTTAATGTCCAATAACAAAATACTTAGTGTATCAATTATCACTTCATCATATTCACATCATGAGTATAAACATACAACCCAACTTTCCAATATGTCTTTTTGAAGTGTAATCATTAACATATAGTTATTATGGACATATTTGTTTATGTACTTTTTCCTTAACACTTAGGTATTTAAAATTTTATTAAATACTTATCATTCAGAGTAAAAATACTCTGAGGACATACGTTCTTAGCGGTTTGGCTATAAGTCGACAATTCTAAGTTCTAAGATAAATTTTCTCAGCCATAAACTATATATTGTGACCTCAAAGCACGCCACAAACTCAAAGCAACTGGTAAAATCAGAATTTGCTTTCCAGTAATTGACAACTTTTTATGCCAAATTTATCAAGAACCATTTCTATGTAACTTTTCTAAGACAATCCTAACAGTCCTTGCTTTCGATCTTGAAAGATTTTAATTCTGATCGCAAATGATGTCTTACCCATATTTTTCATTTCAATGTTCTCAAAGAAAATCCTTAGTTTCATAAAGTAAGCCAAAATCACTACTAGTCAATAATATATCATTAACATATAGGATCAAAATTATGAATTTACTCCCACTGACATTTAAGTATATACACAGATCAACGGTGTTCTCTTTAAAATCAATGGCAGTAATGGTATCGTTGAACTTTAAGTACCATTTTCGAGAAACTTGATTAAGCCCGTATATCGATTTCTTAAACCTACATACTAGGTGATATTTGCCCCTTTTCTGAGAATCCCTCTGGCTATTCCATGTAGACGATTTCATCCAAACTTCTATTTAAAAAAAAACTATTTTCACATCCATCTAATATAATTCTAAATCATAATGAGCCACCAATGTCATAATGATTCTAAAGTCCTTTTAGATATTAGAGAAAATGTCTCTTTGTAATCAATGTCTTCTTTTTTAGTAAAAGACTTAGCAACAAGTCTGGCCTTATGTCATTCGATGTTGCCTTTCGAGTCGCGTTTAGTCTTAAAGATCTATTTACGCCCCACACTTTTATTTCCTTTAGGTAACTCAACGAGATCTCAGGCTTGATTATGATCAATGGATTTCAATTTTTCTTTCATGGTATCGATCTATTTACTAGAATCACTTCTCTCTATGGCTTGTAAAAAGGTTAATGGATCTTTACTTGTCCCCATGTCAAATTCAGATTCTTGGAGATACACCACATAATCTGTCGAAATTGCAGGTCTCCAATCTCTCGGAGACCTGTGCAAGACAATCTGTTTTGATGACATTATAATTCTAAACTTGGTTCATTAATGACAATTTGTTTTGATGAATCCGAACTTGGTTCATTAATGACATTATAATTCTGAGATAGATGATCATTTACTTGTTCTAAGGTATCATCATAATGATCGATTAGAGGAACTATTATCTTTTCTGAGAATGTAAGTATAGGGACATCTACTCGTACTTCCTCAATAATCACATCTCTGGTTTCAATTCTCCCACTGATCTCGCCAAGTTCAATGAATTTGACATTTCCTGTTTCCATAATTCTCGAACTGTGATTAGGACAATAAAACCTGTATCCTTTGGATCTCTCTGGGTAGCCAATAAAATACCCGCTTACTGTTCTAGAATCCAATTTCTTTTCATGTGGGTTGTTCAATCTCGCTTCGTCTGGGCAATCCCAAACATGCATATGTCTCAAACTTGATTTCCTACCAGTTCATAGCTCGAAATGAGTTTTTGGAACTGCCTTACTAGGAACTTGGTTTAAACTACACATTGTCGTCTTAATAGCTTCATCCCACAATAATTTAGGTAAGGTAAAACTACTTACCTTACTTCTGACCATATCCAATAAAGTTTGATTACGCCTTTCAGTAACTTCATTCTACTATGGTGTTCCGAGCATCGTGTAATGTACAATAATGTCACGTTGTTCAAGAAGTTTGACGAATGGGCCCAGATTACAGCCTGATTCATCATACTTTACATAGTATTCTCTACCGTTATCCGACCTAATATTTTTACCTTTCTATCTAACTGTCTTTCCACTTCCATGAGAAATACCTCAAGTATCAACTTGAGATTTCTCATGTAACAAATAGATATATCCAAAACGTGAAAAATCGTCTATAAAGGTGAAGAAATAATTTTCTCCACCAAAACATTCTATGGAGAATGATCCACATATATTTGTATGAATTATTTCAAGAAGTTTTTATTTCTCGTGGCGCATTTCTTAGTATGTTTGGTTTGCTTTCATTTTATGCAATTCATATACACTTCGAGATTAGTAGAATCAAAATGCGGGAATAATTTATTCTTTTACTAATCTATGTATCCTTTCTTTGGAAATGTGCCCCAATCTTTTATGTCACAAGTCATCAAATTTTTTTTAGTTCAAAAAAAATGTTTCATGGTACTGGGTGTAAGAATTTTTAATAAATGTACTATCGAGACGTAATCAATAAAGACCATTAGAGAAAAATCCAAAACCAATAGAAAAATTATTTTAAATGTTTTGAAACTACTATTATGAAACAAAAAAGAATAACCATCAGCTTTTAGTCTAGATAGGAAAATCAAATTATGCCTCACAAAATTGCACATATATTTTATTATGAAAATCTAAACAATAATCGGTACTCAAAATTAAACAAAAATTTCCAGTGGATAAAACTTCATGTTTATTCTTGTTTTCTATAAAGATAAATGCTCACTGCCCACTGGAGTTTAGGATTTAGCTTGTAAGGTATCTTTCATGGTTGTGAAAACATGAACATTAGCACCTAAATTTAGCCACCAAGAATTATTAAAAACATTTACAAGATTTGATTTAAAACATACAAAGGTAAGCGACTTACTCTTATTTTCAAATCAAACCTTACTTTTAAGATACTTAACTTTCATGTATTCAATATTTTTCACAAATTTAGTATTTGTTACTATTATGCTAAACCTGATTAACTTTCACAGGGTTTTTTTTCTTTCGGTGGTCGAGTTCATTTTTTTTTACCATAATAGTACATTTTCTTTCTAGTTTCTTTATTCACAAATTAACAAAGCAATGTTATTGTTGTTTCAACTTAACCTTCCCTGAACTACATTACTTGCTAACTTATTCACATTCCATAGTATTTTAATACGTCTTAAATTGACCATACTGAGATAGCAATGAGTTCAAAATAAATTGAATAACGAAAGACTTCTCTACTTTCATTCCCAGGATTTGTAATCTGGCAATAATATTTATCATATAATGCTTTAAGTTAGAGACTTATAAACTGTAATAAGAATTTAAGCAATTATCGATGAACTAGTAGTGTCATTAAGACACTCCTTTGGGGGTAAATCTTAACACACTAAGTATTATTCGGCATCAAATTTTGTGGATGAACTAGCTATATCATCAAAATTCTTCTTTGGGAGTAAACTCTAACATACAAAGTGTTCCTTCCAATTGTACTTTTATGGATGAACTAGTAGTATCATCAAGACCCTCTTTTAGGAGTAGATCTTAACACACGAAATATTCTCTCCAATCTTACTTTTGATGGATGAACTAGTAGAGTCATTAAGACCCTCCTTTGGGAATAGATCTTGACACACAAAATGTTCCCTTCATCATATCCACCTTATTATAGGTTTTAATGATTTGTCATCAAAATTAAGAAAATCTTGTACTTTTGGATAACCAATCTTTTCTTTAATTTTGATATAATCATTTGCCCAAAGTTGGATAAATAATATATGGCATGATAATAAGAGTCAAAATAAACAATTCATACATATTTAACAATAATCACATGTATATAGATTTAATAAGATTTTCATATCTATAGATGACAATAATGACATGTATATAATTTAATGAGATTTTCATACATGTAGGTTACAATAATAATATGTATATAATTTAATAAAATTTTCATACATTTGCATAACAATAAAGTATGCATAGAAAATAAACTTTAATCAAAAATTTTAATGCCTTGATGAATTTTATTGCAGATGTATATAATACTACTAAGTAAATTTTCAAGAAATATTATTCTTTTCTTGACAGAATTTTAAAATTTTCAAGAAAGATTAGAAGGTCACAACAGGTACACTTAAAATTTTCAATCTCCTAGACAGAACTGCCTTAGTTTGTACGTATCCACACTTTTACAACAAAAGTTCATAAAACTTTTCATTTTAAACCAAATATGATTTTACAAGAAAATCACAATAATAACATTATAAAATTTAATCAAATTTTCATATATACATGTATATAACAATAATAACATGTATGAAATTTAATACATGTGTTTAATAATAACATGCATAAATTTAGAGTCGGTTTGTTTTCAGAACTCACTTTTATTATTTATAACTCATTTCGTATTTTCAACTCATCTCAACTACTCATTTTATTAATATTCATAATTCATCTCATCTCATCTCTAAATCCAAATGAGACCTATACAATAATATGCATATAAAATAAAATTTAATATATGTACGTAGTAATAATAACATGTATAACAATAATATGCATATAAGAGAGAGAATATACAAAACTTTAATTTTTTTTTGGAAAAAATATTAAAATATTATTTTAATATGACCAGTCCGGATTTGAACCGGACCGGTTCAAAAAAACCGGGTGGAATCCGGATCACTTTAAGTTTAGCCCCTTGTAGCCCCTTCTTTTCCCTTTAGCATTCGGACTGGGCGAGATCACATGCTTTGCAACAGCCCACTTGTTTCTCATTTCTTTTCATCTTCAACCTTCAGCAGGTTGAGGTTTGCAGCGCCGCAGAGGACTCCAGTCACCGCAGCTCTCGATCGCGGCTTTCGCCGGTGAGGAGGGGACGGCAACAGGTCTCCGTGCTCTTTCCGCCGACGACTCTCAGGTCCCCTTGCCCGTTCTTTCCTTCTTTTTCTTTTTTTATTATTGCCAAAAACAGCCGCGGCCAGTGGGTTTAACAACCCACTGCCGCCGTTACAGAGACGCCGGAGAGAAGTTTTATTCCTCCTCCCAGCGCCGACCTCACAATACGAAGCTGATGAGAACCATGCATAGGCAACGGCAGCACCCATTCAGACTTTATAGCCCCTTTGCGCCACGCCTCAAAACCACTCTTTTACACCACCACAGTTGAGCCGCCGTCCACCATTCACACGGCGCTCTGCCCAGAGTTAGCGGCTTTCTCAATACATAGGCACACAAACACGCAGCGGTTCACATGGTTTTTCCCTTTCTCCCATCGCAACACAGTGCAAAAGGAACTTTAAATTAAAACAAATGCACAACACAACAGAGGCAAGTGAAAATAAAATCCAAGTATTATCTGCTTCGGAAAGATGTTTATGTGTTTGATGGAATCGGTGAACAATTTTGAAAGACTTTATCTTCCTCTTTCACAAACACAATGCGGCAAACACAATAGATGTAAAGAAAACACCATTATAAATTTTTATCTCAGATCAAAAAAATAAAACTTTCCGTCTTTCGCAATAATGATAAAATCACCTAAACGAAAGCAATATATACCCTATATTTTATTAAGCAAATTTTACATTTGCATTTGCATAATCCAATGAAGATGCTCTTACATGAAAAAATCTTAAATTTTTTATAAAATCAAACACATCTGGTTGGAAAGATTTTCCGGTGAATCTATTTGGTTTTTTCTATGGATTTTCTCTGGTGGAGGTATTGTGAACTGATTTTGTTTTGTGCTGTTTGGTGTTTTGCATCGTGATTTCATAACCTGTCGAGAGCTTAGAAAAATGGTTGTTATATGATTGTTGTTGGGTCTAACCAAACATTTTGGATCATTACAAAGGGCTTGAACTTCCATAGCAACCTGGAATTCCATTGACCACCTTCCTATACATAGGTCAATATTACGGTTTTTATCAGTTTGAAATGGTATATGATCTTTGTCCTCCTTATTATAATGCAGCAAACTTTGATACAGATAAAGATATGGGTAGCAGCTCAGCGCTTCGAAACTCATTCACGTTCTACGTTACCGCCAGCCTTTGTAATGGTAGGTGAAAGGTTCCTTCGAGTATTCAGATATTCATCAACTATTCATGCAGAATGGGCATAGTTAGTGAACAATTTATAGTTTATACTCCTATTGATTCCAAGTTTTACTATACGTAATAACAGGCTATGCTAGCATGCAGGAGCATGAAGTCTAGACATAGATGCCCCGTCCAACTCCTTTTTATAGCCACAAGGTTGCCTTCTTTCATTCGATGTTGTCGAAGGTTTTTTGCATCGGACAGTTTTGAAAACTTAGCTGAGGAAGAAATTTATTCTACTTTGTTGCGTAGATATGCTGAAAAATCTGACTCATATCATGGAAGAGGAATTCATGCCAAGTTCGTCAAAGGTTCTCTTCCCTTTTCTCTTTTCCTCTGCAATCACTTGCTCAATATGTATGTCAAATGCGGTGATCTGGTCAATGGTCTCCTACTGTTTGAGGAAATGCCTGAAAGGAATGTCGTGTCATGGTCAGCTGTCATTGCGGGTCTCGTTCAACATGGCTATTCTAATGAAGCTCTTTCTCTGTTTTGTCGTATGCATCGTGATGGAACAGCAAAGCCCAATGAGTTCACCCTCGTCAGCACACTCCATGCATGTTCGTTAGTTGAGAATTTGACGCATGCATATCAACTTTATTCATTCGTTGTTCGCTTGGGTTTTGAGTCAAACATTTTCTTGCTGAATGCCTTCCTGACAGCTTTGATAAGGCATGGTGAATTGGCAGGTGCTCTAGAAGTCTTTGAGAATTGTCGGACTAAGGATATTGTGTCTTGGAATGCTATGATGGCTGGGTTTTTGCAGTTCTCTTTTGCAGATGTGCCCAAATTTTGGTATCGAATGATTTGTGAAGGTGTGAAGCCTGATAGCTTCACATTCGCCAGTGTTCTTACCGGGTTGGCTGCCCTTTCTGACTTTAAATTGGGATTGCAGGTTCATGCTCAGCTTGTCAGATATGGTTATGGTGTAGAGATTTGTGTGGGCAACTCTTTGGCAGATATGTATATAAAAAATCAGAAGTTGGTTGAAGGGTTTAAAGCTTTTGATGAGATGCCAGTGAGAGATGTGTGCTCGTGGACTCAGATGGCCGCCGGATGCCTACAGTGTGGAGAACCAAGTAAAGCACTTGAGATCGTTGCAAAGATGAAGAAGATGGGTGTAAAACCGAACAAGTTTACCCTTGCGACTGCCTTGAATGCCTGTGCCAATTTGGCTTCATTGGAGGAAGGGAAGAAAGTCCACGGCTTGAGAATCAAGCTCGGAATTGACATTGATATCTGTGTAGATAATGCTTTACTAGATATGTATGCAAAATGTGGGTGTGTGGACAACGCATGGACAGTTTTCCAATCCATGAATGATCATTCTGTTGTCTCATGGACAACGATGATCATGGCATGTGCAATAAACGGTCAAGCTAGTAAAGCTCTCAAGATTTATGATGAGATGAGGCTGAAGGATATTCAGCCAAACTACATAACCTTCATTTGTGTGCTTTATGCATGTGGCCAAGGAGCGTTTATCGATGAAGGGTGGGAGTTATTTGCCTCCATGACCCGTGATTATGGAATCCTTCCTGTAGAAGATCACTATGCATGCATGGTAAATCTTCTAGGTCGAGCTGGACGTATCAAAGAAGCTGAGGAATTCATTTTAAGAATGCCATTTCAACCAGGTGTGCTAGTTTGGAAAACTTTGCTCGGTGCTTGTCATGTGTACGGTGATATGGAAATCGGGAAGCGAGCAGCGGAGCATGTATTACATCTTGACGGAAAAGATCCGTCAACCTATGTAGTATTATCCAACTTGTTTGCTGGCTTGAGCAACTGGGATGGTGTAGGAATGCTGAGAGAATTAATGGAAGCTAGGGATGTGAAGAAAATGCCGGCATCTAGTTGGATTGAAGTTGAAAAGAACCATTCCCTACTTCCAAAACTTGAAAGATTTATGTAAGGGAAGACCACTCAACTTTTCCCCGAATCTCTTGGAAATATATGGCCAAAAGTTCAAGCATGGGAGGGACTTGCAGTTTCTCTGCAGTTTTTTGGTTATCGGGTAGAGTTTCTTAAATCTTAACTTTTTCTTTGAAATTGATTAATGTACCGGTTTGAGCTTTTATTTATCAATTTGTGCACAAAGTTACAAACCAAAATTAACCTGGGGGCTCACAAGAAAATTGCAATGTACTGCTGTCAGCTAAATTATCCCTGTTTTTTGAGGGTGAGTAATCTCCATACATCCCTTCTTTTTTTTTTAGATAAATACATTTTACAAACTATTCAAAATTGACATTTTATACTCTTCATTAAAGTTTGACTGGACATTGTGTTAAATGTTTAAACTTTTTGTTAGTTTTTTCTTTTTTTGAAACAAACTTTTTGTTAGTTGAACAATGTAATGTGGATTGTTTATATAATGAAAAGTAACAAATTCCTAATAATTTGAGGAGATAAAGTGTATTTTTCCCTTCTACTCCATGGGTAGCTTGATGGGTGGATATACCATAGTCTAAAGAACCCTTAATTTGTACATTCCCTTTTTATTAGATTAATCTAATTTTTAGGATAAGAATAATCATGTGATTAAACTCAATGATTCAAAGGTTTTGGGATTTTGATACCCAAATATAATGCAAATGGGTTTTTTTTTTTTTGATAAAATGCAAATGGGATTTTACAGTTTATTAACATTCTCCAAAAGAGAGAGGTTTAAATTTAAAAGGCCATTGGGTTATTTGCTTTAGTGACAAATGACAATGCTTTGATAAGTTCAAGACCCAAAAAATGAAAAATAAAATAAAAGCCTTGTTAATCAAAATTCACACTGCTTTACTCTAAAGCAATGGGTATTATATCTGAAAGTGAAACTTGACATCACGCTAATATTTAGCAGTTCATGTCACTACCACAAATTGAGAAAAACTATTGGCATAGAAAAAGCTCTAAATATATATGTGTATGGATATATATGCTAAAAGGATAACATGAACTGCTAATATTCTATCTAACCAAAAAGGATCAAAGGAGAAAAAGCAAAGTCCTCAAAAGCCAAAACCATTTTTTATTTTTTTATTTATTTTTGCGGTAATTTATTTTGGGCAAATAAAGCCTAAATATAAAAGCAGAAGAGAGATAGACAAACTTCAGAGAATATTTAAACTTTAAAATATTTAAATCATTAGTAATCAATGAAGAATCCCTCCAAAACAATGAACAAAAAGATCCAATAAAAAGGATTAGAAAAATAGAAAAAAACATTATCCTGCCCCGCCGCTACAGATCCCACTGAGTGAAACCGGGAATCTGCAGAGCGCCCCAGCCGTCGATGCCCCATCATCACCATCGGCGGCCGGCGGAAGAACCCTTCCGTCGGCGAACAACATCCGCCCATTCCCGTTCCTCTGCTGATGCTGCACCACGCCTTCGAGCTCTGCCGCGGCCGCCCCGAAGAACGCACCGTCACCGAACCTCCGCTCCACCTCGAGAAACTCCCCGAGCGAGGCCGGCCTTGCCTCCTCGTCCCGGCAAAGCTGCCACCACCTCCGCCGCCGCTCTACCATCGCCGGAGGTGGCTGAGCGTTGTTCTTGTTCTTCCTCGGCTTCTTGGCCCTCCGGGACACCGCCGAAACGGACACCGCAACGGACGTTTGTGGGTCCCGGTGCTGAGATGGGGCTCTGAAGGTAATGGCAGGGAAGCTCACGCCCATTAGAGTCCCCAGAGTTGTGCTTCTATCATGAAAAAATGACCCTGTAGACTGCAGCATTCATAATCCAAAACAAATCAAAATCTATAGAAAAAATTTTGAATGCATTGGAATTTGGATAAAATGAAAGAAAGAGAAGAGATTTTTAAGGGTTTGACGATTTTTGGTTAATGGGTACCTCTGTGTCAAGATCGGAGGAAGAAACGGAGGAGACGGATGGAGATGAGGGGGGAGGCAGCATGTTTGCTGGATCCAACATTTCTCTCTCTATCTTTCTGTGTGTATCTTCTCTTCTCCCAGAGAGAGAGAAAGAGAGAGAGTCTTTAATTTGTGATAAAGTAGAAATAGAGTAATATCAGAGGATAAATGTAATGTGGGAGTATTGTAGTTGAAGTGTTTGCAAGGATTGTGGGGGAGATTGAGAAAGGAAAGTGATGGTTGGGTTTCATTTGGGTAAGAAGATTGTGTTTGAAATGATTAATGTTGTTGTTCTGTTTTCCACTTTGCTTTCTAAAATTTCAAAATGTCCCTTCAGGCTTTAGGAAATATCATTTCTATCCCTATCTGAAGTTCAATTTTTTTTTCCCTAAGCAAGTAAATACATTAAACTAGAAATATGATATATAAAGAGGGGGTGAATTTCTAGACAATCACCCCAAATTAACAAGTGTATAAGAGGTGGAAAAAAAAATTTATTTCACACAAAGAATGCCATCTTATAACAAAATGGAAATAAAATGTTTATTAAAAAGCGAATAATAAAATTATTATTGGAGGCAGTAAATCCTCTGCTAGAAGCAGTGACAATTATGAATATACTGTTATTTTTTGTCTGGAATAATTGATGGAGATGTCCACATCTCTCTTTTAAGATCACAAATTATGAAAAGTAGTAAGATAAAATAGTAGCAGTCGGAGCCGAGTTGTAGGCAAACGTGCCTTGAAGGCGGTGGTGGAACATGCACTACGTAAAACGGTGATGATCACTTTCAAGAGATTCGAGGCCTTCAAAACCTTTTGTGCTACGTATGGCTCCAAAAGATTCGCCTTTCCGCAACTATGTGTGACCGACACACATGGCATGAGTCGTGTGCGACCAACGTGCCGAAAGAAATCACAGTCCCCTACCGCAAGCTTGAAGATCGACGATTGAATAGATTGTTGGCAATGTTTTGAATACCGTACAGGTATCGGTATCGGTCAAATCGCTGAAATGAAATATTTCGGTATCGGTACCGTTTCGTGTACCGTTTCAGAATAATTTATATATAAATAAATTATATATAAATAAATTATAAATTATATTTCAAAATAATAGTCAATATATAAATAAATTATATAGATAAATATATATGTAATTAATTTAATCTAAATTGAAGTTAAAACATTATAAAAATTAAAAAAAAAATCTGGAAGGCCGAAATCCGGTACGGCCGGTACCGGCCGTATCGGACATTTTTCGGCCGATTTCTGCCGTACCGGCCGTTACGGCCGAAAAATCGGTCGAAACGAAATACCTATTTATCTGTACTGGCCAATCAGCCGGTACAATATGGTATTTGAAACAATGGTTGTTGGAGTCGCATGTGGTGATTGCAGGTTGTTAGTTATCGGCACTATAGTGAAAAAATTAGAAAAAAAACTAGTAAAATGAATGGAAGAAAAATTAGGAAAATGAGAGGAGGAGTTGGTTGGAGTCGAAGACAGACGGAAGACGGAAAAATCCTAGAGAAGACAAACAGAGTTGCTTGATTTTACAGAGAGAAATAAGAGATAGAGAAAGTAATCATTTTTTTTTTTACTTTGGTAAGTTTTAAAATGTTGAGTATTCATCTAAGAATTCAGATACAATTTTCTCATTTTATATATATAGAACTGATCATAATTGACTGGAAAAGTCAGTAATCCTCTGTATTTTATTTTCTTAGCAGGGAAACTGCCGACACCACTTGCTGGAAAAAGGGCCAAGGCCCTGTAATTTTTTTCCCTCTTTAATTACCTAGTCAAAGGTTATGTATCTTTTTTTGATTAGTTCTCTTGATTGGTTTCAATTGAAAAGATATGACAATTATAAGCTGATAGTCTTCATTAGTCAACACAATTTTGATTCTTTTCCAACAGTGATTTCAAGCAAAGTATCACTTTTTTTTACTCTTGGTGCCAAATGGGGAAAAAAATTACGGTGTGGATTTATTTGTTGTTATTATTAAAAGAAAAATACCTTTAGAATTTTTTTTATAAAAGTAAGTCCACAGATTGACTTAGCATAATGTGATACATTAGGTTATAAAACTATTTTTATTATAAAATAAATCTAACATATCATATGAAGTCATATTAATTTATAAGTTTATTTTTATAATATTATCTATAGAGGGTTGGCATCATTCCATCTCATATTAAAACAGGCATTCCATCTCATATTTGAACATACTCATGGTTGCTCCAAATGGATATACCCTTGTCCTATTTCAGATGAAAAGAAGAGAAAAAGTTTCATTAGGAAGGAGGTGATCTCAAGGAAGGTGGTTACCAAACTTAGGAATGAGGGGTGTGATGAGAGATGATAACAACCAATACTCGTGTTAAGAGAGAGAGAGAGAGAGAGAGAGAGAGAGAGAGAGAGAGGGTGGGGGGAATGGGGCATGTCAAAACTTTACAGCTCAATCTGCGGCTACCATTCATGTAAAAAGTTTGATGCCCATGTTAGCACTCATTGACATTGCCTGAGGAGTCCCAACAAATCAATATCATCCAAAGTTTATGGTGTTGCAATTTGTAAGGGTTTTGCTATTTGCAAGTCTGATGTATCAACATACCACTAGTTGGCTTCTTATAGTACTAAAAAGGTTACATTACTAATATTTTTTCATTATTGTGGAACCCACTTTAATAGTGTATTGGATGAGTAAAAATACAAAGTTTGCAAACCGTCTTTCTAACCCGTCCCAACTTCACTATGAATGGAGTAAAGAACGCCCGATCCAAGATCTAGATTTCTTTAATCTGTAGTATCCTTTGTGAACCATGTAAGGGCAACAATAACTAAAATGCTGGACTGGATTTTGATTTGATGTTCAAGAAAGCTTCAAGACTTAAAATAATGGGATAATGCATATGTGATCTGGGACTTCTGCACCTACCATATGGAATGGCATCAAATTCAAGTACAAGGAATACAGGATAGCCTTTATCTGATTGATTCAAGAACCCTTTTAAGTTAAGCCACTTTCTCCTGGTAAGAAAGGGCATTATTCATCATACATGACCCCCCCCCCCCCCCTTAGGTGTTCCTTTTCACGAGAATGTTCCCTGATCGGATCGGTATTCTTTTCTATAATGGGGTCCCCAAGAACATGGTACACAGCATTCTGCACTGACAGATTCTTTGTATTTACTATGAACTGACAAAGAGCCATTGGAGAGAGAGAGAGAGAGAGAGATTGCTTTGGGTAAAGAGTTTTTTGGGCTGGCCGTTCAGGCTGTAGCTGGTATATACAACCTTGCTGTATATGCACTCATTCAGCAGTTCAGTTCAGTCCAGTCCAGTCAGGGACAGGAGCAAAATCCACACAGCCGGCCTAGCAAAGTTATATTGGGCATAATTCATAAATACTTCATTTAATTTGTTAAATCTATTTTATATTAAAAATAATTTTATAATTTAATAAACTACATAAAATTAAGTCAATTTATAACTTATTTTTATATAATATCTTTATGACTAAAATATTTCTCAAAAATTTAAGATAGCGGAGAGGGCGTTGAGAAATTCCAAAGACGTGCAAACGCAACTTGTCTTTTGCTTGATAAAATTCAAGAACCGTCCAACGTGCTCACATGTGAGGATACCGTCGGAGGACCAGGGCCAACGGTGGCAGAGGGAAGGGCACTGGCCGAACCCACCCAGATCCCCCGATGGTTAATGATCCTTAAAAATTTAAGATCAAACTTTTTGCAACAATATCAACAGATTGGTTGGCCTCTCAGAAGTAGAGCACGATAATCTGTGATCAACTTCCTGTTCAGTCGCCACCTGCAGTTGTTCACGGTAAACTTCAAGCATCAAGGCCACCCAAAAATAAATAAATAAACTAAAATATTTACATTAAAAAGTATATCTCAACTTCATCCTTTTCAAAGGACACTTACTTTTACCTTTCAGGAAACCATGTGAGAATGCAATGTTTGAAATGTATAATGTACCGATATCTTTCCTTTCTATGAACAGAAGGGCCAATGTACAGAGCATGGAATCACAACCAAAATCTTCACATGGTTCTCGATCCCGAAATGTTTTCAATCCTAACCTGAAACTGTTACCAAAAGATGATTTTACATGGCTGAAAAATCATGGATGTAGTCATTCCAAATTTCAGTTGCAATGGAGTCTCGCAATTGTGAAGAGATTTCTAGTTCTTCTTCTTCAACACCAATGTCCAGAGTTTGGGTATCAATGTGCATAATGGGTTGTTCCACCTCTAAAGGGGACGACTCGATTTGGGATGCTGTGCTGTCCTGTTCATACTTTCTAAAAATCCAATCATCTGGTTTCTCCCTCCGGATGTAATTGTGTATCGCACAAGTTGCCACAACTAACTTCACCTGTGTTTGTAACGGGTATGGAGGAGCAGACATCAATATAGGGAATCGTGCCTTCAAAGCGCCAAAGATCCGATCGGTGGCATTTCGTAACAACGAGTGTCGTTGATTAAATAGCTCTCTGGCATCTTGTGGATGATAGCCACTCGGATATTCATTTGAGCAATATGGAACACCCGGATATGGGGCAATGAAACCTGGCATATTTGCATACTTGTTGTCTACAAGGTAATATTTACCTGCCAACACCAAAATTAATAGCTCGTACACGGCAATGGAAGTAAAAATCCCACTGTCCCTCCCCAGAAAAAAATAATAATCAAAGTCAAAACCAAAAATAAAAACATGACATTCTATCGTTCTGATAAAACAACTGATTCCAATATACACCCTACCTTCGGGGACCAGCAGTTTGTTTCGCCTTGTCAGTGCAGAATTTAGGACTTGCAAATCTGATGCTGAGCCTTCCCAGCCGGCTAGAACATAATGGAACTTGAGATCAAATGAGCAAGCTGCCAGTACATTTTGTGAAAGCATGCCATTCTTATTGCGGAAAGGTCCTTGCTCATCTACACCCACCATAACTGGAATATGGATACCATCAACTGCTCCCACACAATCCTACCAGAAAATTACTAATAATGAGAGGAAAAAGATTACACAGAAAGAGAACCCAATCAAACTCAATAATCCAAATTACCTGAAAGTATGGATAGAATCTTGGATCTTCCAAGATCTCTGAACCCGGAGGCTGAAAGAAGTCTAAGGAAATTGCCATAATTGCATTCAAAACATTATTGAAATGTCGACTGATGGTTTCTCCAGAATATCGGAATAACTCTTGGACGGCTCTTGTACGTAGATTGTGACCAATTATGAACATGAAAATGGCTAATTGTTCCTCAATCTTGATTCGATTTGTGTGACGTAGCAAGCCTTTGGCTTGCAAAATATCACACAACTTGTAAAATACATGCTTATCCATGCGAAAATTTTCAAAGCAGTGTTCACTTTGGCTATTAAGTACTTCATCCACAAATTTTGCTCCGCTGGATGCCAAACCATGGGTCAGTTCTTTTGGAATGTAATTCGCAAGGACTCCATCTTTTTCATCATCAGAGCTCTCCATGACAAAACAAGCCTCTGCACCCAACAACATATTCATATATTTAGTAACGACGGTGATGATCAGAAATCCACAATTGCATCTTTGAGATCAAACAAAAAGTAAAATATTTTTTTTTATATAGGTAATCATAAAAACAAACAGAAAAATATGAGAAGCTATTACAATGAAGAAAAGGAAATGCGGACTCTATTACCTGAGGAGGAATTCTATGGTAATAAGTTTTTAAAACAAAAAGGCAGACAACCCAAAAAAAAACTTTTTTGAGAAAAGGCTACATCCCTTCGGAAGCAGAAAGATCTGATGCTACTCTTTATGGAAATTTTGCCCTTAAAACCAGCCAATCTAGAATGCACTAAAGAACTCAACAGCAACCTTAGTACCATGAATAACCATAAAGATTCTTCTCAAGAGCATCATGTTCAAAGAAGAACAAACAGAGTCAGCTAACTCCATCACCCCTTCAAGGTCAGAAGAACAGCCTTCAAGGAGAGAAGCAATGCATAATGGACCAGCATAATCAATGCCCACAAACTAAAGAAGAACAGAAACAGCCAACTCATCACCCCTCACTAACTCTTCTTCCAAGGAAGTGGAAAGATAGTCAAGCATCCTTGTGTCTCCCAGACGACAACATCACATTTGAAGATTTACAGTTTACAGAGATGTAATGACACAATGCCCAAGCCACATCTCAGCCCCAAGATAGCCAGAGAAGATTAGGCAAAAAGAGCAAGACTTCACCATCCCAAGCAATGTGATATCCAATTCACCACTTTCCTATATTAAAGCCAAAGTACTACTACTTCTAGCTATAAGTCTTAACATCTCTTCAAACATAGATCAAGCAGTGAAGATTATGTGTTCAATAACTGACTAGAAAAGCCCCATGGATGTTCACTTGAATACCCCCTAGATAGCCTAAGCAAACATTGTGGAGAACTATCAGCAGATAAGGATACTCTGTAACAGCATATATACCTTTTAAAGAATTTGATCCAAGTATTCAGATTTTGGATCATTAGCATCCACAAGATCTTCTCCTTACCTATATCATACTAGTTAACCATTCATAATCTCACTCTCTCCACAGACAACATTTATTTCCCACACCAATTCCAAACAATCCTGGAAAAAAGTACCCCAATATTATTGCTTTGCCATCCTTTACGACCTATCAAGTTGAGAAGCATAATGTTGGTCCTCAAGGCCTCTAGCTGGTTAAGACAAATTTTGAGAATGTTAAGAGGATTTTTTTCAAATGTATTGTTTATTGGATTTTGTGAAAGTAGATAGGAAATCTTGAATATTTATTTCTTGAGATATGCTTCATGTTGGGGATTGGGAAAGTGTAGAGTTGAAAACTTCTTTAAATATAATTTTTTAGGAAAGTATATCATAAGTCCAATATGACATGCCAGAAACAACACTTGTAAGGAGTCCTACTCAAAGCAAGAAGTATAGACCTGCTTACCATACACACCCAAAATCTAAGCAAATGGGACGAAAAGTTGAAAAATTTTAGAGATTGAAAGATGTTTTTGGATTATATCTGAAAAAGAATGTTAACCAAACATGGTCAAGATGTCCTAACAGCTCTATATGAGCTATCTTCCTTAATAGACACACACATAAAATGTTTCTAACTCTAATCTCCTAATACATGAACAATCATAATTTTTCTTTATTAGTAAGTTTAAAAATGCACCTGATATGCCCACTTCCTACCCCCGCCCCATTCTTGTGAGAGGATGAAGGGCCATTAATGCTAGAGTTCATTCGCATACTAGAATTGACCATTATATGCAAGGAGCCAGCTAAGAGAGTGGCATTATGAGGAGAAAAAGTGCATTTGCATCCATTGAGAATAAATCAAGAACTTCATGCCCCCCATAGCTCAACATGAATATCTGTTTCGTTTCCTGTTATTACTTTCTTTCATTATACTTCATCAAAAAATAGATTTTTTTTATTAATCTAGCACTCAGCAGGGTAATGCAGGATGTTCACTTTAAAGAGTAAATAAGATCTTTAATCTAGAAAAGCGATGTCCCATGAAGTCAAACATACATGTATACTTGGTTGATGTAGTGGTTTGCAAGCCAAGGCTGATGCACCAAGTATTTAAAACTTTAAGACCAGCCATCGAACAAGTTAAGAGGCCACTTCTCATGCAGCACAACAATGAGTGTGATGCTGTCTGTAACCAAATTCCGTCTCCAAAATATTTGGCAACCCGACCAAACACAAAAAGCCTATTGAATTATATGCAAGCACATACACATCCATGCATGGACTGTCAAATGGTCTGAATGCCATTTATGTAGGATTTTCTTTTATTTATATCGAATAATTGTACATAATTGTTGCCATAATTAGTGGCGCCTAACATGCTATCATTGAAATATGCACACCTACTTATACCTAATTTACACCTAATAAATTGTTTATTTCAACATTTGCGTCTAGCTGACATGGACACCCAGCATGCATGTGTGGCCGGGGAAAGAAGGGGGGACAGCATTTGTGTGGTTGTGTATGGCATCTTTCTAGGTTTTTACAAGATGGATATGAGCTTAAGTGAGATAGAAATTATCCAAAAAGAAATTGAAATCTCCAGAATTTGTCTGTGCCTTTCCCACTCGTAACTAATAACTGGACAGTGATTACCATAACTCAAAATAGATAAATACAGCATACAACAGTTTCAATTCTCTTATATAAATTTCAAAACCTTCTCAATACTTGCAAAGTCTTTGAGACAAAGCCAATCAGAAATCTTCTGAAAGACATAATGTCCAGATATTTCATCTGTACTAGTAGACCTCTTTGTTAGTAGTTAAAATCATACTACACAACTCAACTCGAATTAATTCAATCCCATAAAAATACTATCTCAATAGCGTTCTATGAGAATTTTCTACTTTCACTACTTACTGGAGACATTGAAATCAAATATCAAATTATTGCCTAATGGTACATGAAGACATAATAATTCACACATGGACGGGCATGTCAATGTAGAAAATCTTGAAAAAAATATCTATGACAGCTATCACTCTCCTATTAAATTGTTTGGAGCTCTCGTGCAGTGATTTGAAAGGATTTATCCATCAGAGCTTCCCTAATGGATACATTGGAAGGCACTGCTGATCCCAAACAGAGACTGTGGTTCGTATAACTCTAAGCATGCTCTTCTTTTATCTTGGTTACATCCTCCTTATCAATCGCATCAAGATCCAGCTTGGAATTAACACTACCATCAGACTCTTCTCTATTATATGACTCCTCAAACTCTTTTCTCACGTGGAATTCAATAAAATCATCCAAAACTCTTTCTGTCAGCAACAAAAGTTCCTCTTCTTCATCCCTAGCCACAGCTTTGACCTCTTTTTTGATTCTGTTGAAAGAATCATTTAGGGCAGGAGAGTTGCCCTTCAAATCTTCAAGAGTCACGGACCTTTTCATTCTTAGGTAATGAAGAATCACAAAGTTTTGGAGAACAAAGAAAGACACAAATCGATTGATTGAGAGATATGAATAATTCCTAGTAGTTAATATGAAAAAAAGAGACACAAAAGAGAGAGTCACAATGAGAGCAACAGCAAGATTGGAACATGAGGAATATCCAAAGGTTCTCTAGGATTTCTGCTGCGATAACTTCATGGTATAGGATTAAGCTCTAGAGAACCATGTATAAAGGTTGGACCTACCATTCCTAAATGTGTCAATTGTTGGAGATCCTAAATTTGTTAGTAATTGGAGTTCCCAAATATTTTACAATTCAAAAGTAAGTTGCCAACCATTTTTTCCCATATGATACTGATCAAAAAAGAACAAGATAACACTTCTCATGATGATAAAAGGTCGGGTTCGTTCATAAAATCCCATAGTTTTGGACCCATGTATTTCCAAGGGTTCAGTCTAAAGTTTTAAGTATTTCAAAAGGGACAGAAAGTTTCCACTTATTATACCTAATAAATTTTACTCCTATTAATTGGAAAAACATATCCAAAAAATAGATAAACTAGACCCACAACACATGTAGGCATCCACATAGCTGCCAAATTTAAAAGAAAATAAAGAACTTTGAATAAAACGAGAGACAGAAAACTTGGGTGGAAAAATAAAACAAAACCTTCAATGAAAACCACTAATTAAGAACCAACTCATTCCTTGTCAAATACTTGTTCAAATGGCAGATTTAATTCATTCATTCATTTATTTATATATCAAAAGAATGACTCAAAACCACTGCCTTGATCAGTGTAACCCAACCAACATTTTCATCTCCATCGAACCAAGGCTTTAAGGTTAGCCAAAACCATTTTTGACATTATGCGCCACAACAAGAAGCACGCAATGTAAGACTGACAAGAGCCCCAAGATTGTAATAACTAGGAAAAGCCTTAAGTCCTTGACAATATGCAGATGTACCGTGATCATAGGTTTGCATTGGTGGTGAAATAACAAAACCGAGCACCACTATAACACCCAACAAGAAAGTGAAACAGAATGTAGCGATCAAATAGAAGAAAAAGAAGCATTCACAAAACAAATTTTATTTTTAACATAAAAATAGATTCTCATTAGTAATATCTACCAAATTCATTTTTTTCTTAACAAGAACAAAAAGAAATAGCCTTAACACAAACAAGAATTCACTAACAAAACATAATTTGACCAAAAGCAAAATACAGCCGTGAAAAAAACATAGGAAAGCAACAACAAGGCGCATTTTACACACAGTAAGTACGGCCATTACTGCCCTCTCGAGTCCCCAGATAAAAAAGAATCCAAGAATCTAAGAATCAAAATCCGGAATCCTCCTTCCAAAACAAAATACTTTTCCCTCATTTTTTTCGTCAACAAAACGGCCTTCTCAAAATCTTTAAACCCATACCTGAAAAAGTCCCCAACAGTATTCTATGCCACTTTGGTGCTCCGAGTCGACGAAGACGACGTCTAGCTGATTTCTTCTAAGAAACTGAGGCAGAGGGCGGGAGAGGACCGAGAGAAGTTCAATGCAAAAAGGATTTCTACGATCAGAGAGAGAGAGGGAGAGAGAGAACGCAATGAATGGCGTATTAGAGCTAGTTGTAACGTCCGCTGTGTGTAGAAAGCAGCGAATGGGTCTGCGATTTTCTCTTTTTTCAATACTAAAAGCACTCTTCGTATATTTATAGGGTATGAGAGACTGCCGGTCAACAAGCGAGAGGGTTGGATTTTTAGAGGGCCTCTTGGCATATAACCGATGGAGCCCAATTTTGAAAGCCCATTACTTTATGACAATTGACAGGTGTAAGAGCTGCAAAAAAATAAAAAATTTATAAAAGAAATGTTTTTTTTTTTAAGCAAAATAAATATGATTTGATATGATGATTAGATTTATCTTCTGATAAAATTTTTATAGGTTTGCTTTTATAAAATTTTTATATAAAATTAATAGATCAGTTTATAAGTTTATTTTTATAAATTTTTTTGTATAAATAAATAGAAATAATATAATTACTACTAATTTATAACTCTCTTATAATTTTTTTTTTAACTTCTAATTTTATTTAGTAATTAAAAATGTGAGTATTAATATAATTATTTTTTTAATGATTAAAAATATTTTAAAAAAATACTTAAAAAATAATAAAAATTACAAATTACAAATTACAAATATTGTTACACTAATAAATTATAAAAACAGTCGTACGTCTATCATCACTCATAGACAAAATATCTTCCTCGAGAAAAGTGTATATACATATGATTCAATTCATTTTTTACGTATTTATTTATTTTCAAAACATTCATAATGGAAAATTGTGTAAAGAGGACTTGAAAACAAATTGTAATATGTAATGAAACGAACGAAGCAAATTAGTGCGACGGCTGCCGCCCCCTGTCCCACCACTAAAATTATGTGAATGACCCCACCACTATTATTTTAAATTCTGTATAGTGACTTGCATAGTAACTTGTATAGTAATTTCAAAACATATAAATAGGGGTTTCAGTTGTAATGAAATTCATAAGAAAATATAGAGAGAGAAAGAAAGTTTCAATTCTTAAGAGTTTCAGAGAGAGTTTCTTGTATATATTTCTGTTTTGCAATAGTAGTTTCTGTCTTTCGTTTTATAACACGTTATCAAGACGACGGTTCTACCAATTCTGAAACTAGTGACCTTATTCCTCTGTAAGTTTTTCAATATATTATTTGAAGTCTTTGATATATTTTATTGATGATTATCTGTGTGAATTTATAAATATATTTTCTGAGATACACATATTTATTTCATTATTTTTATGTGTAGAAAATGACAAATCTTACAAAATTGGAATTTGTTGCTCTTTACATATCTGTGAAAAATTATTTATCCTGGATACTTGATGTTGAAATTCATCTTGATGCAATGAACCTGGGAGAAACTATTAAAGAAGGAAATCAAACATTCATGCATGACCGTGCTAAAGTAATAATTTTCCTTCGCCACCATCTTCATGAAGAATTGAAAACTGAATATCTTACAGTAAAAGATCCCTATATTTTGTGGAACAGTTTAAGGGAGAGGTATGAACACCATAAGACTGTCATCCTCCCAATAGCTCGTTTTCAATGGTTACACCTGAGGTTGCAAGATTATAAAAGTGTTAGTGAGTATAATTCCATATTTTTTAAAATAAGCTTAGTATTAAAATTATGCGGTGAGAAAATCATCGATGATGATATGCTAGAGAAGACTTATACTACATTTCATGCCTCGAATGTGCTCCTGCAGTAGCAGTATCGAGAGAGAAAGTTCGAGAAATATTCTAAACTTATATCATGTCTTCTAGTAGCTGAGCAGAACAATGAGCTCTTATTAGAAAACCACCAGTCACGCCCTACTGGCTCAATATCATTCCCTGAAATGAATGGTAATAAGTTTGCATCATTCCCATAAGTGAAGAGTGCATCCTTTAGAAGAAATCGGGCGCGTGGATGTGGTAGGAGAAATTATAGAAATGTTGGTTCTAGAAGTGACAACATTAAAAAGGATAATAATATAACGTATCACCAGAAGTGGTATAATTCAGAAATGGGTAAAAATCCCTAGAATAATTCTTCAAAGTGAAGAGGTGTGCCATAGTTGTGGAATGACTAGACATTGGTCACGTACCTGTCGTACGGTCAGGCACTTAGCTGATTTATATCAAGCTTCTATTAAAGGAAAGAATAAAGTGCATGAAACAAATTTAGTAGAACCATCAGATGATTTATTAAATTCAGTAGATGTAGACGTTACTCATCTTGATGTCTCTGATTTCTTTAATCATCCTAAAGGTAGTATTGAACACTTAATTGGAGATGGAAGTGTTCCACTCAATTAATGTATTTTCTTTCTATCTGTAATAAAAGTTTTGTATATTTTGTAGAATCATGGATCACATTGATGAGCTTTTTATCTCTGAGTTGAATGATAAAGATATATGTCTGGCTGACAGTGCTACAACTCACACAATTCTCAAAGAAAAGAAATATTTTTAAAATCTAACACTAAATAAAGCCTATGTCCATACTATATCAGGTTCATCGGATTTAATTGAGAGCTCCAGAAGAGCTTATATTGTGTTGCCTAATGGCACCAAATTTTGTATTGATGATGCTCTATTCTCTTCACAATCCAGAAGAAATTTATTAAATTTCAAAGATATACGTCGTAATGATTATCATATTGAAACGACCAATGAAGGCAGTAAAGAGCATCTTCTTATTACTAAAACAATATCGGGTCAGAAGTTCGTATTAGCAAAACTATCTGCTCTATGTTCTGGATTGTATTATACAAAGATGAGAACAATTAAATCATATGTGGTAATGCACCAGAAGTGCATTGATCCTAAAGTATTTATGACTTGGCATAATCGCCTTGGACATCCGGGTTCTATAATGATGAGAATAATTATTGAAAATTCGCATGGACATCCCTTAAAGAATCAAAAGATATTTCTACCCAATGAATCTCCGCGCTCTGCATATTCTCAAGGTAAGTTGATTATCAGACCATCTTCCTCAAAAGTCATTGTTGAATCTCTATCCTTTTTACAAAGGATTCACGGAGATATATGTGGGCCTATTCATCTATCAAGTGGACCATTTAGATATTTTATGGTTCTAATTGATGCATCTAGTCGATGGTCACATATTTGTCTGCTTTCCAATAGAAATGTTGCATTTGCGAGACTTTTTGCTCAGATAATTAAACTACGAGCACAATTTTCTGAGTATCCAATTAAGACCATTCGATTGGATAATGCAGGTGAATTTTCATCTCAAGTTTTTTATGATTATTGCATGTCAATAGGAATAGATGTTGAACATCCTGTTACCCATACACACACACAAAACGGTTTAGCCGAGTCTTTGATCAAAAGGCTTCAACTAATCGCTAGACCTTTACTTATGAAATCAAGACTACCTATTTCTGCTTGGGGACATGCTATATTTCATGTAGTATCTCTAATTCGCATTAGACCATCTGCATATCATAAATATTCTCCATTACAGCTTGCATTTGGTCAACAACCAAATATTTCTCATTTTCGTACTTTTGGATGTGCTGTATATTTTCCAATTGCACCTCCACAACGTACAAAAATAGTCTCTCAACGTAGACTTGGGATATATATTGGTTTTGATTCTCCATCTATTATTAGATACCTTAAACCCCTTACAGGGAATATGTTTAAAGCACGTTTTGAAGATTGTCATTTTGACGAATCTAATTTTCCGTTAATGGGTAAAGAAAAGTCGGTGCCTGAAGCACGAGAATATATTACTTAGGATAATAAGACCCTGTCTCATTTTGATCATCCTACAAATGAATGTAAACGGGAAGTTTAGATGATTATTCATTTGTAAAATGTTGCAAATCAATTACCGGATGTATTTACTGACACTAAAGATGTAGTAAAATATTATATTCCTGCTGTTAATACTCTAGTAAGGATTGAAGTCCCTGAAGGACAAATTTTCAAAACAGCAATAAATGAATCTAAAACACGCCTGAAGCGTGGAAGACCTATTGGTGCAAAAGATAAAATTTCCAAAAGGAAAAGAATACAAAATGAATTTGGTGTTCCTGAAAAACACGTACCCACAATACAAGCTACAAATATAATTGGTGCTCCTAAAGAGCTCAAATCTTCTATTCTAGAACCTCCTGAAGAGTAAACTCTTGAAGAGTATAAATCTCCTGAAAAGGGACCTTCTGAAGAGGTGTGTCATGAAATGTTTTCTCCTGAAGAGGAACAGGTACCTAAAAATAATGAGATCTCAATACATTTCATGAAAACTGAAGAAATTCTGGATAGAAATAAAACTGTTGTCGACAACATATTTTCATATAAAATGGACCTTGACATTACCAGAAGTAATGAAGAAAGTGAGTCAAAAAGCGTCGAAGAATGTCGACGTAGAAATGATTGGCCAAAATGGAAAGCAGCTATTGAAGCTGAATTAAATTCGCTAGAAAAGCAAGAAGTATTTGGACCTGTTGTCCAAACACCAAAGGGAGTAATGCCTGTTGGATATAAGTGGGTATTTGTACGAAAACGTAATGAGAAAAATGAAATTGTGTTGTACAAAGCACGACTTGTCGCACAAGGTTTCCTGCAGAAATCCGGGATTGATTATGAAGAAACATACTCTCCCGTTATGGATGCAATTACATTTAGATTTTTGATTAGTCTGGTTGTTACAAAAGGATTAGAAATGCGGTTGATGGATGTGGTCACTACATATTTATATGGATTCTTAGACCATGACATATATATGAAAATCCCTTAAGGATATAAGATACCTGAAGCATCTACAAGTACATCTAGAAATATGTACTCAATCAGACTATAAAGATCTTTATATGAGTTGAAGCAAGCTGGGCGCATGTGGTATAATCGTTTAAGCGAATATCTATTGAAAGAAGGATTTGAGAATAATCTTATATGCCCATGTGTTTTTATTAAGAAATCAGAATCCGGATTTGTCATTATTACGGTTTATGTTGATGATTTAAATATTGTGGGAACTCCTGAAGAGATATCAAAAACCGCTATATATTTAAAGAATGAATTTGAAATGAAAGATCTTGGCAAAACAAAACTTTGTCTCGGCCTGCAGCTCGAGCACTTGCCAAATAGAATTTTTATTCATCAGTCCATGTATACTGAGAAAGTCCTAAAACATTTTTATATGGACAAATCTCATCCCCTGAGTACTCCAATAATTGTTCGAACACTTGATGTGAAGAATGATCCATTCCGGTCTTGTGATGACGATGAAGAAATTCTTGGTCCTGAAGTACCATATCTCAGTACAATTGGAGTTTTGATGTATCTTACAAATTACACTCGACTAGATATTACATTCTCAGTTAATCTGCTTGCAAGATATAGTTCTGCACCAACTCGAAGGCATTGGAATGTCATTAAACATGTCCTTCGTTACCTTCATGGTACGGTTGATATGAGATTATTTTATCAACGTGGATCAACTCCACAATTGATTGGGTATGCAGATGCAGGTTATCTTCCAGACCCACACAGAAGTAGATATCAAACTAGATATTTATTTACTTATGGAGATACTGCTATATCATGGAGATCTATTAAGCAGACACTATCTGCTACTTCTTCAAATCACTCAGAGATCATTGCTATTCATGAAGCAAGTCGAGAGTGTATTTGGCTGAGATCAGTTATTCAACATATCCAGGAAAAATGTGGACTTCCCATGATCAATAATAGCCCAACAATTTTATATGAAGATAATATTGCTTGTATCACTCAAATCAGAGGAAGATATATCAAAGATGATAGAACCAAACATATTTCACCTAAATTCTTTTATACTCATGAACTTCAAGAGAAAGGTGAAATTGATGTCAAGCAGATACGATCTAGTGATAATCTGGCAGATTTATTCATAAAGGCGTTACCAACTTCCACATTCAAGAAGATTGTGCATAACATTGGAATGCGAAGACTCAAAGATATTTTGTTATGCACTTTTCAGTGGGAGTAAATGTGCTGATTGTACTCTTTTTCCTTCGCTGAGGTTTTGTCCTACTGGGTTTTCCTCTGCAAGGTTTTAATGAGGCAATCTTAAAGCACTTGTGGATACATAAGAAGACTGTACTCTTTTTCCTTCGCCATTGGTTTTTCTTCCCACTGGGTTTTTCCTTGGCAAGGTTTTAACGAGGCAGATTCCTTATGGGTGGTCATTCAAGGGGGAGTGTAATGAAACGAACGAAGCAAATTAGTGCGACGGCTGCCGCCCCCTGTCCCACCACTAAAATTATGTGAATGACCCCACCACTATTATTTTAAATTCTGCATAGTAACTTGCATAGTAATTTCAAAGCCTATAAATAGGGGCTTCAGTTGTAATGAAATTCATAAGAAAATATAGAGAGAGAAAGAAAGTTTCAGTTCTTAAGAGTTTCAGAGAGAGTTTCTTATATATATTTATATTTTGCAATAGTAGTTTCTGTCTTTAGTTTTATAACATAATAGGTATTTTTGTAATATATCACAATTGAAAAGTACTTTGTAACTTCTCATGGTTGGGTAGATTTTCACATCTGATTAATTTTCACAATATCTCTCATGGTGGGTGTCTTGCTTCGCGCCTTTTGAGAGTATTTAAAGTCCCATTATAAGAACAACACTATTAACTTGGAAAAATGGTTGGTTAACACGAAGATATTTTATAACATTCATATGATTTAATGCAATCTATCAAATTGTAAAACCCTTTTTTATATTTGTACAAAAATCTACTCTTAATATACAAATAAGTAAAGTTAGATGCAATATTTGGTTGTCTGGTAACCTAGATTTAGCCAATTCTTCACTCATATCTCGTGAGGTTGGGTCATACCTAAGATTTGCCTAATTTGTTTTTATAAATGAATTGAGATAAAAGTTAAAAAAAGAATAAAATATTATTGTGATATATTTTTTTAATATTAGTTTTGTTTTAGAATTTAAAATAGTTGTTTTGGAATTTGAAAATATTGAATTTTTTATTTTATTTTGTATGGAAATTTGAAAAAGTGTAATAATGAATTTGAGATGAGATAAAATTAGATGGTTTATAAAAAACAAATTGGGCCTTAAAGTTATTGGGTTTTTTAATTTATTAAATTGTTGTCTTATTATATTGGCATCCAAAGCCCATATGAAAAGCCCACAAGGTCTATAAGATTTAGCCAAGTCTTTTGAGATTAAGGTTTGGAACCTAATGGGACATAGGGCACACGCCCAACCCATTCTTCTTTGACACTTATCACACATGCAAGAGCACTATGAATTTAAACACAATATGTGGAAAAGCGATGAGAGCCTTTAAGATTTTGTAATCCTAAATTACATGCCATCTTAGAATTTTGGTGAATTTGAAGGCTTACAATGATTTGAAAAAAAGGAATGGACACATGGGAATGCAACAAATCAAAGGCACAAGTCTCCAGGAGATTTTTAGGAATTTGACCATGGGGACTTGCACACCCATCATAGAATTTCAACCTATTTTTGTCATTTGTCATGCATGTAACAAGTGTATGAGGGATTCTAGTAGAAGATTTGCTTGAGAACTGGAAAATGCACATGGGGACTTGCATGCCACATAAGTACCTAGGTTCTAGAAAGATTTTGTATAAGAAAGAGGAAGAGGAAGAGATAGACGGCTAAGGCCAGACCCACATGACACGCGCTTAAGGAACTTACACTCATATCTACCTAGGTTTTGTCGAGTGTCATTGGATGAGGCCTCCATTCTAAAAAAGGGCAATGATTTAGAAGTGGAAGATGAGAGAATGCAACCCTAATCCTAAGGTTTTCGGCCACCACACCCATACACACATTCACACGCCACTTGCCACTCTTTAAGGTTTCAAGAAGGTCTTGGATAGTGGAAGGGTCACCTAAGAAAGGAGCAATACAAGTAGATGAAGGGTCCTTATAGAAAAACAGGGGGTGGCACACATACTCACCAACACGCCTATGCCATTTGGCTGCATGCACACACCCACTCTCTAGGAAGATGAAAAGTTTTTGGTGAAAAGATACATTTTGGACCTAAACACACTAAAAGGACTTCAAAGGATATCAGAGTTTCGATTTGGGCAAGGCACATGCCACTTTTCCTAAGGGACTCTTGGTCTTCTCAAAGCAAGGCAATGATACATAAGGAAATGAGAGAGTTTCAGCCAAGGGGAAAGACACACCACATGGCATACATGCATAAGTTGTCTAGCATCTAATGAGTAAGGAATTAGGTGAGGGTTGAAGAGATCTATAAAAAGGGAGGAGCCACACTAAAAGTACTCCAATGAGGAATTAGGTGTGAGTTGAAAAGATATATAAAAGGAAAAGAAACACACAAAAAGAACTCCAAAGGACATTAGAATTTCGGTTTGGGCAAGACACATGCCACTTGTCCTAAGGGATTCTTGATCTTCCCAAAGCAAGGCAATGATGCACAAGGAAGTGAAAAAAGTTTAACCAATTGAAGAAGGGCATGTCACATGACATACATGCATAGGTTGTATAGCATCCAGTGAGGAATTAGGTGGGAGTTGAAGAGATCTATAAAAAAGGAGGGCGCCACACGCCTAAAGGCTTTCCCCTTAGGTTGGCAATTTTCAAATTTTGCACTTGCCTCTCTTTCTTTGCATTCTCTCCTACACTCCACATAGAAGAACTTATCTCTTCAAATTCTAAAAAAAAATTTCCTCTACTTTCTCTACAAGCAAACACCATTTTTCTTTCCCTCGAAGCACAAGCAAGGAATCGCGTCTTTAAGAGCCACCTGATATAGTTCAAACTCTCACTATCCAGTACACACATGCGCCTAACTCCAGGGTAATGGGATCTCAAGGGATTTGAGATCAAGAGGAACACACACATGTACAAAGGCTTGTTTCAAACTTTAGAAATATCTTGAAAAAACTAGGATTTTTTCAATGAGGAGATCGAAAGCTAAAGGATCTAAAATCCTCATCCCATCTTCAAAGAATCTTAACCATACTAAATGCACATCACTTACATGTCCAAGACATAACCAAGGTCAAAGACACACAATCAATTTTCTTTTTCAAGAGCCTTTAGGCCGAATTCTTAGAGCATCTCCGTGAACAAACAAAAAACTCCAACAACTACACACACGTCGGGTTAGGGATTTGTTTCTTGTTTCTAATAAGTTACCCGATTCTTGTTTTAGCTTTCTTGTTCGTTTTACCTTGCAACGAGTTTTTGTAAGTGGACCCTCAACTTACCTCGGCTAAAATGAAGAAAAAAATACATGACCTTTTAGTTTTTTAAAGGGACCATGGAATTGTAGTCGAAGATGAAGCTAAACAGAATATAAGGTTTATTTTTGGAACGTCCCTTATTTTGGGGATTATGTGAACAAGAACGATATTTTTTTGGTATAATTAGCTTTATGGTACTATGCTCTAATACAATTGCTTTAAACACTGCTTAGTTATACATGAATTTTAAACTTTTTCACTGCGATTTATTGTATAGTGCTAGTATAAATAGGTGCATCACATCCTAGTTGTCATGAACAAGAATATGTAGCCTTGAGTTATATATTTCGATGTTTTAGTCTTCGTTAAATTCCAAGTGGACGTTGAGGGCCTCACAAGTTATGCAAATCCTATATAAACATTTTGAGAAATTAGAACCTACCATAAAAAAATGAGTTTTTTTTTATTTATTCAAATTGATCTTTTTTTTTTCAAAATTTGTTTATGAAAGTTGCATACCTTAAAGGCTAAGTATGCATAAACCATTTCTAACAAGCAAGACATTTTATTGGAAAGTTATACAAGTCCACTTGGCACCATTCTAAATAGAGTGTTAGAAATGAGTGGCAACCTAGAGTTGGCCCAATTTACCTAACAATCCGAGTTCAGTGACAATTTTCAATCCAACATGATAGTTGGGTCACAATAAGAAATAGAAAAGGACTTAATAGGCCCATAATGTATGTATATTAAAGATAGCATCGACTCAATATTTGTCCTATGATACGAAAATTTGGTGGACTATTAAATAATATAACTATAAAAAGTTTTCTGGTATTTGTAAGCAAATTCATATAAAGACTAAAGTCCCTTTTGGAACTTAGATTGAATTGAGTGTTCAATCTAATCTTAAGTTGAGTCTAACATCTAAGTATCCGACTTTCAAATCACTAAATTCATCTAAACTCAAAATATTTTTATACATAAGACTCGCTATATTTTTTAACTCAACACTTCTTTACAAGCGGGACCTACAATCTTTTTCAATTTTTCATAAATACATATAAATTCATCTTAACATACAAACACATCTAAACTTATCTTGGATGGAATCCACAAAACTTACATCGCAATCTCAACTCACTATTATTTATAAAGAACTAAACTCATTTCAACATCCAAAGAAGCCTAACACGACTTGTAAATCTACTAAGATATCTTGTAATACACATAAGAAGTATTATGCAAATGTAGGTATTATACGTAGAAACTGTAATATTGTCGAACTATAATTTGGATATTTTAAAAATGAGAGAATTAGAAACTTTAAAAAAAAATCTCAGATCTAGTAGAGTGGATCTTGATTGAGCATGCCGACTCTTATACAAGCCTTGACTCAAATGCAACCAATATAAAACATAAATATAATCGAACAATAAGACTGAAGAGAGCGAATTTGAGAGCTACATTTTTGCTATTCTCAAATGTTATTAAATGCGTACATCTGTCCCTATTTATAGGTAAATAAGACCAGATAAATAACATAAGTACAACAAATTAACGATACTAAGGGCTTATTTGGGAACACAACCATTCCCATATATTTTTAGACTACTTAACTATCATTCACTAACTATTCACAAATTATTCATTATTATTTTACAAATTATTTCATGTTATTTATTAATCATCTGAGATACTCATAGTATATAAATAGAACCTAATTGATACTAATTGATTTATACAATAATAATAGAAAATAAGTCATATTATCATACATATGTTAGATTATTATGAATATATTCTAATTATGATGATATTGTAACATGTGCCTTGGGCGGCTTAAGGTTGAAACATGTGTTATGCATGTCCTCCCCATCATTTGGTTACCCAACTAATGCATGGTATGTAATTCAAATTTAAAAAATGATATTTTTAATCCTAAAGTACGCAAGCGTTGTGTAATTTTTTTTAAAAAAAAATATATATATATATGTAAACATGGGATTCATATGAAAAAATTAATTTTTTAATATTAGACTTTACTTTTTTTCAAAATGATAACTTCTTGTTTGCGCACTTTATGACTTTAACCTTCTATAACACCCACCCTTATTCACTTTAATGCTGAGCGAATCTTGAGAACAAAACTTAATATAAGATAGAAAGGATGTGACAATCTACTCATCTCGCCCTCGAATGGGTATGAGTCTCAATGTACGTGTTGAACTCTGATGACGTGTTTTAAAAGATAACAATTGATTTTAAAATACTCTCAATCTTTTAATGCACTCGAATATTCTAAATGTGTTTGAAATATTTTATAAGGGTATTTTTAATGTTATTGGACTCAAGTCTGATTTTAAAGAAAATACAATTATAATATTTTGAAGAACTCCAAAATATTATAATTGTATAAAATCATTTTATTAACATGATTTTAATTATTTAAAATATTATGAGATTTAAATTATGTTTAAATATCTTATTTAGTTAATGATGAAGGAATATTATTTTATAAACTAAAGTTAAATTATGAAGGAATATTTCATCCTAATTTCTCTCAATATTTTAAGTTAAGTTAGCAAATACGTATTTTCAGATCAGTATTTAAAATCTATTGTTAGTCCGTTTTAAAGACTCTAAGATGTATGGCTTATAAATACCCCAAAAGGAAAACCCTAATCTCTATCACTTTTCCATATGTCTTTCTCTCTCCTTTCTTTCTCCATCAGCTTTCTCTCACGCATGACTCTCCCTTTCCCATGGCCGAACCTTCCTTTCTTGCCCAACCCAACCACCGCCAGCCAATTGTGACGCCACCCCCACCTTTGAGCAATCCCTTTCACTCTGGCGACCCACCTCTAGCGAGCCAAGCCTCCATCTCAAAGCCACCTCCCTCATGTGAGCCACCCAACTCGAAATAGGTATACACTAGTTTCCTCCCGTTTGTTACTTCACCGTCGACCACCACTGAGCATCGACCACCCTCACCGGTATCTCCTTATGCCGACGACCCATCTCCACCAAGCTCAGCCCCTCACACCAACCCAACTCCCCATAGCTCCCTCCACCCGAAATGGGTCTTGAAACCCACAAGTTTCACCACTTAGCCACTGTACGCCGCCACCCATGGCATCACTGCCACCACCAACAGCTCCCCTTACCTCATGTGACCTCCCCTAAGCTTCTCTCATCCAACCAAGTCTTCACTATCCCCTATTCATGGACCCATCTCTCATGGGTTTCCTCCATCTTACGGCTTAGATTTGCCACCGTATAACCATCGCACCACCTCACCTCCACCACCATAAACTTATCCTTCCTCTGATGAGCCTTCATCTAGCTCTCCATGACGAACTGACCACCCTTGCTGTAACACTCTCCCTCACTCTCTCAGATGCACCATACACGACAAGTGTCTTTGTGTGCCTTTGGACACCACCACAAGCTACCCAAGACCACCATTAACCCACCTACATGCCCAAACAGTCATCTGAAGCCTAAACCACTACCACACGTGGTGTTAGCCGTCACATATAACCCTTTCACCATTACACACGAATTTCCCACTATGTTGGCCACCCTCGTACGACCCAAATCTATTAACCGAAATCCTAAATCCAAATCCCAATATAGTCCCATTTTGAGGTCACGACAGTGACCCCGATGGAATGGTTATCGCTTAAACTAGTGATTTTTTATGCCACTAACCTTGCCAGGAAACGAGAAATGTACGGATTTACCCCGCAATGGTAAAATCCTCTATTTCCTATATTTATGATATTAGTTGTTAGTTGATTGGTTGGCAGTATTATTGGGTTGTGGAGTTTGATGTGTAGTCGTGAGATGAAGTTGGATGACTATATTGTGGTGGTTGTGGCTATGTATTAAAGTGTTGGAAACTATACTATATAGTGGTGTTGTGGACTGTGCTATGAAGTGTGGTCATGAAGTGTGCTATAGTGATAATGCGGCACAGTGTGGTTTGTAATGGAGTAAAGTAATGCACTGTGTAGCGTGTATCATATGATAATGTGACATAACGTATTATAGAGAGAGTACACGTAGAGTGTATTCTACATGACCTAATATGGATGGAAATGAGTACACATGGAGTGCAATTCATGTGATGTAGTCGTGATGTATCCTAAGGAGTGTCATGAATGTTGGATGGTTGCATAAGTGAGGAGTGTAAGGTGTGTGAAGTGTCAGAAATTGTGGAACAATGTCTCGAAGTAATTATCATGTGACCTTGCAGTCACAGTGATGAGAGTCACCATGTAGCAATGTTATAGCTATTATACATGTGATGTGTCAGAAACTGCAAAATAATGTTTCAAAGTGATTGTGATGTGACTATGTAATCAAGTAATGGGAGTTATCATATTGCAGTGTTATAGCCGTTATGCGTGTGAACTGTCCTAAACTGTGGAACAATGTCTCACATTAGTTGTGATATGACCACTAGTCTCAATGACAGGCGTTACTATAGTAACTGTGTTATGTCTCGAAGTACGTGTAAAATAAAGGAATCGCATAGTAGTGACATAGCATAAATGTGATAGAGTGTCATGATGTGACAAAAGTTCGTGAGTAACCGTACTCATGTCGAGTCGAAAGTTGACGTAAAAGTCACGTGGCGTAATACCATGTGAAGTGGTGGATAATGATGTAACTTGATAGTAACTAAATAACGCGATGGAGATATAGTTGAGAATGATATTGTCATGTCAAGTGTTAGGATAAACTCGTAAAGAAACGAAAAGTAGGAAAAGTCTTATCAACCGGTATGGAGAAGATTGCTATCAATATATGGTACTTGTTTACACAAGCAGATGATCAAGATATTATATGTTGATCTTAGGTGATAAAGAGGTGAGGTACATGTGTATCTGGTGATACATGTGTACTAAACAAATTTACCATATATAATGGATATTCTGTTCTGAGCAAGTGTGTGCGATGTTTTAGCTCCAGAGTTTGCTTACAGTCACATGGTATGTATGAATAAGGATGATGATGATGAGTAAGTTTGGATGCAATACTGTCGTTTGTATCGGCAAGTATTGGGATGTGTGACTTAGTCGGTCTAAGTTATGCATCAAGAATAGGTTAATCAAAAGAGTAAGGTATAGATCCTAGAGTCTTAACCCTCAGGTGAATTATAAGTTCACTTTAGTGGATAGGCACCCAAGGTCGGGAGTTTAATTTAGAAAATGTATTGTCTATAAGTTGATCCCTAAATGTAAAGCATAATAAGGGTTACGTAAGAGCCCAGGAATAGATGAGAAGTATTTAAGTATCTGTAAGTGGGTCTCCGATGACCTTAGGATAGTAAGCGAAGACTTAGGACATGAGGATAGCAAGAGAGTGTCCTAAGTGAAGTATAAGGCCTTATTTGTTTTCCCAACTTATTTTATCTCATCTCATCTCAAATTTATCATTATATTTTTTTAAATTCTGATGCAAAATAATAGAAACAATTCACTTTTTCAAATCCCAACACACTTTTTTCAAATCTCAAACTAAAGTTTATATTAAAAAAATATTTTATAACAATATTTTATTATTTTTTTAATTTTTATCTCATCTCATCTCATCTCTTAAAACAAACAGGACCTAAATTCTTTTCTAGTTTAATTATTTGTGTACTAGATAGATGATGATGCTAGTAATGTGTATACACATTTGACACACATGTGACTGGACTACAAGTATAAAAATAGCAAGGAGTCCAGATAAAATATTATATTCATACATTTCTAGAGTTTTATAAAAAGTAAGAAAAAAATGAAAAGGAAACTAAAAATGCTTTTATTTACGATGCTTATGAAAATGAATATGTGTCATGTTTTATGAAAAGATGTTAAGTATAAATGTTAAAGTATATGTACGTACGAGTCTTTGCTGTTAGTCTCTTTTATTGCATCCCAAGTATATAATTGTATGCATATGATGGATGTATATGTAGCAACTATTGGATTTATTCTTTCAAAAATAAAATGAGAATTTGAGATTTCTGTCTCATGATTTTATACACTGATGCTTTTATGAATGCCATGAAAGTGTTTGTTTTAAAGATGTACCTATAAGCTGAATGATGCCATGACATGATGCTATGCGATGACCCTACTATGATGCCTATATCCCGACGATATTTAAGTTCATGTATATGCTTTCTAAACGATTTTTTTTTTTATGAATAAACTGATCGAGAAAAGGAAAGAAAAAAAAAAGAAAAAGAAGTGACTAAATAAATTAATGTTATGCTGTATGAAAATACGTAAGGGCCATGATGATAAATGAATGAAACGAAAGAAATGAATGAAATACATAATGGATACCAATGAAAAGGGCGATTGCAATGCTAGGACGTAATGTTAGTAGTGCACTCAGTACTGCCACTAAACGATGGATTCCCAACCCGCGGTCATGCGCAGAATCAAGATCTAAAAGTTGATCTGCTAACCTTAACACATGGGGCATAATAGTGTATCACGGCCTAAGGAAAATTATAATAATAAGAAGGATCATCGGATTCTTTAAGAAATGAAGGCACTGCATGAGATAGGAGAAGTGACATTTTAAAAATGGAAAGAAAACCGATGTTTTTCATGAAAATCCCACCTAGTGATATTTTAGAAAATGAATGCATGTATTATCATGTATGTATATATGTACGTATGTATGAGTGATGAATGCATGATGAAAAATCTATGTTGCTATATTTTAATGATATGAAGTAATGTTTTTTGAGTATTTGACTCGCTTTAGTTTTTATGTATACCCCTTCCCCATACAAGAACTAAATGAGCAGTACACATCAATGAGGACACGGTCAAAGGGAAGAGCACGACAGTTTAGGTATAAAAAAGAAAAATGTATGAAAATCCTTTTATTTTATAAGTTAAATGTTTTTCTGCTATAAGCTTCTTTTATTATAAAAGCACATTTTATTTTACAACGTAGAATTTTGTACTCTAGGTATGAACTGAAAGGTTTAAAAATAAACGAAATTCGTCCTCATTTTTTAAAACTACTTTTCAAAAAAAAAAAAATAGGCAAGTCACATAAGTAGCGTTTCCATCCTTTTCAAGACGGAATTATTACACCTTATTCTCTCTCTTTTTTTTTTTGGGTTAAGGACTTAAATTTTGAGTTTGGCAAGAGGACAAATTTTGAGTTGTCATTGTTGATTGCTATATTTTTTATTTTTTCCATTGACTTAACACTTGCTCGGATGACTTATAGACAATGGTTTTAGTGGTGTGTATTTATTGGCCTTACCAATAACCTCAATAGCAACATTAACCCAAGAATAAAATGATGAAACAAAAAATCAGCATTTTTTATCGGATAAACGTAACAATTTGACAATCTTTATGTAACTTAATGAAGGGCTTAATGAGCTTTCCAACACCACTAGTATGACCAATTACGCTTCTGATTAAATCATAATTATAACTCAATTAAACTAAATTTGTTGTAAGAATATGTTTAGGGGTGTAATTGGTACGTTTCAATCTAATTTTAGATTTTTTAGATTCAAATCGATTTTGAAATTTAAAAATCAATTCCGAATTGATTCACCACCAAATCAAAACTTTCAGTTTTTTTGATTTTGTTCTGGTCCAGTTTGGTTTTTTCAATCTTACGATTAACTAAAATTATTCTCAAATAAAGCTTTAGCAAGCGATCAACCCATATCCTCATGTAATGTTATATTAATTTTATGTTATATAACTAAATTTTATAAATATCAAAATTAAAATGTTATATTAAAGATTATAAGATTAATTTATGTTATATCATAATCAAATATTATATTAGATTTTGTAAGAATAATTTAATATTATAAGATTACTAAACATGAATAATAAGATTAAAATTTAATGTTCTATTGATTAGCAATTAGCATATAATATAATATAAAAATTATCTTTTATATAATATAAAAAATTAAAATATATATATCTATCTGTCCAGTTCGATTTGAACAAGTGTTCTAAATATCCAAATCGATTTTTAGTTGGTTTTGATTATTAGGAACCTCATCTAATAGGTCGATTTTATCGATTCACCGATTTCTTTTATAGTCCCAAATATGCCAACATATTAATTGGCATATAGCAATTACTGAAAAGATATAATTAAGAAGCATTTGTTTCAGCATTAATAGTGAATTAGGCATAGTCAAAATTTAGCCAAGATTTGGCTAATTTGATCAAAATGCATTTACATCAAACTCAACATATGTATAGTAATTTTAAATTCAACTTTTTTATTGGCCAAATGTTGGTTAAATCATTTTTTTGCAATAATATATTCTTCTGGCTCAGATCACTATTCACACCAACATAAACTCGTCAGCAGAGATGGAATCAAGATTTGGTGATTGGGAGACGATTGACTTAAAATTTTCTCTTCAAATTAAGCTCGACGACGAACTTTTATGGAATAAAATTATTCCATTATCATCTCTGAAGTGAAATTCTTAGTAATTTATTTTTCAATATAAACTAACAAATGATTTACAAAAAACTCATCTTCCATTCAAGTTCGCAATCTAGTTTTTATAAGTTTCATTGCAGAAAATGCCCGTTCAGTATTATCAGTAGAAACTAGAAGAGTTAAGACTAGACGAATTAACCTGTTAATTTTAACTTTTCTGAAATTTCTAGTCCTCTACATAACTCAAATAATATAGACATATCTTGAAAATCTAGATGTGTTAGCACATCAAACTCATAATGTTGCAATTAAATTCTTAAAAGGAATTTTTCTTGCTCAGTAAAATCCTGTGGATAAAACTTCTCAGTCAATTTACATATGTCATCAATATTAAATGATTTGTATGCACCTTTAAGATTTAAAGCAGCACTAAAAATAAGAAATTACATTGCTTGATCATTAAATCTATTGTTCAATCTTTCAATTGAACGTCTATTGTAGCAGTAAATATATCAATCCTAAAATAATGCTCCATTGTTGTCCTTTCAACTTGACGACATGATTTTCCTGATATGAATGACCAATATACTCGAGGAAAGTCACGTCGTCAAATTGAAAGGACAACAATGGAGCATCATTTTAGGATTGATATATTTACTACTACAATAGACTTCTAGTTGTAAGAATTGAATAATAGATTTAATGACCAAGTAATGGAACTTCTTATTCTTAGTGCTGCTTTTAACCCTAAAGGTGCATACAAATCATTTAATATTGATGACATATGTAAATTGTCTGAGAAGTTTTATCCACAGGATTTTACTGAGCAAGAAAAATTCATTTTAAGAATTCAGTTGCAACATTATGAGTTTGATGTGCTAACACATCCAGATTTTCAAGATATGTTTACATTATCTGAGTTATGTAGAGGACTAGCAATTTCAGACAAGTTAAAAATTTATTATTTGATTGACAGATTAATTCGTCTAATCTTAACACTTCCAGTTTCTACTACTACTACTAAACGGACATTTTCTGCAATGAAATTTATAAAAACTAGATTGTGAACTCGAATGGAAGATGAGTTTCTTGTAAATCATTTGCTAGTTTATATTGAAAAAGAAATTGCTAAGAATTTCACTTCAGAGATGATAATGGAAGAATTTTATTCCATAAAAGATCGTCATTGAGCTTAATTTGAAAGAAAATTTTAAGTCAATCGCCCCCCAATCACCAAATCCTGGTTCCGCCTTTGTCCCTGACCTCGAATATTCTCAACTTGAAAGTCGTAACGAGAAAGAAGAACACATATATCATTTTTTATAGTTAGTGCCATAGTATCCTTAACATGCACAATATGAAAAAATCGTTCTCTAATAAAACTATCTTTATCAGCAAATCTCAAAATAATAGCCATTTGTTTTCTTTTAGACTCATCCCGAGTTTTGTCAATGAGAATACAAAATTTGGCATCCTCAATTTCTTCGCGAATCACATTTCGTACTTTATTTGTAAATATATGCAAAATTTCCTTTTGAATTTCAGGTGATGTATATTTAGCATTCTATAGAGCATTTTTCAAAACAACTCCTTTAATTGATCATTATAACTTGTTAGAAACTTTATTAATTCAATAAAGTTACCTTGATTTTTTGTTTCAGAACTTTCATCATGACCTCTAAAGGCATAGGCTCGGAACGTCAACCATCGAACACTATCAATCGAAGTTTTGAGCCGCAATCGATTATTCTCCATCTCTTGTGATACTTGTTTTTCAACTAGTTTGTCAATATATCTTGAATGATTCATTAGATTCTCACAATATTTTACAGCACTTTTATGTGGTGAATTTGGAAATCTTCCCACATGTACTATTAAAGGACAATTCATTCCATCATTAACTTTTTTCCAATTGTCAAAACCTTTATTGGTAAATACATCTAATCCTAGATGGCCTGTTGAATTTTTAGCAAAGATGTAACATGCAAGACAAAATACAGCATTTTTCGAATGTGAGTATTCCAACCAGTTTGAATATCTTTGAAACCAAGAAAATTGGAATCGACGACGTTGATTACTTATTCCTGAAAATGGATATTCTGAAAGTTTAGGTTGATATGGACCAATTTTAAGATAGACACGTCGTATCTCATCCTTTATGTTAGTAGGAAATTCTCATATTTGTGGACGTAACCCTGGATCACGTTCCAAACATGTAGCATCCACTCTTTAGGTTGCATTCTTAAAGTTTTAGAGAGACGCTCATCAATAATAGAAGTGACACGTTCCAAATCTATTATTAATTTATTTATATATATAAATAATATATAATCAAGTAAGCAAAGAATGATAGAACCTGGAAGTAGGAATCTCGAACCAACCAACCAGGCTCTGTTTTTCCAGTCCCTGGCTGTACTCATGTCTAGCCTCCAAGCCTCCGGCGTCTCGCAACTCGCAAGGGAACCCCAAACCAGGCTCTGTTTTGAGCAATTGGCAACTCACAATAATCCAAGATGAGTCGATGACAATTGACAAGAGTCAAGAATGTTACAAACTTACAGTTACAAAAACAGAGTCTGAGAGTTACATAAGCTGATAAGCAGTAAGCTTAAACTCATTGCATTTCTGTTACAGACTTAAAGTTTAGAACACTGTGAATCTGTGATTCAGCAGACTTCACTGCACTTAAAGTTTGGAAGAAAAAGATGAAACTTGAAACCTTAACCCAATGACAAATGACAGAGACTCAGAGTATATAAGAATACATTATATGGCAACAATCAACTGACCAAACACGCAAGGGCCAACAGGCAACAAACACGCAAGTAAATTACAACAGTACAAAAGGAGTGATGTTTGATTTGTCTCGACGTCTCGTGCTGCAACTGGTTCATGGCATGGACCATTGGTTTGCAAATATAAACTACAGGTAAGTACCGTAAGTTGGTGAAATGTGCTGCGACTTAGGAGGGCTGGCATGGACCATTGGTTCATAACTTCATTGCATGGCATGGACCTTAACACGATGGCGATCAGTGATGTATGTGACTCACTGACTCTGATTTGCTCATGTACTGCGACTATAACAAATTTGAAGGGTTGAAATGTCAAGTTTGGGGGGGCTGGCTTGTAGACTATCTAATACTAAACTCTGATTTTAAAAAGTTTTGGGGCGCAGTAGCCCCCCAATGGACTACACAGGTCCGCCCCTGCTCGTCAGTGTCTTCTCCACGTTTTATTTTTTCTTTTCCTCTTGTTTTGGTTTTTTTTTTTTTCCAAAGCTGTGTTTTAATTTTGGTTGTCTATTTTTTCTAGAGCTATGTTTTGATATTGTTTTACAGGGCAAGTATATAATTGTTGGAGAAATATAATTATTTATATATCTGTTATAAAAATATAATCGTTAAAAAAATATCTCTCTCAAAAAGATAAGGCCGTTAAAAAATTATATCTATTGGAATAATATGAATGTTAAAAAATATTAATATGTATTTTTTTTATAATGAATAAATATTCCAATTGTCACTAGAATTAAAATAAATGAAAATATCAGAATTAATATTTTAATAAAATAATCATAGATTAGAGAGTTTGTTATTTGGTTACGTTTAAAAGTTGTTAGCTAAATTTTAATAAAAATAAAATGAATTTCCTCATTAAATTTTGGTTATAACTGGCTTCTCATGCCTTTATTATTAATCAAAAATCGCGTTTACTTATCTAGTTAACCATGTTCCCTCCAGTTAGCTGTTTTGCTATGGATGTAAAATAGTTACGTAGAGCATGTTTATTATTATTATTATTATTATTATTATTATTATTATTATATATCACTTTTCATTTGATAAATTGGCATGAACAGTATAAGATCTTTGATAAATTGACGGTGATATATATATATATAGGCTATCATACTTTGACCCAAATTATTAAAAAGTTTAGTTAAATATCTTTTTTTTTCCTATTTATTTCTATTTTTACATGGTTGGGAAACGCTCTAAAGCTAAACTAGATATATTAAACCATGCTTTTGTCATCCAAAGTAAATACTATAATGAATTATTCATGGGAGACGCTGGGGTGTGGTCGGGCTGCACCTCAACGTATTTGCAGCACGTCCCTTCCCCACTTCTAAATTCTTATAATTATTATAAAAATACAATAAAAAATAATAAAATAATATAATAAAATAAAAAAATAAGGAAAATATAATAAAAAAATATAATAAAAAGAACAATAAAAAATAAAATGAAAATGAATTTTTAATGGAGATTCGGTCTTACCCAGCCCCCTCTGCCGCTGCCGGCGGTGGGCGACACCGCCTATCCTATCGGGACAGGAGGGAGCCGGCGACCCCACCTCTGTGATGGTGTGCCCCGGCGACTTCTGGTGTGTCTCCGACAACCCCATTTTTAGGTTTAAGGTTGTCGGGGCACATCGGAGATTGTCGGAACTCGCCGTCACAGGAGAGGTCGCCGGCTTCCTCTGATCCAGATGGGGTGGACGATGTCGTCCACTGCCGGCGGCAGTAGAGGGGGCTGCAAAGGGGTGGGGTTCGGTTCAAGCGAACCCCAGGTATTCTTATCATTCATTCTATCGAAGTAAATTTTCTGGATGTTCACAGTTAATTAATATAATGATGGACTAAGATTTTGAGATCAGATGAGATGATTTATGAACAATAATAAAATAATTTAAGTTAAGATATTTATGAAATTTTAGGAAAGGAAAAAGAAAGTTGAATAAAAATATTATAAAATTAAAATATTGTTAGGATATATTTTTTAATATAATTTTTATTTTGAGATTTGAAAATGTTGACTTGGTTTTATGTTTTGTTTAAAATTTTGTGAAAATTGTAATGATTACGTAATAATTAGATAAAAAAAATTGAAGATTTAAAATTGAAAAAATATTTGTATATGTAGTATTTGAATATTGAAATGAGATGAAAATATTTTACTATCTAAATCAGACCTAAAAATTAATAATATTATTACCATATTTTTATCTCACTTTTATTAAAAAAGAATATCAGATGGCAATGAGATGGAATGTATTACAAAGTTTAAGATGTCTCGTATTTTAAATTAAATAAATACTATATATTTTATTTAAAATAGAAAGACTCACATTAGAATTTTTTTTTTGGCAAATAATCAATTGATTTTCTATACCTAGGCCAACAAATTGTAAGACTCGTGATTTTTTTTTTCTAGGCAAGTTTAACATTTTTTTAGATAAACTAAAAGAGTGATTGGAGCCAAATGAATGGCTCACATCCTTTTCTTAAAAAGGAATACCGCTTGTCGACGGTTAAAATAGTTTGTTGAATAAACTACAAGGCTGTAGCTGGAAGCCATAGGAATGAGGTGTGTATTGCACAAAGTTAACTGTGAGAAACTGTCACGTCTATTTCCACTCAATTCTCGATTGTAAAAAACTGGAACAAAAAAAGCATCCATGTACTGAGACGAATCATCAGCGAGGGGCCACTATCGACAGCGACAACGCATGTCAAATAATATATTTAAAAAAGAAATGACTTGGATTTTAAGATACTATAAATAATCAAATCTACTTATTCCTACTAATTAAACTTTAGAATGACTAATGATTTTGTATGCTATTAAAACTGAGGTACTGACTTCAAATTCTAACTTTACAATTTATCTAAATTTATATTATATGATAGGAAGATGTATATTATCTTAACAATAATAACAAAACTCATACAAAAACTATGGATTCATATTTTTCTAAAGGTTTTATCCAATTTCTTCAAGTGACATTTACAACAATTGTTGAATGTTTAAAACTGTTAAAATTGGATCTCACAACATTAGTTTAATGCTATTAAACGACCACATTTATTGAGCGTTTAATATAGGAAATATTAAGTTTACAAATGGATCTCATAAAATAAAAATTGCAAACTAATATGCCTAGTTGTAGTATATTAAATTGTAAAAATATTTTATTATAAAGTATAACATTTAACTACATTAGTTTGCAAAGTTATTATTATTATTTTTTTGAAAGGGAAACAACCCCAAACTTTCATTTGAAAGTAAAAGAGTACAAGTGAGATTAAACATCCGGTTGAAGAGCCAAATACCTCTCACCTTCCGCTAGCAAACTAGCTTATTTTGCTAGACTATGGGCTTCTTGGTTCCCACTCTTTCTTACATGTGAAAATTGACAATCTAGAGAAGAAAGTAAAAACTTACTATCTTGGATAATAAGCCCTACAATATCACATCTATCATTACATGCAATTAGCTCATTAGCAATCTGAAGATGATCCCTTTCAAGGATAACAAAAAACATATTCATTTCTCTAGCTAGAGAAGTTGCTTCCTTAGCTCTCAATGCTTCAACTAACAACGGGTCCATGAAAGCACTTGTGGATATTTTTTTCATTGCTAGCAACCTACCCTCTGAATTCTTGGCGATGAGGCCAATTCCAATTTTACCTAGGTCATTGTGTAGGGAGAGATCCCAATTGATTTTTATCATGCCCTATGGAGGGAGTGACCAACTAGAAAATTGATTCTGACATTGTATAACTCTCTCTCTTGTGCAAAGCTGAGCTGACTGGTAATCATCTAGAGCCTGAAGGGTAGATCTCAAAACTTGGTTTGGATGCATGAACATATCCTCAAACAACATCTTATTTCTTCTCAACCAAATACTTCGAGCTATAGAAGCAAATCTGTCAGTAATTTCATTGCCGCAGGTAGTACTAATACTATTAAACAGATCCTACACATTACCTTTCATGTCTGTCTTCTTTTACAATCTGGTAGGACTTTGGCTCGTAATGTCTTTAGCAGCATTACAATTTCATATAGCATGGAAAGCTGATTCATCTTCTTTTCTGCAAATTGGGCACAATGGAGAGTCAATTATTCTTCTCTTAAATAGGTTTAGATTTGTGGGAAGAGTTTCATGACATACTTTCCATATAAAAACTTTAGTAGCACTCGGGACATTCATTTTCCAGATTTCATTCCACCCAAACTCCAAATCAACTTTATATGAAGATTGCCCATTTTCATTTTCTAGCATCTCCAATTGCATATGATATGCACTTTTAACTGTAAAGTTGCCCTTTTTTGTGCCTAACCAAATTAATTTATCTTTTATTTCTTGAATGCTAATTGGAATTTTGGTGATAATATTTCTATCCTCCTCCTGAAACAATTCTGACAAAAAATCATTTTTCCACTTTTTGGTTTGCCAATCAATTAAATCATGAACTCTAATTTCAACATGTAACTGATTTCTAGGGGATTGCACTTTATAGGTAGTAGGCTTAGGTAGCCATCTGCTCTCCCATACCTTAATATCCCTACCATCCCCTAGCCTCCACAAAGATCCTTTTACAATTAGGTTTCTTGCTCTCCCATACCTTATATCCCTACTATCCCCTAGCCTCCACAAAAATCCTTTTACAATTAGGTTTCCTACTACACATAGGCTTCTCCAAATCATTGAAGGCATAACCCCTATTTTGGCTTTCAGAAAATTAGATTGGAAGAAATATTTTTGTTTCAAAATTCTGGCAACTAAAGACCCAGGTTCTTGAATAATTTTTCACCCTGTTTAGCTAATAAAGCCAAATTAAAACACTTAAAGTCTCTAAATCCAAGGCTTCCTTTCTTTTTAGCCCTTCCCATTTTGTGCCAAGCAATCCAATAAGTCTTTTTTTTCATTGCTTATAAAGCTCCACTAGAAATTTTTTATTAATCTATTCATTTCCTTAACCAAGGACTTGGAAAGTTTAAAAACTCCCATAGTATAAGCTTGCACTGCTGGTTTTAAAATATTTCTTGCTTGAGATAGAAACTTAGTATTCCAATTGCTAAGTCTGCCCGTTATGTTGTCTAAAATGTTTTTAAAAGTTTTGTGTTTTGATCTACCAACCATGGTAGGCAATCCTAAATAATTTTCATAAGATGAGGTAGTTATTGTCCCTGCTAGGTTAAGGATATAGTTCCTGGTATCACTTTTGGTATTAGCATCGAAGAAAATGGATGTTTTAGCCTTATTTTCTAATTGTCCCAAGGCCTGTTCATACAGACTTAATATCTGATTAATGTTTGCCCATTCTCCAGTATTAGCTCTACAAAAAAAAAGTAGATTATTGTTTGCAAAAAATAAATGGCTAATACTTAGGCTACCCCTACTAATACGATATCCATAAATTAATTGAGTAGCTTCCGTTTTGTTTATCATGGAACTTAACAAATCAGCCACAAATAAGAATAAGTAGGGGGATAAAGGATCTCCTTGACGAATCCCCCTAGATGGAGTCAAGAAAGGCTGAAGGTAACCATTTATGATCAAAGAATATGTGGTAGATGTCACATAACCCATAACCAGATTTATCCAAGATAAACTAAAACACATCCTAGTTAAAACTTTCCTTATGAAGTTTTACTCCACTCAATCATAGGCCTTACTCAAATCTAATTTGATAGCCATATACCCTTGCTTGCCTTATCCTCTTACGTTCATGGAGTGGAGAGCCTCAAAAGCGATAATAACATTATCCTAAATCATCCTACTCAGGATAAAGGCACATTGAGAGGAAGATATAATCTAAGGAAGAATTTTCTTAACCTTGTTTGCAATGGTTTTTGAAATAGTTTTATAAAGTACATTGCAAAGAGATATTGGTCTATAATCTGAAGAAAATAAGATATTCATCAATGTTGATAGGATTCTGAAAAGAAAATAAATTTTTGTTGAAAGTGAGAAATACCTCAATAATCTCTAGCTGTTGTGGATCTCAATCCCATCTTCTTTGGTTAGTTTCTCAATTACATTGTTCTTTCTCATTTGATTGGCATAGCTGTGAAAATACTTGGTATTCTTGTCACCATTCACCAACCACCTTTGTTTTGCACTCTGTTGTCATTTAAGATTTTCCTTAGCTAAAGAAATATTAATTTCCTTCTTTAACTTCTTAATTTCTTCATCACTGTCTCCCAAATTTGCTTTTTGTAACTCAGCCAGTCTCTTAGTATTTATTCTATTCTCCTTTGCTTCTTTTTTCAAAACATCAGTGCTCCATGATTCCAACACTTGTTTATAGTTCTTGAGTTTTTCTTGAACATTCCACAATCTAGTGCTATGGGTTGTATTTAATTTGTTCCAAGTCTCATTTATAATCTGTTTGCAATCTTCTTGCATATTCCATTTGACCTCAAATCTGAAAATCTTTACTTTGTTATTCCTCATTTCCTCATCTTGCCTCAAGTTCCTTCCTTACTGCCATTTCATCAAAATTGGACAGTGATCCAAGGTTAAAGCTGCTAGATTTATGAATCTATAGTTCCTCATATTTTTCAACCATTCCACATTTTCCAGGACCTTATCAAGTCTTTCTTTCGTGAACTGGGGACCATCCTTATTGTTACACTAAGTATATTTTGACCCATCGTACCCCAGATCACTCAAGTTACAAAAGTCCAAGCAATTTCTAAAAAATTCCATTTGTTGGTATGGCCTGTGGGCAGCTTAAAAATTCTCATGCTAATAAAGGACCTCATTGAAGTCCCCAAAACAGATCTATGGTATCCTATTTTTGGGTTTCATCCTCTTCAAAAGATTCCATCCTAACTGTCTATTAGCAATTTTAGCATAACCATAAAATCCTTATACCAAAAATCTTTGATTTTCATCTTGATCATGACAATACAGAGATATGTGGTGTTGGGATTAGGATTCCAAAACAAAATTAGCCTTGCTGTTCCACAAAAAGGTCAATCCCCCACTAAGGCACAAAAATGTGAATCCCTCACTAAGGCACAAAAAGGTCAATCCCCCACGAAGGCCAATGCTGTTAACATTAAAGCAGGAATCAAAACCAATCTTATTTCTAATTTTTTCTACCTTATTTCTCTCACACTTTGTCTCAATCAAAAAGACAAAATTGGGACACATAGTTTTGACGAGCATGTGAAGCTCTCTACATGTGAGGAGGTTTTCAAGCCCCCTACAGTTCTATGATAGTCCAATCATGGCTCTTGGTGGGGCTACCAAGTAGCCTCCATCAATTCAGATTCATCTCTAAATCTTAATGATATTTCCTTAGATTTTGATCTCTTCCTGTGCCTTTTCCCCCCATCTCATGTTTTAATTATGGTTTTTTTTTTAATAATTTTCATTGGTTTCTAGATTCATAGACTCTTGGACCCATACTCCTCTGGCTCTGCGTTTCAGGAGGACATTTTCTTTGTGATAGCTTCTATCTCCTTTATTGTGTCTCCCCTATTAGATAACTCCACATTCTGATCTAACGTATCTTCTTCTTCTATATAAACAATCTTATTCTCTCTTTATCAGCGGTGCTATTTTGCTAGTTGAGTAATAATGCTGAGTAGTCTTAGTCTAAAATTGGATTTTAATTTTTTAGTTTTTTTATTCATTTTTTTTATCATTTTAATATATTTTAAAAATATATTAATAGACTAATAATCATTTTCTTAATAATTAAGTAAAGAACAAAATTAGATAAATTAAATATATGAGGTGCAAAAATAACATTATTCTTTATTATTACTAAAAACAATTACTCGGACAAATTTATGCACTGTAGAGCGACATGTTTATGTAGCTTGCTTTAAAGTATACAATTCGGATAGTTAATCAAAATACCATAATGAAATGCCTCAAAATATCTGAATTAGGAATATTAAACTCACAAATTGTTGTAATTTTATATGATATGTCAAATCGTGACATTAATTTTATTAAAGTAATGTCATGTTACTTCTATTATGGCATTACTTTAGATACAAAGCATTGTAAACTAAACACCGCTGTCATGCATCAGAGATGTAATAAAATTAAATAGTACAGCTAGAGCACTCATATGTCTTTGCCCTTGGTTGTTTGTTAAGTTGGTGGAAAATAAAATTAACACTTAATAAAAACTCGGATCTCGATGTACAAAAATTAAAAAATGGGGTATGAATTCTAATAGCACGTGGGGTGTTATTAGTATTATATATATTATTGAATAAATAGTGTCAAGCATAGGGGCAGCCCCCACCATTAAGCCGAAAGGCCATTGGCTTTAAAGTGTAAGTTCTTTATTCGAGTGCAAAGAAAGGTCGCTCTCCAGCAACCATTCGAGTGCAAAATTAACAATGTATTTTTTAAAAATATTTAAAAATATATTTAAAAAAAATAAAAAAATAAAAAAATTATTAATATATATTAATATTCACTTACTTAATCATTAAATAAAAAAATTTAAATACATCAATAATTAAATTGAGCGGACAAATTGAGCGACATAATAATATTTTTCTTTTTAGGTTGTCGTTAGTGCATTTTGTATATTGTTATTTTGTTTTTATATATATATATATTTAATATTTTTAAAATAAAAATTTCGGCAAGAACTACCAGCAGGAGTCCCCACTAAGAAGAAAGGCATTTTATGCATGAAAAGTGTTTTGCTGGTGGTCCAAGAAAAGCATTTTATGCAAAAAAATAAATAAAAAAATGTTAAACCCACGTACGGGATTTCTGGGTTCTTTTTAATTTTTAATTTTTTCTTAATAATTAAAAATATAAATTTTTTATTTTTTTTGAAATATTTAAACATGTTAAAAAAACTTATAAAAAAATATAAAAAAAAATTGTACTTGACAGGATTTATGTGTGGATGTAAATGGACTATTTAAAAAAAAAAAAAAAAAAGAGGTCGGTGTTTTGTGATTTCATCAGTGATGTGAATGAGAGAAGTTGGATCCAGTGGGAGCCAAGAAAGTTTGCGAATATTTGCACTAACATCATTGAAGTTTCCACCCTTGTTTTCTAGCATTTTAGCATGAAATTTCCTCCTAGTTTTTTACGGTTTCTATGAAGTTTCCACCTCTTTGGAATAATCTTATTTTCTTATTTTCTTTTTAAGCATCAAATGGACTATAATAGAATCTAGAAAATTGACAACTTGGTTCTTAGAATGAAAATGAGGGACCAAAGGTTTGGTCCGTGACTCCATACTCACTCGTCACATCGAATAAGCCGGTTTGAAAGAATCGCATACTCAATTAGGGGTGTTCATCCAGGTTCCGGATTTGAGAATTGGAACCCAGATTCAAAATTTCTTTAAATAATTTTTTTTAAAAAATTCAAAAGTATTAATAAATAAATAAAATTTCAAACCAGGTCGGGTACAACCCGGCCCGGATGAACAGGCCTATACTCAATAACTTACAAAAATCAATCTTCATTTTACCATGAGAAATATTATACAGTGTCTTTTTTGTATATTTTTTCGTGTAATCTATTAATATGGACAATAATTTTATAATAAAAATAATAATACAGTCAATCATGTACATAAAATACGTAAAAGAATATGCAAAATAACTTATATTAAAAAAAGTAATGCAATTAATCACATCAATAAAGTACATAAATAATATGTAAAAAATGATTGCACGTATAACTTTTATTTCAACTAATTAGTAATTCTCATGGGAATTACCCCTCAACCACACATTTGATTGAAATTGTGACACGACTCGTTAATTTAATACAAATACGATACGATAATAATAAATTTAAATTTAGTTATACTCGACTCGAGATGAAATATATTGACCCGTTAAAACATATTTGTCTAAAAGGTTGATAACGTGTCAACCAATTTTGATTTATTATAATCAATTATGACCCATTAAAAAAAAAAAGTTATAATTATACCCTTATATCTAAAAATAAAATTATTAGAATTTTAATTTCGACATTTTTATTATTTGGATTATAATTTTGAACATGTAGTTAATTTGATAATTTTTTATAAATATTATGATTTTAACATTTATATAAAATTATACTAGATTTAAACATGTAAAACAGGTTAATTTCAGATTTATTCAACCCATTTACATATATGGGCTGAAATGGGTTGGATCGTGTCGTGCTAATTTATTTTATAATATTCAATAATAAGTCAAAATGAATTGATAATTGGCACAACATGACCCGTTATATTATTGGGTCATGTTAGAATTTAAGATTTTAACATAATACGTTTAATGAGTCGGATTTGAGTTGATCCGAATAATATAATATATATATATATATATATATATATATATCTTGACATAACACAAATTCAATTGATGAATTAGACACCCCTAAATTTGATCATATGTCGTCTGAAGAGTCGGTCTAATTTACATGTGTTTAGGACTAAGCAGTTGCGCAACGAGATAATAATTTTTACGCAGCGCCTTGCTTCCATTGCATTGCAGCATTTGAACTTTTTTTTCCATTTTATCATTATACGTTAATCTTGCTTTTTGACCCAAAAGAATGGGAAGTCTATTTATAAATTGATGTGTATAACAAATTTAATGTAGTATTTAATTATATGATATAATTTTATTTACAACATTAATTTAAAATTTGCAAATCAAATGTTACTATATTAATGATTTATTTTATCCATCAAGTTAATAATAAAATAATTTATGCTTTATTTGAATTTAGAGATGAGATGAATTTAGATAAAAGATAAAAAATTAAATAAAAAATTATTTTTTAATATTGTTATTGTTTTGAGATTTGAAAAAATTGTATTGTTTAATATATTTTATGTGAAATTTTAAAAAAATTATAATGACGAAATGAGATGAAATAAAATTAGTTTTGAATTTGAATGAGTTATACTATCAACTTCCAATTCATTTACAACTTCACTATTAAATAGTATTATTTTTAAGTATAAATTTAACAAATTAAAACAGAAGTCAAAATAAAAAGAATGCTCATACATTTATAGGGATGCTTTCAAGGAAAGTCCACGGGACAATATAAAATCTTAAATTCATAGTTTGTTGTACCGTTTATAGAGTAATATAATTTTGAAGTGCTCGATATTCGCATACTCTATTTGAGAAAAAGTAAAATTTATTAATATTTTTTTTTTTGCTATGAATCTCATATATATATATATATATATATATATATATATATTTTTTTTTAAATACCCAAAAGCTACACTCTATAATGTTGTAAAGATCATTTCTAGTGCATATATTTCCAATAAAATTTCGAAAGTTATTATTTTATAACTTTAGCAATTAGAGATGTTATCAGCACTTTTAGAGTATGGTTGCCCCTTTTCCGTACATTGTCCTTATATTGGTGGGGGTTGGAGTTTGCCCCTACAAATTTAGAATCTCCGCACAAGAGGGCTAGGGCCCTCGTCCAATTGTTGGAGGGCACGGGCGGACCCCTAGTCCATCTACCACCCACAATATAGGCATTCAGGTAAAAGTATACCAAAATAAAATACAAATTTACAACAAAAATACAAATCCACAAATGCAAATAAAAAAAATCATAAACTAGAAAAAATCTTTTGCACACCCATGACCATGTTGTAGTTCCCTTTGCAAACCCATGATCACGAATGATCGTGGGTTTTCATGACAGCATGAGTGTTTGAAGAAGAATGAGCTGAAAAAGTAGAGGATAAAACATAAGAGGAGGATGAAAATAAAATGAGGGCGACGAGAAAAAGAAAAGGAGAAGGTAATCATGGCGAATGAGATAGATAGTTTGATAAAAAAATCAAATGAGAGAGAGAAAGGGCCAGGAGTATAAGGTAAGGGCTTTGGCCCCCGCCCGACTCCTACATGGTGTGAGTGGGGGTGAGGGCGGGGCAATGGATGTCGATATGGCAATGATGTTTTGCTCGCTACAAAGTCCTATTAGCCATCAATCATAAAGAAATTATATAAAAATAAATTTATAAACTGATGTGAATTATTGCTAGATTTAGATAACAAATTGCGATGAAAATTAAAAATTGAATAAATATTATTAAATTATTATTTTTAATATAATTATTATTTTAAGATTTAAAAAAATTTAATTATTTATTATATTTTATATTAAAATTGATATAAATTATAATAATAAAATATAATAAGATAAGATAATAGTATTTGTCAATTCAATATGAGCCTTAATCGTAAATAATTACTTTTATTTTATTAGGTAATGGTCAATTTGTGACGCGGGGGTGTTGTTGAAAACAAATAATATAATGAAAATAAAAAGAAAATATAACCATGTCATGAGCGATTGATTTATTATATTAAGATATCCACTGGTTTGGTGAGAGTGATAAATATTAAATAGGGATCGAGATCAACCAAAAAAAAAAAAAGAAAAAAGAAAAATAGGGATCGAGATGCCTTGTCATTGCCACGTCAGGGCATTATCTTAAAAGGAATATTTCCCCCATCCCTGCCACTTGAACGTGTTCCATGATTGCAACTGTTTAACAAGACGGGGATTAATTTACTATTTTCTAGGTTTTTCCCTTTTTTTCTATAGAGATTTTATTAGATTGAACCAACTCATTTTTAATCTTATTTTTGTTATTTCATTGAAAATATAGATTATTTTCTTTTAATCAACATTTAATATTTCATAGATTTTTTTAAATAATTTTAATAATTTCACTATAAAATTAAATAATTTTAATAAATAATAATTTGCACAAATTTGAAGTGTGCAAATCCATGCACTTTTTAAAAACTAGAAAGATATGAAACTCATCTTTAAAAAAACAAAAGAAATTCTATCTTCAGCCTTCGAGTGAAGATTATGTGTGCAGACTCGTGTTTAATTAAATGAAAAAAACATCATTTTAGAAGGAATATTATCATAATTAAAAAAAAAAACTTTTAAAAAAATTGTCTAGAATTACATAAACAATTCTCGAATAGCTGAGACTAACTCTAAAAAATCTTCTATTAATAAGGTGATATTGTTTTCAAAAGAGTGTGAATCACTTGTACATTATAGAAGTGTATATAATATTACTCTCAATAAAATAAATATAATACAAAAAGATAGTACACTAGATAAATCTTGCACTCTTTTCCTCTCTGCCCAACCATTCAATAAATTTATAAATATATGGATAACAAAATTAATAATAGGTTCAAGTTATGCTATATTTATAAATGTGCTATAAGCATGTGACATAAATATGTAGTTATGGTATAGGAAAATGATATTATGGTGCTTGAATTTTTCTTTTTAATTTGATTGCTCATGTATTTTATTTAATTTTTAATTTTTATTTAATAATTCAAGAAGCAATTATTAATATTTTAATATTTTTTTAAAAATATTTAAAAGAGAAAAGTACAATTTATATTGTTGGCACGCCATCGATTAAAACTAGGTGGCATAATAGTAATATCCTATAGTATATAAGTCATTATTATTATTTATATGGAATAAACCATATCATATATAAAATTATATATATATATATATGTGTGATTCCCTTAATTAAGGAAATGGGGTTTATTAATTAAGGAAATGGGGTTTATATATATATATATTTAGGATATGAATAATTGAGATTTAGTTAATATATATAAATATATATATATATATATATTTTTTTTTTGTTTTTTTGATTGCTGAGTCTTGGTTGTACTCTAGACAAGGCAAAGCAATGACCTTTTGGGAAATTTACCTTGAGGACGAGTGCCATCTGAGTCAGCCAACGCGAGCGGTTGAGTGGAGGAATAAAGAAAAGAGATTTGGTTGTATGAGTATTTAATAATCCAAGTTGTTTTTATTTTTTGCAGTTACGTGAGATAATTATTATAATTGTTTTTGGAATAAAAAAAGAAAAATGATTCCCCTAACTATACTTAGCCTCAACACTCTACTGACCATTGCTTACAAAAGAGTGATAAGTATCATAATTTTTTTTTTGTTTTTTTCCATAATTTTTAAATAAATATTTTAAAATAATATTGTGATTATTTTATAATTTTAAAAAATATTTTAATATATTAAAAAAATTATGTAAAAAAATTATTTTTTATATGATTTTTTAACATTTTAAAATATTTTTTAAAAATAAAAAAAATACAAAATTATTTATAAATACTTATTTAAAAATTATATAAAAAACTAAAAAAAATTAAAAAAGCAGGATGCAATCAGAATCCTAAACATTTCCCCTTATCATATAAATTAGAGGATATATATTCAAATTTTGAATTATGTTAATTTATAAATTTATATTTATAATATATATATATATATATTTTAATTTTATATTAGCAAGAAAGAATCTCAAGGTTTCATTATGGAAAGGGTTGATGCTGGGGTGCGGTTGGATTCCACTCTATCGTCATTGCAACCCACCTTCTAAACTCTTATAATTTTTATAAAAATACAATAAAAAATATTAAAAAATATAATAAAAAATATAATTAAAAAATAAAAATTAAAAAATACAATAAAAAATATAATAAAATAATAAAGTAATAAAATAAAGAAAACATAATAAAAAACATAATAAAAAAATAAAATGAAGATGAATTTGTAAGGGAGATTTGGCCTCTCAGCCTAGCCCTCGCCGTCGCCGGTGGCAGTGGGCGACACCGTCACACTATTGGGACCGGAGGGAGCTAACTATCTTATTCATGCGATGGCGAGTCCCGACGACTTTCGATATACCTCTGACAATCTTAAATCTAAAATGGGTCCTAAACCACCGTCACCCCCACCGCCAATAGCAGGGACTGTAATTGTGAAGAGGTTTAGTTGAACTGAATCCCAAGAAATTCCTTATGAAAAATGCCATTTGCATTGTTTAGTGCATTCCGTTGCATTGTTTAACTTTTTATTTTATTTATTTTAATTTTTTAAAATTTTATTATTAAGAAAATATTATTTAATAATATATTGATTATTGTCAGCTGCGTGTGAGAGAATATAAATGCGAGTGCTCGTCTCGGTGAAGTGAATCATAACATAAGTCCTATCAAAAGAAAATAGAACACGGAAGCAAATTGCTGCCAAAAGCACAGCTTCACAGAGTCGTCTATTTGCAATGGCGTCGAAAGGAGTTGTTGGCTTCCTTGGCTTGGACGAACTAAGCCTCGACTTGGCTGCCTCGCTCCTCCGCTCTGGCTACGCTGTTCAAGCATTCGAGGTTTCTTTCTATTTCTTCTCTTATCTTTTTGCTTTTGAGTCTTCGTCGGCGAACTATTTTTTTTTTCTAGGCCGTCGGCGAACTTATTCTCATTTCTGTTTGATTGCGTGGAAAAAAACAACTTTGGAAGAAAATTGGAATACGTAATCTCATTCTATGGTTTCTTTTTCTTCCTGCAATTCGTTCTAGATTATATATATATATGTATGTATATATGTAAACAATGGATATTGAACTAGGAAAGATCGATGGAAATCTCCTAATTTCCTCCTCGGCAGATTCTTCTATCTGGAAAGCTCAATCTTCTCTATTTCCTTTAGGAAATTAGAAGGGCGAAGACGTATGCATACGTTATCCGCCGCAAATGCGGGGAGTCAATGGCATTATTAATTTGTTATGCTCGTGACACATTCAAAAAGCGGTGGAAATTTGAAAACGATCCTGTTTGAGAAAGCTGTATAACTGGCTTTCTTTCTTCTTGAAATATTTTTTTTAAATATGCAGGGATCTCATGATACTTGATTCGTTGGCCACGGTTAGTATGAGCTAGCATATATCTCGGTTAAGCATGCTAGAATAGTGAGATCTTGTGATCTGCTCTCTCTCTCTCTCTCTCTCGGAGAAGAAAAGGGTAGGTGTTTTGAGTGGCAGCGTTTGCTTGCTACTTGCTAGTACGACAAAGAGAATGGTGCGCGTTTTGGTAGGATGTCCGATTGGAAAACATATATTACCGAGGTAAAAACGTGCGCAGACCCTAACCAAGTGGGGGCTTTGCCACATGATATGGTGGGGGTTCATACTTCATATGCCATGTTGTTACGCTTCATGAGCTGACAACTGTCTGTTGGCCGATGTTTGTGAATGAATGATACTTGGGCCCAGTCCCTGGGATTTGAGAAACGAAACAAGGGAAAAAAAATTTGGGTAGATAAAGGGACTGAGCTTGCAGCTTTGGATTGGTCGTCTAGTATCGGTCCCATGTACGGTACCACCTTGATGGAAACAGCGACGGCACTAGGCTGCCACTAGCCCCACTGGGAAAACGATGGCGGTGGTTCTTTTATGGTATATTGTGACACCTTGTCAAAACATTAAAAACAATGTTTTTTTTTTTTTTTCCTTTTCCTTCCAATTTTTAAATATTTTATTAACAATGGCCCCTCAAAGCTTCAGTCCTTGCTCTGTCCTTGATAAGAGAAATATTACTTCGGTTTTGGTATGGATTCAACTGGCGAGTATGGTCAAATGAAATTAAAATTTAGTTGAATCATAAACACTAAGAACTCAAATGAAATTAAAAACATTATACCGATATTAAATAAATTAGTTAATTAATTGGATTTAAAAAAGTCGATTATGTAGTATTTGGAGGAATAATAATAAAAACCGTGAGTTTTTATATTCTCTAAGAATGAGCAGATTTTATGACAATTCAGCCGGTTCGTGGTTTTTCAATCTGTTCAAATCATAGAATGCTTTAGGGGTCATCATATGGACTGGATATGACATTTATCCACCGTCCAACTTATTGAACTGCTTGATTGTTATTTGTTGTATCTTTGCCGGACATGTAATGCAATAATGGTATTAACAATACATAACTCTCTCAACTTAATAATGCAAGAGTTGCTTGTGAGCTTTAATAGCGTGTTAATCTATGTGCAACGAGTGCAACTCTTGTGCAGATTTTTTTTTTTGAATCTTTGCATGTCTATTTTGTTTGAGGTTACATTCTTACTTTTGGAGCTATAAATTCTAGGTTTTATTTTATTTTCTGGTGTTTTTTTCCTTATTAATTAAGCTGTGGTATATTTTTAATATAAAAAACTTCAAGTTATGCAATATTCTGTATTTTTTAGAAGTCTTCTCTTGCAAAACTTGGTAGCAAGTGGCAATGAAAGAATGAACCTATTCTTGCCTTTTTTCAGGATTATGTTAGAATTTTAAAAATAAGTTCAATTTTTTTTTTCTTAAAAAAAGTTTGTATTCATCTTTGGTTGTTCTAGTGTTTTGTAATGACGTTTTTTTCCCGATCTGAGGAGTGAGTTGGGCTTTATGATTACTCGCCATAGAAAAGGAAAAGGTCATAATCTTTCTATAATATACGATTGTTAGATACATATTTGTTATCACAAATTTGCTGAAAAATGAAAAAGAAAAATGTTTACAAATGTTTAAAAATGCTTGGAAGGAAGCAGTTGTATAATATATTAGAAACTGCCTTCGTCAACTTGAACTCAATCTAGCCGTACTAAATGAGAGTGAACTACAGAGATAGTTTGGAGCAACTTGGGGTGGCAACTTGCATCTTCTTATTTATTCAGTCAAATTGGTAATCATAAGCTAGTTACCTCCTCATTTAACACAACTGCCTTCGTCTATTGATCCTAATCTAATGTATATTGAGTTTTAAACATTTTAGTGAAATTTTACCAAATGGAAATAATGTATCATTGAAGCATGTGATATTATGGTCAAGACTCTTAAGCCATGTTTGGACACTGGGATACTATCAGATATTCTCAAAACTTCTCATAATTTCATTTCCCAACATCACTCAAACACAAAACACTTTTGAATTTCAAATTTTCAGCTTTTTCATCTAATCATTACCTAATCATTATCCAAATACAAAATTCAATACAACTTTCCCAAAATTTGGAACAAAACACAAAAGGCCACTAGCTATGAACTTCATACTTGATACTTAGAAAGCTGGACTTTTGAACAGAAATCTTACAAAAACAAAAGGAGGATATATTATTTTGATGAGTACAATTTTTTTTATTAGTGATAGAAAGGGATATTGTCCTGGTACCCAGGAGCATACATAGATTCACTCATCAAACAACAGGTAAAAGGGCCAAAAAGTCCTGGAAATTAGAAATAGAATACGGAACACCGTATTGAGCCTTTGTCCAATAATGCAAGGTGTTATGAACAAAAAATTTAACTTTTGGTTTGATACACATCTTTTGCAATCTCAAAGCTTTGCTGGTTCCTTTCCTTCCATAGACACCATAATACACCCAGAAGGACCATCTTACACAAAGGAGCACATTGACGGTGGCTAAATTGCCCTTTCCCACAAGTCAAGATTTCCACCACCCAAGAAGGTATCACTCAATTGATCCTAAAGAAACTGAAGATCGTGCTCCATAGGAGTAAAAACATTGTGGGGTAGGACTTTTTTTTTTCATTTTTTTATTCCTACTCTTTCAAAAGTAAGAATATAATCAATGTAGTATAAACTTTTAAGCATCTTATAGTAAGGGAAGTGAAAGTATTATTTTATTTTTTCCGGTTTGAGCAGTAAAATCCAATATCCTTGATTGAAGTGTCATAGCGTGCTTAAGTGATTGATTTATCTACTAAAGCCGTGTTTAGATCTTGCAAACAATGAATATAAGATAAAAGTGTACAAATGCTTGGTTATGAGTGTGGGTTTAATTCTGGAGAGTAGCCACTTAATTCAAAGATGTTGAAGGTTAGGACTTCATTCGGATGTCCCCTCCTAGGACCTTGCATTCATGGGACCAACACAGGGTAGTGCCCTTTGGATAAGTGACCTGTTAAATGTGAAGTTTTTCTTTTGGAGAAAACTTGAAATTTCTGAGTCATGTAAACGCGGGGCCCCCCGGGGGGGGGGGGTGTTAAAGATATGTAATTTTTGTCTGTTCTTATTATGCAGTGTATATATGTGTTCTTGATAATCAGCTTGATATGCCACCCCTGATTTGGGGTAATTAACTCAACCTTGCAATGCCATTGCTCTATTTGCAGATATATGAACCTTTGATAAATGACTTTTTGAATCTTGGGGGAAGTAGGTGTGCTAGTGCAACAGAGGCAGGGAGAGGTAACACAATCAGTTATTTGTTATACAATTCTATGTAGTTTTGTGATTTAAGCTAGGGTTTTTTTTTTCTTCTTCGGGAAGTTGTAATAATCAACTGAACTGCACAAACATGATATGTATGTTGTTTATCAATTTTCACCTTTAGTGCCTTTAATAAAATGTAGTATTTGTAGATTTGAAAAAAAAAAAAAAAACAGATAAACACCCAGGTTAATTTAAAACTTGTACTGGACCATGTGTACTCAGCATCATCATCATAATTGTCCTTGTCCTAATGGTTTTTTTATCCTTGGCCTATGCAAATTATGATCAATATATGTTTTGTGCCATTCGATTGCCTATATGATTCTTTTTTCTCTGCTCAATTTTTGCATGCAGGTGTTGCAGCTTTGATTGTGTTGATATCTCATGCAGATAATTTGAATGATGTAATATCTGGTAAGGAGGGTGCTCTACAAGGTCTTGATGAAGCTTCCCATAACATGTAAATATAATTACCAGTCCCTTGCTTGATATACAGCATATGTAACTATGTGCATATGCAGGATTGCAAAGGGATGTTGTCGTTATACTGCGCTCTACGTTATTACCATCAGATATTCGGAACCTGGAAAAGCGTCTCACAGGCAATTTGTCTTTTAAAATTGTTACCTTTGTATAACTTCAGTTTTCTAGAAAACGTGTCCCCATTGAGCAATCTTTATATAATCTTAACTTTTGTTTCTTTAATTTTGTTTCTTACAAGTTTACTGCTTGTGTACCTGGATTGCATCCTTTTTTACTATCAATAAAGCTCAACTTACTTAGAGAAAAAGAAAAGTTTACTTACGCAACCAAATAGAGCATCATGGACCAGTGGTCTATTTTTAGTTATAAGATATCTTCTGCTAAATGATGTTACATGAATAAAAAAGTTAGGTATTCATCACTCATGCCCAACCATTTCACCAAGTTGGCTAATGAACTGATGGTTTCTGCAACGCACCACCTCTTACTCACAATCTTGATTGTTGCCTTCTTTCTGGAACACATAGCATTAGTAGTGAATTTTTTGCTAACGTCTACCCAAATATCTTTGTTGCAGATGATTGTGCAACAGCCTATCTTGTGGATGCATATGTCTCCAGAGGAATGTCTGAGCAGTTAGATGGAAAAGTCATGGTAAAATTATATCTTCTTTTTTCCTTGATTGCTTAGTTGTGGATGTAGAGATCCATTCCTTCTACTTTATTACAGGAAGATTGCTGATATTTTTGCACTGTTTAGATTACTTCATCAGGAAGGTCAGACGCCATTGCAAGGGCTCAACCTTTTCTCTCTGGTAAAATCAGTTCTTGGTACTCTAACATGGTTGTATTAGGACATCGTTTGATGAATCTTTGTTTTTCGTTTAAGCTATCAATATATCAACTGTTGTTGTGATTTGTATGCAGCAATGTGTGAAAAACTTTACATTTTTGAGAGTGAAGTTGGTGCTGGAAGGTGTGCTTTCTTCTTGGCTTGAAACCTTATTTACATATTGAAGACTGCTGTAAATTTTATTGGCTTGATGTCATGCTTTCCTGGTCATTGTGTAACTGATGTAATTGTTTTTCGTGGATAAATGAAATTCTTACTTTCATGCTATTTAGTTAATCATAGTATTCCCTAAATGTTACCTTTGTCATATTACAGTTCTCTTTTTCCATTTCAGTAAAATTAACATGGTCAATGATCTGCTTGAGGGCATCCATCTTGTTGCTTCTCTGGAGGCTATTTCTCTTGGTGTCAAAGCTGGTATCCATCCCTGGATTGTCTATGATATAATTTCTAATGCTGCTGGGAATTCATGGTGAGTGCTGCTATTCTCAATTTAATATTTTTTTTGATAAATGTTTTCATGTTCCAAAATTTAAGAGTCCAGATTATAGGCAAGTCTAAGAATGAGATGCTGTAAATTCTTGGGTTTTTAATTCTGCAGCTATATCATGGAGGAGCTGGAAACATGTCTGACAGTTGAGAATTGTTAACAATACATTGCCACATTGTCTGTGTGGTCTAAAGATTTGCAGAGCAAAGTTTTTCAATGAAAGCATAATAAAAATGAAATGGTGAAGTCATTTGATCGAGTGCTTAAGCTATGCAGTAAAATCAATCTTTTGCCAAGAATCAAAAAATATGTCTGAGACTAAACCCTCGAATTCAGTTACAAAACTAATAACAAAATGAAGAGAAAATATAAACATACAAAGATCACGTTTTTGATAGGAAACATAACTTGCAAAATATGATATACACGTTAAGGGTCTGTTTGGATAGTGAGATGAGATAGAATGCTTTTACATGAAAGTTGAGAGTTGAATAAAATATTTTAAAAATATTATTATTGTTTTGGGATTTAAGAAAGTTGAATGATTTATTATATTTTGTATGGGAATTTGGTAAAGTTGTAATGATGAGGTGAGATGAAACTGTTTTTGTATCCAAACGGGGCCTAAGTGTTATGACTGCTTCTGATGCCTCTCTCTAATTCCTAATAGCATGTCTTTTTTTAGACAAGTAAGATGCATTTTAATGATAAAAAAGGCATTATCCAAGTGCATAAGGAGTAGACATCAAATAAACTTAACTAGAGAAAGAAAATAGGTCCAGAAAATTATGGAAGCTAAAAGTAGATAAACATAGTTACATAAGTGGGCGGCCATCCAAAAATAGTGTATGAAAAAAGGAAAAATCCTTTTACCATCTTTGAAGCTCCGTTCATTTCTTAAACAGATTGGAATCATTCTCCACAAAAGCCTATCGTGAATCTGTCGTCGTTCTCAAATCTTCCTTTCTAGCAGCCTAATAAATCTGCTACCCATCACTCAATCTAACCCAAAGAGACGAAAACTGCTTGCCACAAAGTGCTACCGTCACAATGCAGTAAGAGATGATTGATGGTTTCCCCTTTCCTTCCTACACATGCTACTACCCCATAACCAGGACATTGCTCTGGATTTCCAAATATAAGGTTTTCCCCTAGTATAGCCCTTCAATCAAACAAAGTTTCTCTTGGAGGGACCTTACTCTTTCAGATGGATGAAACCTAGTACATTGTGAGGGATTAATGCATTGTAGAACAACTTGACTTAAAATACTTCTCTCTTAGGGCTCGTTTGAAAACTTAGAGAATATCTATTAATAGTAATGAAATGGTTTGAGTTAAGATGTTTTATTAGGTTTTGGAAAGGAGAGAGAAATTTGAATAAAAATATTATAAAGTTAAAAAATTGTTTGAATATATTTTTGTTTTGAAATTTCCATCAACACACTTCTTAATCTTTCTCCTGGTTTTGGGCTGGGGGGGTTTATTTCTATGTTTGCAGGGTGTTCAAAAATCATGTTCCCCCATTGTTACGTGGTCATACCAAACGTCATTTTCTGAATACTTTTATTCAAAAGTTGGTAAGATATATTATCGTTTGTCTTTTCTTGTTGTATGTCGCATCAGTTTGTTTTGGTTCTTATATTTCCTTGAGGAATCAAGTTGCACCTCTAGTTAGTTTAATTGATCACAAAGTATGGAACCTTACTAATTTATAAAGTGAATCTTACAGTGCTCAATTCAGACTATTAAGGTTGCTTGAATCTGTTATATGCATAATTCCAGTGGAAGTTATCTATTAGTTACACAATTATGCTGAAAAAAGCAACAAAGCATGAACTAAAATTATAAATGTAAAAGCGAGAAATATGAATTTACCATGAATTGCCACATGGAGAAATAGTATAGGCCAATAATTGAGAAACTGCAGCTGAACAAAGAATTTCCTAGGCAAAATCAAGAATGTGGTTGGATTAGGTTGGATTATGAATCTACCTTTTTTTAATGTAAATTGGTTTGCAATGGGCAAATGATGTAGCCTGAAATGAGTGATATGAGTTGCTGGAACTGATTCACTATGAGGTGGTAATTGATTCATCTCAATAAGCAACTGAAGACTGATGGCCAAAAGAGTGCAATTTTTGGCTTGTGGAGGAGGCATATTAGTGTCTTGTGTTCATAAAATAGTGTTCTAGCAATCAATATTCCCAGTTAATACCGAATGAGCATTATGGGCCTCCACTACATGTAAGCTTCATGAAAAAGCTCATAAAATGTCCAAAAACCTTGTATCTGTTACACGGGGAAATTGTTTCATCCTGAAACCCCAGTTGGTATGAACAAATATTCTGTGTCTTATTTTGTCTCTTTTCATGCTGAGTAGCCTCTTTGTTAAGTGGAACCTTAGTTTCTAGCTACTCTCATGCCTGAAGTTCTAAAATAGGTACTTGTTGGCTCATATGTAATTTAGTTAGGAAAATTTGTAATTGAATTATTCCATTATTTCCTTGTTTCTTTTTCTAATTCTTGACTTGTAACTAGGTTCAGTTTTTGTATACTTCTTGTGTACTTGGCTTTGCCTAGCTACTAGTCTCAATAAAATTTCTTTTTCATAAATAAATTCTGATTGAATTAATTAGAATATGACTTTGTGAACTAGGTGACTTTTATCTGTATTAGTATTTACAAATTTAATCTCAGTCATATTCTTTAAAACCAAATTATATTTCTGCAAATGCATCATTTATATCCGTAAATGATTAATAATGATAAGAAGGTAATTGCTATGTATATCTACACATTGTTCATTGAACTGGTGAAATTTATAGCAATATAAGCACAATCAAGAATAGTTGACTTAGTTCTGGATCGTTTATTAATTCCAAAAGAGAAATATTAAGTTTTTAAAATAGGGACTTACATGATTACATCTATGAAATATAGCTGAAATGTCATTTAACATGCAATATTGTGTGGCAGCTGTTAAGTTGATGTGCTGATATTGTCGGAAAGGTGTATCAAGTAGGACAAGTAAAATGTTCGAACATTACAGAAAATCATGTACCAAATAATTGTACCAGTATGATTTTGGATAAAAAAAAAACTTTTGAATATCCTGTCGTGTTGGTGCTGTCTAATATGTCATCAGTGCAGTACATGAGACTAACAGAGTTTCCATTTTCAAGGGGGTTATTTTGGATGTGGCCAAATCGCTTACTTTTCCTCTTCCTCTTTTGGCAGTTGCTCATCAACAACTTAATCTTGGTACTGTCTAAACACAATATATTTTGCATTACATAATCTGATATTTGGAAGCCACCGGTTTCCTTCTTATCTACTTCAAACATTTCCTTTTTCAGGACGTTCACATGTTTGTGGAGATGATGGAAATGCCACACTTGTTGAGGTTATCTCCACAGAACTTTATTTACAAAGTCTTCTACAGAAAGTGTTTGTGGCTTGCTTTCTAGAGATATATTGTGTTGAGTATGCTATTTCATTTGTCGATATCATTTTTTTCATCATTTGTTAAATGTATAATTCTTGTACAGGCTTGGGAAGAAGTCCTTGGAGTGAGAATTTCAGATGCAGCAAATGCAGAAAATTACAGTCCTGAGCAACTGGCAAACCAAAATACTGCCAAATCTAGTGCTGTGAACAGAATTGGATTCATTGGTCTTGGAGCAATGGGATTTGGCATGGCAACTCATCTGCTGAGATCAAACTTTTGCGTCATTGGTTTTGATGTAATTCCCTATATCCAGTTCTTATTGGATTCTAGTTGAAAGATTGAATTACTTACGTGAATCAGGACATCGGAATGATTATTAACTGTTTCCTGTCTCTTCTTTTGCTTAACCTTCTCCATTTGGGATCTTTCCTGCTTCGAAATCTCAATATGAATGTGACTAATGAATTTTCAGATGCTATGGTGTAATTATTGCAAAACTTGAGAATAACAAGTGAAATTTCGCTTATAAGTTTTTGAAGAGCAGTCATGCAGCTTACTCTGGAATTAGTTAAAAGAGAGTCTTGCAGTTTATCAGAATCCTGATGTCCATATTATTTTATAAGTTCTCAGGGTGTTGAATCAAAACCAAATGACTTTGTTTCAGTTCTTTCTTTTTGAGGTAAGGAATACTGAATTGTCAATTTAGGTGGTTTACATTTCAAAACCCTTTTATATTCTGACTTTACAGTTGGAAGAGGTGATTACTTCTAAAACTGATGAAATTAGAAGACTTAAGAAATTCATACCCAATATATATGTATATTTCTTAGAGGCACGAAGTGTTGTAGTAGTTCCTCCTTCATATGCCAATAATTACTTAATCCAACGGGGGCATGTTATACATGTCCAGGTTTGTCAAGGTAAAAGACATGTTACGTTTACACAGTTTCTGGAATTCCTCATCATAAAAAAATATCAAGAGTCACATCGCTATTTGTCAGTTTATTTTATATTAAGTACATCATATCACTGGCTTTCTAAAATTCTGCTCTTTTAAGTGGTTTATGGTAACTTTATTGCCCCAAGTGCATCACCATTTAAGGGCTAGAACTGATTCTAACCTCATGTTGTATTGTAACTGTGATGCGTGCGCACGTCCACAGATAATTGTGAATGCACGACCATATTTAAGGATTTGTGGAGAATATATTTATGTATTTTATTGTAGTTTTGCGTGCATATTCATGTGGTCAGACAATTATTATCTTATTGTGCCTTTTGGTTAGAAATAAATATTTTGCTGCAAATTGAGATGATCATTTCAAATACCATCTTTATTAAATTATCTTTGCATCTTTCCTGGGATGCAGGTATATAAACCAACATTAACTAAATTTGCAGAAGCTGGTGGCTTGGTTGGCAACTCTCCTGCAGAAGTTTCTCAAGGTAATTGGGGACATGAAAAGTGTACCTATATAAGCAACTATCTGAATGAATTAGTTAATCATAGAATAAATATAAAATTTGATGGACATTTCTCACGAGGTATGATTTCTTCTTTTATGATGAAATCTTTTGAGAATGTAAATTTCCATGATTCAATCAATACAAGTTTGTTTTTATCAATTAATTCAGCTTAGCGATAATTAGCTAAATCTTCTCCATATAAACTATTAACTAACTTGTTTACATGGTGTTTTGATTTACTGATTATTACTATTGAAAAGAAGATTGGCATGAACTACAACAAGATTTCTTTTACAAACACTTGTACCTCTGCAACAAAGAACTTGTCAATGAATATGGCAGAAGACATTTTTGTTATCAGTGGGAGAAGCCCTGGACTTAGGATCTTGCTTCATAAAGCAGCAGCCTATCATCTACTACTTGTTTTTGTCTCTCTTAGAACCACAAATATATTCCCATTATGAAACAAAAGTTACATATGCGATTTGCATGGATACAACTTTGTGGCACATTATGAAGTTGCCACTCTAACAGATAAAACTTCATAGTGATTAGATGCATCCGTAAAGTAATGAGCAAGTGGATACATCTGTAATTATTGGTTCTTTTATTAATAGAGAGTCACCTTTCAGATTAGGTTATTCTTGCTCTTTTTTCTTTTGAAATCTTGTAAAATTCGTATACTTCCTGTGTACATGGGTTTTGCCTAGTTGCATTCATAATAAAGATTATTACTTATAAAAAAAAAAAAAATCATAAAATTGGATGTGAGTTTGAATTTATATTCCCATTTGTCACATTGTAGGTGGGTGACTTTTTTTCTCTTTCTGGGCACGGTGGGTGATATAGTTCATGCATTACATTAAGATACAGTTAATGCATATGCCTTACCTAATATGTCACCATGGCTATATGGTAATTTCAGTGTCCGTGACTGAAAATACTTCACAAGTCCTAGGGTGGTAGGTTCAACCATTTGTTATCTCTTGAAAGTGGAAATATGACCTTCAGTATTCTTGTAAGCCTCAGCCAACAACATTCCACAGATACTTTTTTTCCAACTCTTGCTTGCATTCCTGCATCAACCCAAATTAGATGTTAGTTTTGTCTCTAATCACGAAACAATAGGGGGTACCTTCATTGAGAAGCAAAGAGCCCTCATTGTTGCAGGAATTTGTTCGCCATTGAAGTCTAAATTATCACTTAAGTTGTTTTATATGGCATAGTTGCTTTCAAAAGCAATTATCACATATTAGAACTCACTTTATATGTTTGATATATAAGTATTGAATGGGTGAACACTAGTTAGGTACTTCTCATGTATATTTCCTGTGTTCTTGGGCTATGACTTTTCTTCTTATGGATAAAACTTCTTGGTTACCTATAAAAAAAGTATTGAATGGTATTTGTAAAAGATGCTAGTATTACCAGGATGATCTAGAATGCTTTTAAATTCACCAGACCTGCTAGTAGGATTAAACAGCAATCCCAAGACTAGCTTTCCCTGATAATGTATATTGTGAAATGAAGGCACTATAACATATCCAGAGTAATTAGTGTTACCATTTTTATAGGCTAAGCACAACCCCATACAGATTGATGTGAAATAAAGAAACATAGACAGAACTAATGTGGACCTAAAGATATATTCCTGTATGAGTTGCTATGCGTTTTGTACCAAAACATCCAGGACAAAATTGGTGTATATATGTTTAAAAGTGAACTGCCTTCTCTCTTTCACTAGTTAGTTTCAGTTGGTCTAGAATTAAAAAAAAAAACAATTGGACATAAAAATTTGTTGTTAGATGTTTGTGTGAGCAAAAAGTTTGCAACTATTTTCAAATTCTTTTGTGGAGCTTGAGTTTATTTTTTGTGGCACATTTTGCGTTCCAGATGTTGATGTGCTTGTCATTATGGTCACAAATGAAGCTCAAGCTGAGAGTGTTTTATATGGAGAGTTTGGAGCAGTTTCAGGTACACAAAACTTTCAGTATACCACTTCCAATCTGGAACACTGCTGACCTCATTTTTGTTTTTTATAGCCCTTCCCTCTGGAGCATCAATTATCATTTCATCCACCGTTTCTCTTGGATTTGTGAGCCAACTAGAGCAACGTTTGCTAAGTATGTCCTTTATATGCAGAACTTTATCTGTTTTCTTTTATGCAGAATGAAAAATGCTACCTTTTCTCTCTACACATTGTTGTTTATTTTACCCAGCCTTTAAATTTTTTCATCGTTGATGTATATCTTTTTGTGGTGTTAGCTTATGCTAAGACTGCTAAAGATTGATAAAATCTCATTCTTATAGATAGTCACTAATTGGCCCTAATGTTCAAGCTGGTGAAAAATGCTGATTTAAATATTTTATATAAAATTTAACACTCCCCCGCATATGTGGTCCCAAATTCTCTTGGGACTCAACACAGTCAGTATTTAACTTAAATGGGAGGTATACTGCGAGTCAGGTTTGAATTCAGAAACTTTGCTTTGTTTATCATGTCAAATCACTAATTGAAGTGTATTACTTCTCTGATACCTGTTATTCTGAGCTTAGTTGGAAAATGAGAACATCATATTGCATCTAAAACATAACTAGGTTTTGGTTAGAATGCTTGATGTAAAGCTTCAAGAAATGTTTTTATGTAATATGGTACTTTCTAATCTCGACATTTCAATGTTCACTACCACAATAAATTTCATTGCTACTCTGATACTCCCCAAGTGCTGCTGAACATGTAATTATAATGTTTGGAATGATTGTGAATTTTTATTTTCATTTAAATCCTATGATAGGTAGAGGAAAAGGCTGCTAATGGAAGGGTAATCTTATAATTCTGTCTGAATGTTAAGCATGCTCATGCTTATGATTGTCTGGTGTTAATTTTTCTTTCTTTTCTTTATTTTTCTTAGATCCTTTTGTTCCTTCCTTTAATGCTGTGCCTTTTAATGTGATAATATAACGATCCATTTACAAATGTCTTAGATGAAGGCAAGGGTTTGAAATTGGTGGATGCTCCTGTTTCTGGTGGTGTTAAGAGGGCCTCTACAGGATCACTTACGGTGTGCAAGGCCCCCTCCCCATCTTTTCATTTATGAAAATAGCTCTTTTGTTGTGTGAAATTCGCTATCCTTTTCAGATAATGGCTTCTGGTACAGATGAAGCTCTTAAGAGTACTGGTTTAGTTCTTGCAGGTAAGAAGCACGCTTAGGAAATTCATCTGGGAAGCTTCTACTCTTGGGCTGTGGTGATTCCTTACTTAACTTTGTGACTGATACTTGGCTTTCATGTACAGCATTGAGTGAGAAGCTTTATATTATCAGAGGAGGTTGTGGAGCTGGAAGGTACCTGTTACTCAAATTGGTCGAAGTTGGTCCCCATATATTATAGTGTAGTTTTTTTAATTATAAGTCCACAAACACATGCATCCTTCTGTCTGCAAAATTAGGATAAAAAAATGCATCTATTCATCTCCAGTTGCATGTTGAGTCTGATTATGCTGGGAAAGTAATTTTTTTGTTACTTTGTTCTTCCGTATTTTGTGCTCTAGTGGTGTAAAGATGGTTAATCAACTGCTTGCTGGAGTTCATATAGCCTCAGGAGCTGAGGCAATGGCATTTGGAGCTCGATTGGGTCTTAATACAAGACTGTTGTTTGATGTCATCAGAAATAGTGGGGGAACATCCTGGTATATATCTTTAAGTCTGTAATGAAATAATTCTTGAAAAAACATTTTCTGTAGTGATTGTAAAGTTTTTAAAATATGCATTTTTTTGCTTTGCCAACATGAGTATGTGCACTCATTAATATTGAATATGAATAATGCATTAGATCAATCGGTACTCTTTTGAAGCTATGCACTTAAGTCTTCTCTTTTGGCTTTAACCAAAAACTTGAACATTTGGCAGTCCGGTGAAAGAATTAAGCTCGACATTATAGGGTGTGACCTTGATTGTGGGTATATGTACTGAGTGAATTCTCCCCCATTGGCTTAAGCTTTCTTATAGGAAGCTTTGATATTGTCTTAGAGCCCAGTTTGTTGTTATTGGACTCCTTGTGCTTGGCTTATTTGGTTAAATGATTCTGTCTTCAGTCCTGTTAGTTTTATTGAGCCCTTAGGTGATTTTGTCTGTTTCTGTTGGTTGAGCAGTTGAGAGGTGTAGGAATAATAAGTTTCACAATGGTTGCTGGGGGGAATTCCACAAAATAAGTTCCAGTGACATATTTTTGGCCTCTTTAAGTAAATTTTGTGTCGCAAAATGCATGTGCAGTCCAAAGTTTATGTCAAGAAAGCTCTATGCTGAAGTGTCTTATTTGGTTGCCCAACTTAAGGACTTAATTAAATGTTTGATGTATACATTCTTTATTCTGCACGAAGTGTTGCATGCCATCTAAGAACCCATTAGGAAAAATTTTGAGGTTATAATTGAGAACCTTCAATGAAAGGTCAAGTTTACATTTCTCCATATCTTATCAATCTGTAATTGACTGGATCAGGCTTTGGTCTCTTCTTTCCTAGTCATTTATGTTTTGTACTGAGGTATACCCATAAAAAGTATTCTTTACTAGGATATGAAGCCTCATCAGTTGTGTTCAAGACTAGTTTTTCATTTTCATATATCTATCAATCAAGCTTGAGCAAATGGTTCTATTTCAGGATGTTTGAAAATCGTGTTCCGCATATGCTGGATGGTGATTATACACCATACTCTGCACTTGACATCTTTGTGAAAGACCTGGTTTGGCCAACTTATGCATTTCTTTATCTGCAAACTACTAATTGACCAAAAGTTATCATGAGATTAATAAGGATTATAATCATCTACAGGGCATTGTTTCTCGTGAATGTTCCTCCCTTAAAGTTTCCCTTCTGGTTGCGACTGTCGCACATCAACTGTTCCTGTCAGGTGTGGTTTAGTTTTCCAATTTATTTAATATGACATAGTTGTATACCTCTCTGTTTTACAGTCTTCAACATGCAGAAGACATCTTGCTTAAATCACCATGGAACCTAGCCGCACGCGCACGCGCACGCGCGCACGCACACACACTTCTTTCAGGAGTTCTCAAGACCTGAGATAGTTGTCATTAACATATGGAACTTTTTCTTCTTTCACAAAATCAACACAAACTTCTTGCAGACAAAAGAACTCTATTAGATTTTACCCCATTACCCGCCTCCTTGCACACCTTTTATTAAATGTTTGCTTTACGTCTACATTTCTTTAGCTATGTGACTGTCCAGATGAGCTGGCCCAGTCCAATCCTCTTTGTTATGGCAACTACACATCTAAATAATTGAGGCACTAATATATGATATGGACTTCTGCCACTTCCCTTCTCAAAAAACTCTCATGATTTTCTGAGGCATTATTTTTGTCTTAAATATATATATATATATATATATATATCTGTGGTAGTAACCTGAGCAAACAATAGTTTTCTACCATATGGAAGACTGCACTTTTTCAAAAGGCCAATACATGCACACTTCTTTTATTCGAGATACAAAACAATAAAACTCAGCTTAAATATTGTTTTGTATCTTGAACATTATCTTTCATATGGCGGAATCAAAACGTGCAGGAAGATAACACTCAAGATTATTTCTATGATGTGAACCACAGAAAGCCTTTCATTGTCAGTATATGTATTTACGATTGTTGCATGCATGAATTTTGAGTTGTTAGCTAGCAAATCAGTAATACTATGATTTTATGACTGAGCAGGTTCTGCTGCAGGCTGGGGCCGGCAAGATGATGCTGGTGTTGTAAAGGTATGGGCAAGTTGTGCCATGCTTTCTATTGCAATTGAGGAAACATGGTACATAGACTGTGGAGGACGAATTACTGAGATCAATAGATTATATCAAAAGATTCAAATCATGAGCCTTTTTTCCATATGCTTTCCCAGCCAGAAGCTTTTTATTTTTTACATACTGTTACAGCTCGTATTGATTGCATAAAGGTTTGAACTCTGGAAAGAGCTTTCCAACTACCTTACAAAAATGATACAACAATCATTCAGGGTGTTATAAGTGAATAATTGTGTATAGCCTTAATTTCCCCCATAATCTTAAGTTAGTACGGTATTAAATGACGTTGAATAACAATATGAAAACTTCTTTCTATAGCCTATTTATGCCTCTCTGCTACTGGAGTGTTTTTAGGTAATATAATGAGAACTCGAGCTCTGATGACTAAAACTTCAATGTTTTCGTTTCTTATCTTTATACTTTTTGATCCCTTTTTAAATTTATCCAATTTAAATGTACAATATAAAGTTATTTAAATCTAAAACGATCAGCTAATGTTTGAAATCCAACAGTTACAGGTTTAACTGCAATAATTATATTTCCACAGGTTTATGAGACACTTACAGGTGTAACTGTTGAAGGAAAACCTCCTGTTCTTAAGAAAGAAGTTGTCTTGAAATCTCTTCCAGCTGAATGGCCACTAGATCCCATTGATGACATACAAAAACTGAATCAGAACAATTCCAAGACTCTGGTTGTTCTAGATGATGATCCAACTGGCACACAAACTGTTCATGATATTGAGGTTCTAACAGAATGGTATGTCTCTTTATTTGTTCTTATATATTATAATTGATAGGGTAAATATACAATCTAGATGCTATCAGAAGGTAAGCTAGGGACAAATGGAGATTTGAAATGATTTCAGAGTAGTGGTCTTGAGTTCAAAGTTCAAACCCCCACACTCTGCTTTTATCTTTCATCTCGATAAAATATTTCCATACTGCCAATCAAAAAATATTTCCCGTATTGGGCCCAATTATTAGTTTTACTCTAGCTCACATGTGAATGAAATTGTTAGAAGATAAATTAAATAATGAAATTCATTTTTTCCCCATTTTAAGCTAGCTGAACAATTGGTGATTTAACAATACACAACCAGTTATAAGTTGAAAACTTACCAATAAAAAAAAAAAGTTATCATAAGTTAAAAACTATAAAAATTACTGCATTTTTATCACATAATTGGGGAACTTGAAATATTCCGTGCTTCATAGAAGCCCTCTGTACTGTTTTGTTTGTTTCTTAATAGAACCTTCCTAAAGATGAATCAAGCTATTATAATTTCCAAATTTTTTATTGCAGGTCTGTTGAGTCACTTGTAGCCCAGTTCAGAAAAAATCCGAAGTGTTTTTTCATTTTGACCAACTCCAGGTCACTAAGTTCTGAAAAGGTAAATATCTCATTGTATCATCCAATCTTTAAATCTTGTTTCTAATTAAAATAAAAAACAGATCCTTAATAAAATTCAACTTTCTGCTTTAAGAAGTCTCTTGATACTGTCTGGTTGTTTCAGACTTGTAATCCTCAATTTGAAACGAAATTTTTACAGGCCAGTGCATTGATTAAAGATATCTGCACAAACATACATATTGCAGCTAATTCAGCTGAGAACATTGGTTATACAGTAGTTTTGAGAGGCGATTCAACTTTACGTGGTCATTTTCCAGAGGCAAGGACAAGAACTAAAACTAAAATTTTATTTTTTAGTAAATGGGATTGAGACTGACTGATTCAGTTCACATTGTAACATGGGATTTCCTTTTTTTAAGGAAGCTGATGCCGCTGTTTCGGTATTGGGTGAGATGGATGCTTGGATCATTTGCCCCTTTTTTCTTCAAGGAGGGCGTTACACTATTGAAGATATACACTACGTTGCAGATTCTGATAAGTATGCTGCTTTTATGTGTTTGTTTTTAAATTTGTGTGCTTATTGTAGTTAATCATGATTAGATGTTAATTTATCACTATCTGGATGATGTTATCACTAGGCTTGTCCCTGCTGGGGACACTGAGTTTGCTAAAGATGCTGCTTTTGGCTACAAATCTTCAAATCTACGCGAGGTCAAACATTTTTTCTGTCTATTTGGAACGCGTGGCCATTGATTCATACTATTGATGAATAGATTTAGTTGTAACCATGCACCTTTCTTCATCTTCAATATAGTGGGTGGAGGAGAAGACAGGAGGCCGCATACCAGCCAGCAGCGTAACATCTATTTCTATACAACTTTTAAGGAAAGGTGGACCAGAGGCTGTTTTTGAGCATCTTTCCAGTCTGCCAAAGGTACAGAATATTGTGAAAATGTGCGCACGAGCACACCATCACTAAACAAGAAACAGATTCACCAGACACATTGGTTAAATGGTTTAAGTTAGGGCTGTTCAAACTCAATCATGTTGCGACCCAACCCGGTCAATGTGTTGGTGTCTTGCATATGTTGGCTTGGGTGGCGAATACAAAACCAAAATCCAAAGCCAGTTGAGCCTGATTAGGGTTGACAAAATTCTGGACTGATCGCACGTGAAAAAATAATAATAATTAGGCCTAGTCAAGCCCATCATGTTCTTCACCTGTTGCGGAAGAGTTATCTGTGCTAGCCTCGGATGGCACCTACCTTAGCGTCCTTTGGTTCACCTGTTGTCTTATCTCTATTGTATTACCACACTCAACCTTAGATGTTTAGGTCAACCAACAACTTTGGCCTCCATGGCTCAATTCATCATTGCAGTTTAACAGGCTTATAAAGTAGGTATGCTTGGAGATTTTCCTGATACTGGTTTTAGTCAAGCAGGTTGTATCCAATCTACCTAGCCCATCTCATTCAATGGGTTGAAGTTAGGATGAGCTTAGACATTGAGATGGCTTGTATTAAAAGTCCCATCCAACCTGAAGCTGGTATGATCTGGGGCTCTAAACTCATCAATATTTCACATGTGCTTGTTTAAAGCTTTCCCAAATTTAGGGTGTGGGTAGAAATCTTCAGGCACATTCAGCCACTAGTGGGAAACATTGGTAATTGAGTGATAAATGAAAACAAAGGATTCCAATAGAACTGGTGAGGAATTTAAATGAATATGCTTAATTCATAAACTAACTTGGCTTCCTTTGTTTGGTATTTGGTAGGGTCTATAGTAAAATGAACCACTAGTATTATAGAATTTCTATGGGATATAGCGGGAAACATTGGAGACTTGGTGTGTGTGTGTTTTTTTTTTTTGGGGGGGGGGGGTGGGGGGGGGGGGGGGGGGGAGAGGCACAATACCCTAGGGTCTCCATGTGGTTTTGTCGTTGTCTAAAGTATCATATTTATAGTGACAACTAGCCATACATGGGGGAAGTTTGATTACTAGTAGTGAACTGGTGTTTCATGTGCAAGAAGAGCAAGGAAACAATCAATCACTAATTGCTGCATTCTGAAGTAGCTAGAGAGTTTGTGCCTTGTTGTTCAATATTTTCAGCTTTTTCTTGCATTCGAAGATGGTTTCTGTAGCATCACAGAGAAGAGTTGGAAGGAGGAGAGAAAGGTGCTGCTGAGTGCTGCAACGGTTCCATGGCTTGTTAGAACTTTCGAGGAATGTTTGAAGGGGGGGAAGAATAAAGTGGCGCATTTGACCACCAGGGAAAATTATCGAAGTTTCATTGTGCAGCGTTGCACTAACTATAAAGGCCGTTACCTAGAGGTCGCTGAGTATAACCAAAAAGGTAGGAGAAATGTGCTCTGTTTTTTCCGAAGGTGACGGAGGTTGGGGATGGAAAAAAATGGCGGAGGAGTTGTCGGAATGGGGTAAAAGGAGTAAGTCAAAGGGAAGACATCAGGGAGAAGAGAACCCGAAAGGTGGAAAAGGGGAAAAATGAGCGGCGTCACGGTCGTATAAGGAGGTGCTTACCAAAGAGTCACCGAACCAGAGCAACGAAAGGGTTGGGATGGGAAATCAAACTGTTAGAGGACATCGGCATGAAGGAAGATGGCACAGCAACAAAACACCTCGAGCCATGTCCTGGGTAGGTCTGACTTCTGGGAGCTGCGTAGGCTACTGTTTGATTTGCAGGGACGGATGTGCGCGTTCTAGAGAGAGGTCGAGACTGTAGTACACTTTGTCGACCTTATTAAGGAAGGGGATGAGGGCACGTTGGGTAATTTACAGGCAGGACTAAGGCTGAAGGGGGTTAAAGGGCTTGGGGCTTTGAATCGAGGGGCTCAGTTTAAGGCAAAGGGCAAGTCTAAGGCCCAAAACAATAACCAAGCCCAAACATTTATGAAGAAGCAATACCGACCCCTATCCAAAGGCAACTCAAACCAGGGGGATGGGGCCGAACCATCCCAGCCCACTACCTTGTCCAAAGGTCCGGTCAAGGCCTTGGCCAGTGAATTTGGGCTTGGGTCGGATCCAGCCCAACCCAAGGGTAATCTCGTGCCCTACCCAACTCCTGTAAGTGTCGTGACAGATTTGTTGGACCTCAGGTTCATGCCAGAGTCCATGCCGTCGGGGGGGGGGGGGGGGTATCGGCGGGTGATACCCAGATGGCGCCGACGAAGCCTTTGGTACCAACGGCGAGCGTTGTCGACAGTTCACTGGTGCAATGTGCTTAGAATACTATTTTTGAACTCGATAAGCAACTGTCGATGCTAGTGGAAGGCCAGAAATCGCCGATGTCAGGCTGGGACGTGTTTCTCCCGCCGGCGAACCCCTCTGTAACGCCCAATGCGGAGCTGATTGACAACGAAGACACTGAAGATATTATGCACTCGGTGGAGGATGAACAGTTTCTCTCGGATTCAATGCAGGGGCTGGAGGATATTGAGGAATTTCAGAACTCTAATCCTTTGAGCTACTTTTTCCCAGATCAAGGCTCAGATTGGGTCTTGGATATGGTCAAAGGAATTCAAGGTGGGAATTAGATGCACTGGCTATGAAGAACAATTCATGGCGTTATTAACAGTCATCGATAAGGGTCATAAGAATAAAAGTTGTGGGGGTTCAAAACAAGTGAAGGAACTTAGACAGTTGGAATGGTCTATGAATCCAGAGGGCTCTTCCAGCAGTTTTCCGATGAAGCCTAAGATCGTGTCTTGGAATGTTCGTGGACTCAACGATACAAACAAGCGGTTACAACTACGGAATTTGTTTCGTGAGTGGAAATCGGATAATGTGTCTTCAGGAGACGAAATTGAAGTTAATTGATAGGAGATTGGTCCGTAGCTTGTGGAGTGGCACTCATGTCGACTGGGTTCACATGGCATCTACAGAGGCTTCGGGTGGTGTTTTAGTGTTATGGGATAGACGAGTGGTGGAAAAAATGGAAGAGTACATTGGTAGATACACAATAGCGGTGTTATTCAAATGTGTGCCTGATAATTTTTTATGGGCTTTTGCAGGTGTATACGGGCCAAACCGTGATGCTGACAGACAACTTTTGTGGGACGAATTATCTGGGTTACACAGTTGGTGGGAGGTTACACAGTTGGTGGGAGGTTCCATGGTGCATTGGGGGTGATTTCAACATTGTCAGATTCTCCAGTGAAAATTTTGGAAATAGAAGAGTGAGGCATGCTAGTCTGATATTTTCAGAGTGTATCTTTGATCTTAATCTACTGGATCTTCCGCTTGTAGGAGGGCCAACTACTTGGTGAAATAATCAGACTTGGTCCTGGTTGGATCGTTTCCTTATTTCTCCTGAGCTGGAAAGTCATTTTCCTGATGTGTAGCAAAAACGGTTGGATCGAATATCATCGGATCATTGGCCAATCTAGCTTGATTATGGAGGACTTCGAAGTGGATGACGTTACTTTAAATTTGAGAATATGTGGTTGAAGTCAGAAGGTTTCGTGGATAGGGTTAAACAGTGATGGACCTCTTACCAGTTCGAGGGGTTTCCTAGTTTCATCTTAGTCAACAAGTTAAAAGCTTTAAAGAATGACTTGAAGTTATGGAACTTCCAGTCTATCGTCAACCTAGGGGAGAACAAGAATGCTATTATGAGGGATATTCAGGTGTTAGAGAGAATACAAGACAAAAGACCACTCATCAGAAGGAAATAGAATAGAAATCCTCTCTAGCAGTAGCTCTTGAGCGGGTGATATTACAGAAAGAAGTTTCGTTGCGGCAAAAATCAAGAGCATTATAGTTAAGAGAAGGTGATCGTAGCACTAAATTTTTTCATAGAGTTGCAAACTCTCATCGGAGCCACAATAATATTGAGGTGTTAAGGATTGAGGGAACTGTATGCACAGACAAAAGGGCTATTTAGAATCATATTGTCAACTTCTATGAAAATCTACTCACTAAGTAGGAAGATTGGAGACCTAACTTTGATGGTTTGTCCTTTGATATCTAAGACCCAGTTGATGTTGCTCGTCTGGAGAAGGCTTTCGAGGAAGAAGAAGTGGCTAATGTAATACGTAATATGGTTAAAGACAAAGCGCCTGGGCCAGATGGGTTATCAATGGGCTTCTTTCAAGAATGTTGGGAGGTGGTTAAAGATGGTCTCATGAGGGTGTTTCAGGAACTGTACATGTTTGGAAATTTTGAAAAAAGTCTCAATACCACATTTCTTTCTCTAATTCCTAAAAAGGTTGGGGTTATAGAAATTAAGGATTTTCGACCTATTAGCTTAGTGAGTGGTGCTTATAAGATTATTTTGAAAATGCTTGCTAATCGCCTTGGCGAGGTTATTGGAAAGATTATCACTAAGCCTCAGAATGCCTTTGTGAAGGGTAGGCAAATCCTTGATGCAGTTCTCATAGCCAATGAATGCATTGATAGCAAGTTAAAAGCAGGAAGGACAGGAATTTTGTGCAAACTGGATATGGAAAAGGCGTATGATCACGTTAATTGGGATTTTCTCATTTATCTTCTTGATAGGTGTGGTTTTGGGGAAAAATGGAGCTCGTGGATCAGGTGGTGTTTATCTACTGCAAGATTCTCGGTGCTCATTAATGGTTGTCCTGAAGGATTTTTTCCAAGCTCTCGTGGTTTGAGATAAGGCGACTCCTTATCTCCGTTGCTATTTGTGATTGTCATGGAAGCTCTTAGCAAGATGCTTTCGGCCTTAATAGATAATGGGTTTATAAGAGGGTTCCCTGTTGGAACCCCAGCATGGGGCTTTACTAGCATATCTCATTTGTTGTTTGCAGATGACACGCTTGTCCTATGTGAAGCTGATCGAGACCAGGTGCGAGCTCTGAAGGCCTTACTTCTCTGCTTTGAAGCTGTGTCGGGCTTGAAAGTGAACTACGATAAATCTGAGATAGTACCAATTGGAGCTATCCATAATATGCAAGAGTTGACCAGAACTCTCGGCTGTAAGATTGCTTCACTCCCTATGACTTATCTGGGGCTTCTGTTGGGATCGGCATCGAGGGCAGCCGCGGTTTGGGACTCAGTTATAGAAAAAAGGGAAAGGAAACTAGCAGGGTGGAAGATGATGTATTTGTCCAAAGGAGGTCGTGTCACTTTCATCAAGAGTACCCTTTCCAATTTACCCACGTATTTCTTATCTCTTTTTCCTATACCAGTAAGAGTGGCAGGTCGACTAGAGAAATTGCAAAGAGACTTTTTGTGGGGAGATTTGGAGGATGAGTTTAAGTACCATCTAATCAAGTGAGAGACAGTGTGCCATCCTATCTCTAGTGGCGGATTGGGTATTCGAAACTTGAGGAAGTTCAACTACGCGTTACTTGGCAAGTGGCTATGGCGATATCATCAGAAACCTGAGGCCTTGTGGAAAGTGATGATCGAACACAAATATGGGGATGCTTGGGGGAGTTGGAACACTAATGAAGTTAGGGGGGCTAGTGGGGTGGGGTTACGGAAGAACATTAGAAGTGGGTGGGGGGTCTTCCAGCAGTATGTAAGGCTTCACTTGGGCACAGGTACTAGAATCAAGCTTTGGAAGGATGTGTGGTGTGGAGGCAGGGCTCTTAGGGATTTGTTTCCTTTTCTTTATCAGATTGTGAGTGATCAAAATCTCACTGTGACAGAAGCAACAAGGTTAGAAGGGGGACGGATTCATTGGAATATTACTTTTAACAGAGCGGCGTAGGATTGGGAATTGGATAGCTTCGTGGATTTTTACAATCTCATTTATGCTCAAAGACCAAACTTCCAGAATGACGATGGCCTGTGGTGGACTCCTGCAGGGAGAGGGATATTCACAGTCCGATCCTTTTATAAGGTCCTTACACATATTCTTGAAACTCAATTCCTCTAGAGAAAACTTTGGCGTCACCGGGCGCCTCCGAAAGCGGCCTTCTTTGTATGGACAGCTGTGTTAGGCAAGATTCTCACAACGGATAATCTAAGGAAGAAGAGGGTTATCATTGCGGACTGGTGTTGCATGTGCCGCATTGGGAGTGAATCGGTGAATCATCTACTCTTATATTACGAAACAACTAGGGTGCTATGGAATGATGTTTTTAGAAGACTGAATTTAGTTTGGGTTATGCCGGAAACTGTCGGGACAGCTATGGCGTGTTGGACATCTCTTCAAGGTACAAGACAGATCAAAGCTGTTTGGAAGATGGTTCCCCTTGGTATCATGTGGTGCCTTTGGCAATAACTGGTTCATCACCGTTAATTTTAATGGCATGGACTTTCATGATTTCTTTATTTCAAACGTGCCATCTTGATAGACACGAGTACCTTGTAATTGGCTTTTGTCCATTCTTTGATTAATAATACACTTTCACTTATATAAAAAAAAAAGAAAGCTTGGTGGCTTGTTCCTTCATGACCGATGTGGTGCTTCTGGATAATATGGAATGAGTGATACTTTGAAGACTGTGAGAAGACAGTGGTGGATCTTAATTCCTTGCCGCTAAAAATGTTGTTTATGGATGCCAGCTCAGAGTAGCTTTGGCTCCCCTAGTTTTTGTTTTCCCCGTTTCTATTGGGGCTTTCTCTTGCATACACCTTTGGTACTCAATGAAATTTTAATTCCTTAAATAGAAAAACACTAGCAACTAGCCAACATGGGGCAAGTTGCAAGTTTGTTGCTTAAAGTTTTATGAGGCGTCCTTAGTATATGGGTGTACTCAAGTCAAGTAAATGATATTTTTCCAGGTACCATGTTTATTGTACTTCACTTCTTAATTTAAAAAGTTTCTACTGCACGAAGCTGTTGGTTACAATCCCATGCTTCTTCTTTATCTCTCTCTCTCTCTCTTTTGGAGAAAAGGTTACAAACTAATACTAGGTTTTCTCTGAAATGGTTTTGGTTTATTACATGAAACAGGGGTCGACATGTATAGTTAATGCAGCTAGTGAAAGAGACATGGCTGTATTTGCAGCTGGAATGATCAAGGTAAAATGTCCTGCTATTATTATGATCTTTCTGTTTTTCCATTAAAATGGTTTTGAGTCCTATTTGGCATGTTTTCCTAACAAATTGGTACATCCCTTGATAAGTCATGTTGAATTGGCAGGCAGAATTGAAGGGAATGCGTTTCCTATGCCGTACTGCTGCTAGTTTCGTTTCTACTCGTGTTGGAGTTATTCCGAAAGCTCCAATTTTGCCAAAGGATCTAGGAATAAACAAAGAAAGGAACGGTGGTCTCATAGTTGTGGGGTCATATGTTCCTAAAACTACTAAACAGGTCGAAATGGTGAATTATGGAGATTTCTGTTTCTTTCTTTATCCAATATTGATATCTCTATTTGCGTATGTCCTTCTAATAGGTTGAAGAGCTTAGATTACAATATGGTCAGATCCTGAAAACCATTGAGGTGACCCAAAAACTAAATTTCCTTTTATGTCATGGATTTGTGTTAGTTATGTCTCTTTGCATGAAAGTTACGTGTCCATCATTTTGAATTATACTTGTTTATAAACGTTTTGAATACTTTTTTGCAAAAAGTAGGTTTCTGTTGATAAGCTTGCAATGAGATCAGTTGAGGAGAGGAAAGAAGAGATCAGCAGAGCAGCTGAACTGGCAGATTGTTTTCTTAGGGCTCGCAAGGACACTCTAATATTGACCAGTCGGGAGCTCATCACTGGAAAAAGTTGGTTCATGTTCCTTTTGTTTTACTTTGTCATATTCAAGTATCCCTAATGCCTTTCTCAGCTATTGCATATATTGAATTCTCTGAACAACTTAAAAATATCTTCTAAGATACATCCGTTAGAGCAGTTCCTAAATTTCTTACTTGAAAACCAGAGAGAGAGAGAGAGAGAGAGAGAGAACAAGAGAGAGAGAGAGAAAAAGAGAGAGAGAGAGGTGGGAGGGAGGAGGTTAGAAAAGTAGTTAAAGACAGTGAATGTTCTAGCCTTCCCCCATTCCCTTTCTTTCCTCTTCTTCAAGTGCTAATTCATTTTTCGTTGGACAGCTCCTTCCGAGAGTTTGGAGATCAACTTCAAAGTGAGCTCTGCTCTGGTGGAAATTGTTAGGCAGATCACTACAAAACCTCGTTACATTCTTGCAAAGGTACTTCTAATATCAAATAACCATTGCTCCTCTTTTTTACTTCACTGAAATTGCTATTGACCATTAAATCGGAATTGGCCTTTTTTCTCATTTAGCTAAACAACTATTTTATTTTTCAATTTTCCTAATCATTATTTTTTTAAGTAGAAAGTCAATGGAATGAAGTAACCAAGAAATAATCACAAATTACGGTGGATGTGAACTACTGCAGCTTAACCACTCTTTCTTCTTGCTCTTCGACTTTCTACCATGGCTATATAGCCATACTTAATTTATTGTTCAAGCTTTAGTAAAAAAGTCTTGAGTTGTTTGGGGGCTGGTTTCCAAGTCTTCAATTTCAAGTGCCATGTACTGAAGACAGTACTCTGTTTTAGGGTGGAATCACTTCATCAGATCTTGCTACAAAAGCGCTTGAAGCAAAATGTGCCAAGATAGTTGGACAAGCACTGCCGGGTGTTCCTTTGTGGCAGTTGGGTCCTGAAAGTAAACATCCAGGAGTTCCATACATTGTTTTCCCTGGTGAAAATGAATTTTTATTTGGTTTCAGTTGTATAACCTTTTCTTGAAAGTTTTATTTGTGTCTCACTTTGAAAATTTACTTTAACATAGGTAATGTTGGTGACAGTAAAGCATTGGTAGAAGTCGTGAAATCATGGGCTCGTCCAGTGAGACTTCCATCAACAAAAGAGCTGCTTTCTGTAAGGGCCTTAAACCTATAGTTGATAATTTCATGACTCCTTTTTCCTCTGATACTGAAAAACAAAAATATCTTCTGCATGCAGAAAGCGGAAAAGGGTGGATATGCTGTTGGAGCGTTCAATGTGTACAATTTGGAAGGAATTGAGGCAGTTGTTGCTGCTGCTGATGAAGAACAAAGTCCTGCCATTTTACAGGTTAGGAGTAGTCAATTAAAAAGATGGATATTCTGGCTAGGGTGGCTTAGATATCTTGTGTTGAATGTGTCCATGGTTTGTGATAACAGTTGAGTTTGCAAAGCTCAAGCATGGTCATGTGATTTGTTAGACGGAACTTCATAAGATCTAGAGGTGGCTGCAGTACTTTTTATGTCAGTTTCCTGGTTGCTAGGCCATATGTGGTTAACTTTTTTTTTCTTTTTCTTTTTTTCTATTGATTTTTTTTTTTAAAAAGAGAGGGGGTGTGGGGGGGGGGTGGGGGGGGGGGGGGGTGGTGTTGAGTTCCTGTAATAGCTCTTTCCATCCATCAGATCTCTTCTCTGAAACTCAAAAAAATTAACCAAGGTTTAAAGTTGTATCAAGCATATGTAATCATCTGCAGAAGCTTGTAATAGTCAATTTTTGGGGGTGCACAGTTATAAGGAATAAGAAGGTATCAAAAGTTTAAGGCTGGTTGTCAATATGTAAAGGACTATCATAACATACATATACTATGTCTAATATGTAAGGACTCGAGAGCAGTTTTTTACAATGTAATATTGAGGGTGGGGAGTTAGTTCTGCTCTACTTAAGATGTTTGTTTGCACTGATCTAACACATTTATTTCTCTTTGATGACTAGCCGATCTCATGATTCTCTATCTCTCGTTGTTTTTTCCACAATTTTTTTTTCCCTTGTGTTTGGCATCTACCCCAACATCTAGCAAATACAGAAGGGACTGACTATATAAATTTCTAAAAGCTCACCCATGCTGTCCCAACAAAATTTGCTGCCTTTGTTCTTTTCCAGATTCATCCTGGTGCCTTCAAGCAAGGAGGAATTCCTTTGGTTGCTTGCTGTGTCTCTGCTGCTAGGCAAGCCAGTGTAAGTGCTATTTTCATATGCTTAACAAAAGAGAAAAGTAAAAGGGGGCAAAATGTAAAGCTCTGAAAGGTTGTAAAAAAAGAGGAATAAATAATATTGGCAGATTGAATGAAAAGCACTGAAAGATGAAAGGCAAGGGTTTTCCTTGAATGTCTATCAATCACATAAAATACTCAAAAAGTGAAGGTTATGCTTGGCAAAACCATCCTGTTTGGCTTAATACAAAGATAGATGCCTCAGTTTACCTTGGATGTGACATTCTTTTTATAGATTGGTTATGCAGCTTCACAGTTATTCAGATGTATATTTTTTTTTTGTAAGTAAGAAGTAAGTATTATTAAGGAGAATGAAATAGGCCTAGCCCAGGTACACAGGAAGTAAGTATTATTAAGAAGTAAGTACTATTAAGGAGAATGAAATAGGCCTAGCCCAGTTATTTAGAGGTATATGTGCACCACATTCTGCTGAATTCATTTTGTTCTACCTTCATTGCTTCTTTTTTGGGGGCAGTAGTATTTGATTTTTGGTAATTTTTCTTTATATTATCCTGCTTTCGGTAAAAAGTGATGGACGGTAAAAATTTTCTTTTCTCAGTGAGCTTCTTCCTTCAAAGAAGAAGAAGAAATGCTGGATGTGTATGTTTCTTTTAATTAACAAAATTGTTTTTTTTATAAATAATAATCTTTATTGATTGAATGCAATTAGGTGAAGCCCATGTACACAGGGGCTATACAAAAAAGACACCTAACTACACTCTAGCAAGCTGAAAAGAACTCAAAAACTCCTGAACATTCCCTCCCTTTAGTACAATAGCAGCAAACCATTGAACCAAAGAAGATACAAAAAAGCTCCAAATTTCCCTCATAGTCTTCTCTTTGTTGTTGAAACATTTCTCGTTCCTTTCCATCCATAGGCACCATAATACACACAGGGGATCATACACCACGTAGCAGCCATCTTCACGCGTTGGTGGTATCTTTTCCAGCATGCTAGGGGCCACAACACTCTTGGGCATAACCCAAGACAAACCAGCCCTCCTTAGTATTCCATCCCACATCTCCTTTGCCACATCACAATGCAGAAAAATATGATCAATTGTTTTCCCATTTTTCTTGCACAAGTAGCACCATTCCGCAACAATTATCCTTCTTTTTCTTAAGTTTTCTGCCATTAAAATAATCCTTATAGCTGCTGTCCAAGTGAAGAATGCAACTTAGGTGGCGCCGGAGCTCTCCATATGGCCTTCCAAGGGAACACAGCCGACTGGTGGTCTTGCAGTACCTTGTAAAAAGACTTTACTGAAAATCTTTTGTTTCCGGAGTGGTTCCACAACATTTTATCCCTCCCGTTTCCTCCTAAGCGCTGAGAGTAGATAAAGCTGTAAAAATATGCTATCTCGTCCACTTCCCAATCCTGAATATTTTTTGAGAAAGTTAGGTTCCAACACATTGTGCCATTGTTATGACACACCACGTCGGAAACTGTAACATGTTGATTTTCCACTATGCTGAAAACTCTTGGAAAAACAGCTGATAGAGCTCTCTCTTCACTCAATTTATCAAGCCAAAAGCTAATTCTTGTGCCCTCACCAACCTCAAAGTTTATGTGTGTTGCAAATACCTTCCACCCCTTTCGGATAAACTTCCATAGGCTCACTCCATATATCCCCTGCCCCTCCTTGGTGCTCCAACAACCCCATTCACACCCGTACTTCCCCACCACCACCATTCTCCACAATGAATCATCTTCCAAATAAAATCGCCACAACCACTTTCCTAAAAGTACTTTATTAAAGGTGATCAAATTACGCACCCCCAAACCACCCACTTCCTTTGGGCTACACACTTTTGGCCATTCCACCAAGTGAAATTTGTGTTCCTCCTCATGCCCTCCACCCCCCAAGAATTCTCTAAAGAGTTTTTCCATTCGATTAGCCATCCCCACCAGTAAAGGGAAAAGCGAGAGATAATAGGTAGGGAGGTTGGATAGAGTACTTTTAATGAGGGTTACTCTCCCCCCCTTTTGATAAATAAAGCCACTACCACCCCGCCAACTGTTTATTCACCTTCTCTACAACACCATCTCAAATAGATGTTGCCTTAAAGAAGCTCCCAAGGGGAGTCCAAGGTACTTCATAGGAAGGGCAACCACCTTACACCCCATCAACTCTGCTAGATGATTGATATTTGCTACTTCCTCTACCGGAACTAATTCTGACTTTTTCAAGTTTATCTTAAGGTCTGAGACTGCCTCAAAACACAACAGTATAGCCCGTAAAGTTTGGATTTGACTGCTGTCCGCTTCACAAAAAATTAATGTATCATCTGCATACAATAAGTGGGTTATAGATAAGTCATTACTATTATTTCCCACTGCAAAACCAGCAAGAAAGCCACCCTGGGAAGCAGCATCCACCATTTGACTCAACGCCTCCATTATTAAGACGAATAAAAATGGAGATAATGGGTTCCCTTGTCTCAAACCCTCCGAGCTCGGAAAAAATCCACAAGGTTTGCCATTCACTAACATGGAGAAATGGGTGGTCGAAATACAATCTAACCACACCATCTTGCCCCAAAACCACATCGCTTTAGCATATAAAGCAAAAAGTCCCAATTGACGTGGTCATAAGCCTTCTCTATATCCAACTTGCATAGTACTCCCGGAATACCATCTCTTAACCAGCTATCTAAGCACTCATTTGCTATCAACACTGCACCCAAAATTTGGCGGCTTTGAATAAATGCATTTTGTGATTTGGAGATTATTTTATTCATCACTATCTTTATACGACTTGCGAGCACCTTCAAGATTATTTTATACATCCCTCCGACTAAACTTATTGGACGGAAATCCTTCAACTCCAATGCACCTGTCATCTTAGGGATTAAAGCGATAAAGGTGGCGTTAAGAGATCTCTCAAATTTTTGACTATGGTGGAACTTATGGAAAACTGGCATCACATCCTCCTTCACTATGTCCCAACTCTCTTGGAAGAAGGCCATAGTGAAACCATCGGATCCCGGAGCTTTGTCTTTACCTATTGTGCGCACCACTTGATCCACTTCAGCTTCCTCAAACGGTCTCTCTAGCCAGCTTGCAACACTATCATCTAGCTGCTCAAAAGCCAAGCCATTCAACTTTGGCCGTCACTCCACCGTCTCTTTTAGAATCTCTTCATAATAACTCACAATATGTTGTTGAATCTCATCTTGGGCTTGATACAATATATTATCCATTTGGAGAGTCTCGATAGTATTGTTGCGCCTGTGTGAGTTGGCCATTTTGTAGAAAAACTTTGTACATTTATCACCCACTTCCAACCATGTCACCCTAGATTTTTATCTCCAAGATATTTCTTCCAAAAGCAATACCTGTTCTAATTCCGCCACCACCACAACTTTTCTCGAGGCGGGGGCTTCATTAGCCCCCCCCCCCCCCCCCCCCGCCCGCGCGCGTCTTCAATTGAGTTTAGCTCCTCCCAAAGAAGGTGCTTTGCTCATCTGTATGCCGAAACACCTCTTTATTCTACCTCTTCAGATCTAACTTTAATGCTTTAGAATTTATTGACTGCTATGAAACTCGAAGAGCCTTGGAAAGAATAAGAAGTCCACCAATTCTGCACCCTTTCCTCAAAATCAGCCACTTGAAGCCTCATATTTTCGAATTTAAAATAACTTTTACTCCCATGGATGCTGCCACAATCTAATAAAATTGGGAAATGGTTTGAGCACACCCGCAGTAATCTCTTCTAGCGTAACTTTGGAAACTGAGTCTCCCATGAGGAGAAGATTAGAAATCTATCCAACCGTGAGCTCCTTCTACAATTAGACCACGTATAGGACCCCCCTATTAAGGGAATATCAATCAAATTAAGATAAAAAATCAACTCTAAGAAATTCTCCATCGCCCTTGTTGTAGTTAAGGCCCCTTCCCTCTCATTAGGGAATCGAACAACATTAAAGTCCCCACACACAACCCAAGGTGTTTCCCATAAAGAATACACCCCCGCTAACTCCTCCCACAACGACTTTATTTCTCTATTATCATTAGGTCCATACACTCCCGCCAAAGCCCACTCCCACCCATCCTCAATGTTTTTGAACATTGCAGTAATGGAATGACTCCTTGTGCACACCTCTACCACTTCAACCACTTTCCTATCCCACATTAGCAACACTGAGACCCCCAAAGAGGCTAAAAAACTCCAACCCACAAAGGCACAACCCCATAGGTTACAAATAATGCTTCTATCAACAAAAGGCAATTTGGTTTCTTGAATACATACAATATCGACTTTCCAATTACGTAGAAGGGATGGAATGCGAAGTTGCTTATTAACATCATTGATCTCCCTCACATTCCACGATAATAATCTAGGTTTCATTAAAAATGCAACTCCCCTGACCTTTCAACCTTTCCCGTCCAGCATTACCCTCCTTATCATAATTGATGGAACACGTCGATCTTCTTAGTTCTCGATCCTGTTTAATCGCTACCTTTGTTGATGGTCTATTTGCTTCCAAAGCCACCAAGAGAGCCTTAAATTGCTCCTCATATCCTTCAACGGAAATCCCTAGCCATGGCTGAAGGTCTGCCACCTTACTCAACACCCAATCTGAAGGTTTAGGATCGGACTGCAAAAGTGGAGGGATGGTACATAGAGGGATGGGGCTTCCTGAAGCATTCTGACCATCCTCTGTAGCTGTTTCGCCTGAAATTTCTCCCTTTGTCTCGACTGCCCGAAGCTCTCTAGTCACTTCCTTGGTATATTCCTCGAGAGCACCCCCATCCCATAAGACCAGCTCTTTTGAGGGGACTTCCCCCTTTGTGAGGCCAACTTGTACCTTCAGCAAAGCTTTCTGACCGTCCGATGCGTCACCAGCAACCTTCGACGCGTCACAGATCTCAATATCTTCTTCGATCTCCCTTTCCTCGGCTTCCTCCTGGCGGGATGACTGTGCCGTCCCCCCATTATGCTCGCTAGAGGCTGGCGGAACATTCTGTGCCGGATCGATGACCACCTGCTTGCTTGTCGGCGCCGTGGAGGGGTGGCTTGGTCCCTGCGTCAAAACCAGTATATCGGACGCCAAAGCTTTCTGTCTCCAAACACATTGTGGGCCTGTAATCTTTGGCTCAGTCTTCCTCAGTGGCCCATTTCTAACTGACCCTCCTTCCTCCTCACTCAAGCCTCCTTCAAAAACACGTTGTGGGCCTGTAATCCTCAGCCCAGTTTCCATCAACGGCCTTCCCCTACCTGCCCTTCTCCCTCACAACTCAGGCCGACTTCATGGCCCAAGCCCACTCCCACACTTGCCTTTCTTTTAACGCACCATTTCAACTTTACAATGTCCTCCAATAAAACCCCCACCCTCGCCTCCATTCCTGCCAACTTCTGCAGCAGTGTTTCCTCTTTTGAACCAACTTGCTCTCTACCATCCTCACTACCTGACTGCCCCTTTCCCCTGTTGTTCGCGTCTTGCTGTCCATCAGAGTTCATGGCTCGAGGCACTACTCTCTGCGATTGAAGGACCTCACTATACGACCTTGGAGCGCCACCATCTCCACCCTTGCGTCCGGCATGCTGAGATTGTCCCTGTCCCCCCGCAGCTCTGTTTGGACCATTCGGGGCAGAGGAAGAAGGGAGGAGTTCCCTCAAGGTTACCTCGAAGTTCCTCCACCCCTCTCCCCTCCTCCCTTCTGGCATTACTAGTAAACCTCTTCTCTTCTCCGGGCCAAACTCTAAAAGAGAAAGATAGCTTCCATTGGAGTTTCGTCCCCTTTGAACCACTATTACTTGGCTACCTTTTCCTCGAGTTCTAAGGAATTCCTGCTGTCCCAAAGAAGCGGCACAATCCTGCACAACATCACACAACCAGCCTAGAGCTTCTCGGTCGATAGAGATGAAGTTCACCACTCTTCGACTTTTTTCGATGATTCTCCACCACCTTTCACTATCCTTCTTAAACATGAAGGATTTCTGATCAATGTAAACCTCTCGGCACAGCCCCATTGAAGTTACTCGCCTTAAACCCAATAATAGTTACCACGAGCAACCATAATCGACAGAAGAAAGTTGGCAAGAAAGAAAGAAAAAAGAAAAGAGAGAAATTGTTTTTACCAAAACATTAAAGAAATAGAGAAAATTAGCCATTTTGTTATATGGTATAGATTATCAAGAACGTGTGGAGAAATAATGGACCAAAAAAACTACATAAAAATAAGCCATCTGTGTATTGAACACATGATTAGGAGGACTGATGCAGCACATTCTGGAAAATGATTTTCTCATAACCCAAATACCAGAGAACTTGGTAAAATGCGAGCCCATTGTTGTACTGCAACCCTTTCAAGTCTTTCCAAGAGGTTTACAATGCCAAATTTTGTACCTCTTTGTACTTAAATGTAAAATGTGCAGGTGAGATTGCCTACACATGTATACCAATACCTGTCATGTGATAATTTAGTGCTGCCATTTATATCAAGATGTAGAAGGCATTGCTTAATTGCTTATAAATGAATGGCAGGTTCCCATTACTGTTCACTTTGATCATGGAGCTTCAAAGCAAGATCTCGTGGAAGCCCTTGAATTGGTAACTCTCTCTTTTTCTTTTTCTTTTTTGTTTTTATTATCCAACTCACCTTTTTTCTATCACCACATGCGATTATTGTTTTGCATTGTGTGATGTCAGATTGCAATCTAGTTTATTTCCAATAAATTAATAACTAATAGTCAAATTGCGTTTCTTGAATCCAACCTTACCAGGGATTTGATTCAGCTATGGCAGATGGTTCACATCTTTCATTCAAGGACAACGTATCATACACAAGGTTCATATCATTATTGGCTCACTCAAAAGGAATGCTGGTAGAAGCTGAACTAGGGAGATTGTCAGGAACGGAGGATGACTTGACTGTTGAAGATTATGAAGCCAGACTGACTGATGTTCATCAGGTTACTTATCATTCAAATTGGCTAAAATCAGATTTCCTTTTTTTCTTTCTACTTATTGTTGCCAAACTAATTAAAATCGATCTCATGTATTTTAGGCTCAAGAATTCATTGATGAGACCGGTATAGATGCTTTGGCAGTATGTATTGGAAATGTCCATGGAAAATACCCTGCAAGTGGCCCAAATCTCAGACTTGACTTGCTTGAGGTAAAGAATATCTATAAATACACCTCATAGTTTTACTAAATCTATTGGGGTTAAAATGCTTGCTGACTTGTGTGTAAATTAGTGTGACCTCATAAAAGGGTTGCTGCATTTCATTGTTCTAGGGTTATTGGGTTACAGTGGTTGAGATTTTTGTTGTAATTTAAACGGTGTCATTAAAGATATTCAACATAGGTTAGTGAGTTCACCTGCTTATAATAAATTTGACATCGACTTAAAGCTATGAAATTATGTGTCCCAAACACATTGCCCATAAATTGTCTGCTTTGCTGGCATGCAAATATGTGAAACTTTCAAGCAAAAGTTTATCCCTTCACATATTCTAAAACGAATTATAATTGTTCTTGGCCACACAATTAACAGAGAACCCTAACAGTTATGGTGCTACAGAGTACCCGGTTCATTCAGTACAAGTGTTGAAGATTTGTATATCTTCTAAGCCATACTTGAACTTTCTCATATATTCCAGTTTTTTTTCACTAGTTATACTTATTTATTCATATTCGTTTCTTCATTTAAGAACAAACTTAATAATCACATTTTGATTTTGATTCTGTTTATGTTTACGTTTATGCTCTCTTTTTGTTTTTGTTTTTCGTTGGTCTTTTCCTTTTCTTCAAGTTGGAAAAGGAAAAGAACAGAGTCTTACCTTTTGGGATTGACTCAATAATCTCCACCTCATCCATTCAGCTAGTTTACTCATTGTGCTTCCTTCCACATTTAAGGATTTGCACGCTTTGTGCTCGAAGAAGGGAGTTTTCGTGGTGCTCCATGGAGCTTCTGGCTTGCCCAAGGAACTCATCAAGGTACAACTCAAATACAATACCAAATTCCAAAAACTAAATAGATTCATGTTCACTTTCAAAGACCGAGGATTTCATGTGTAAATGTTCAACTAAATAAATTAGTGACTGGTTTTGATGTTGAATGCCCTGAACAGGGTTGTATAGAGAGCGGGGTCACAAAGTTTAATGTGAACACTGAAGTTCGGAAAGCTTACATGGAATCACTCAACACCCCAAGCAAAGATCTGGTCAACGTTATGGCATCTGCAAAGGAAGCCATGAAAGTTGTGGTTGCAGAAAAGATGCGTCTATTTGGCTCATCAGGAAAAGCATGGTGATAATTTTTACAACCATCTATCCTTGTCCCTTCTGAATTTTTAAAACTTAATTACTCGGTAATTAATTTCTTTTGTTTTACCTGAATTTAATTTTTATGGCCATGGCAAAGTTGTTTTGTCATCCTTTTTCGAAAATGGGGATCGGACTTTTCTCCGACAAAGACGCAATTAGCCGTCCCATTATGTTTAGGTAAACTGATGTGGCATGGCAAGTTTCAACACCGGCAGTGTGATTTGTGTGTCAATAATTACAAATAGATTTATTCTTTTATTATTAAATAAGAGTTTGTGTTATGAGTAGCAAGACTATTGAAGAATGATTTCTCTCTAGTGTGTTTCTTGACACAATTTTTCCACTTTGCTTTCATGGACTGTTCAGCCTTGACCTTGTGAATGTTCTCCACAAGCACTCTTTTATTCTTGAAAACATTTCCCTTCACCCTCAAGTACATGTCATGGTACATGTGCTTGTCAATCTTCTCCACCTCTCGGTACTTCTGAAGCAAGCGCCGCAGCACTCTCATCCGCCACATCCACATCGTCTTCGATGGCTGCCTTGCCTCCTTTGTTCCTTTTCGTTTTCCATGCCTGAGTGCCTACCTTTTGTTTTTGCTGCTTCCCTGCACTGTGCCCTTGAATGGATTATCTTCAGTTTCTTTATTATGTAACCATCCCTCACCAGCTTTCTTATGTTCATCCCTGCAATACTCATAATAAGGCTTGTTTCCATGAGCATTGAAAACAATTACAACTCATTATTATATGACATTCTCACATTTTTCTACGGTGTTAAAACTGTTACAAAAGCTCAAATTAATAGAACAATGATGGACTCAATAATGATTAGATTTAATCATTTTTATGATTTAATATCGCTGAAGGGACAAGGATATGATGCCATAAGTAGGCCGAATAGTAGGGGTGTACATTGGATCCGAATCTGGATATCTGACCATAATTGGATTCGAGTTTTAAAAACTAGATAGTTATTTGCTCGAATAAATTTAGAAATAATCCGGATGGAAACCATATGTGACCATTCGAATTGTAATCGGATATTCAGGTTTTTTTAATCTTTTTTGGATGTAAATCAAGATATTCGAGTTATAATGGGAGATCCGGGTTTATTAATTCATTTTCTTATATTTTTTTTAAAAAAAAAACTTTTAAATTATTTTTTTAACCCAAAATGATTTTTTAATAATAGGATCTAGTTACGGATAACCGGTTACATAGCCGGATCCATAGCTGGATTCGTATCCACCCAGATTTATTTCATCTTCCCGGGTCCATTTCAGACAAATAATCGCTTGAATTCATCCGGATTTTCGGGTTTTCGGACTGGACCAAAAGATTAAAAAAAAGGGGTCCAATTGCACCCCCTAGATAATAAATAGGATGTAATCCTTCACTTGGAATTAGCAAAAGCAAATATCTCCTTGCGTAATTTGGACTCAAAACATGCATCATTTAGAAATGAATGAGTCAAATTACATATCCGTCGGTGAATGAGTCATGACCTATCTCTAGTAACTTGTTGATTTTACATTAGTGATAGCACATCAAATAATAGCTCTATAGTAAGAAGAGGTTGCAGAAAATAGACATACTTGAATGGCCATGGAAATATGGTGGGTCCCCTTGGGATCGAGCCACACTTTTCTTTTACCGCATTTGAGTATCCCGGAGGCCAGCCGCTTCTGCAGCCTCATTGACACCATTGCTACAAAGGTTTCTATTTGGTTGTTGCCAAAAATTTATCAAAAAAAAAAAAAGAAGAAGAGGAGAGAGTAAAGGGGGATTCTGATTCTCAAAAGCCCCTCAAATCCTGTAAAAAGATAGATGACTTTCTATCTGCCAAAAGGCTTCATCAATTTATATAGGACAAGGTGTGAGATAGAAGATTATGATCAAAATATAAAGAACTAAAACTATTTTAGATGTTACTTGGGAAGTAAGTTGATCCATCTCATATAGTTTGTTTGAATGTTTAGACCCTTATTTTAAAAAGTCAATAACTCTGTTTCTTTTCTTGGGGACCAAGTTTGAGCCAAGTAAAACATGATATGGTCCAATTTTAAACGCAGCCACAAATGATCTGATCACAGCTTTATTCCAGCTCGTTATTTAGGCACTTAATAAGGAATTAATGTGAGATTAAATTACTTATAATAAAAATATATATATAAGACCTTTAGTTTTCCCAAAACCATTGTGTATTATTCTTTTTTTGAAGATTACTATTGTCTATTTTTCAAAATAAATAGTTTACAAGTATTCAACTCAATGCACATGAAATTCTCCACAAAAAAAAAAAAGCACATGAAATTCTTGAAATAGGGAGGAACTGGTCCATAAATTGCTTGTGGGTGATGGGACTCTCGTTGGAATCACACAACTTGGTTGCATGTGCTTGAGGTCTAAGCGATCTTTATTCTTTTATGTAATAATAATAATAATAATAAATAAATAAATAAATCCTTTTTGTTCTTCAAAAGCATTCTTATCACAGTATCTTTATGATTGACATTAATCAGTACAGTTATTTGAAGGATTGTCATTTACCTCTTATTTATATAATGCCATGACTCATGCCATATCTTTTTAATGGCATTAGGTGTGTGAGAAATTTCGACTAATCTTAAGAGTTGTAAAGATATTCCATAAGGACTTTTTTACAAATACACTTGAGGTAAATTACGAGAAAGTTTCATTATATAATTAAGTAAACATTAATCAATAAATTATATAATTTTCAATATATAAGATCAGATAAAATTAAATCATTTAAACACTTGTTGTTAAACTATTAAGCAATATAAATACAAATAAACTTAACAGATAAAATATCGTATACGAAGATAGGAAAATAATTTGTACAGTATAAAAGTTTACAAGTCTCACGCACTCTTTTTAAAATATTGACAAATATATCAACTTCTTTTTTAATTGCGAGCTTCACTTTTTTTTTTTTCAATCATTACTAATTAGAAAGTCCCATGCTATAACTTGTAAAAGAAGCCTAATTTCATCGTTAACTTAACATTACTTGAATTATTCAAAAGCTTCTATCAAATCTAAACTTTATTTCATATCAAGAGATCATATGGCAATTTTGCTGCTGATTTGCTTGCCAAAAATGCATTAAGGATCAACGTGAATACCATATCGGTGTTGACCGATGGGCTGCAAACCAATTAACTCGCTAGGTGTTTTGATCCGAACTGATGCCCATGTTGTTTCAAGTTGATGTGCTCGACTCCTTTGTCTGGTCACCGATGACCCGATTATCCTTTTTATTCGTTCCATTTTTTTCCTTCTTTTTCATCTTCTCTCTCTCTCCCTCTGAGTCACTCAAAACCAATTGAGGTTTGATTTGCAGTGTCGAACTCCTTTATCGAGAATTTGCAACGTTGGTAGATGAGAGAAAGAGAATTGTAGTGATGCCAACTCATTTGTCGAAGACTCATCTCACATCACCGATTCCTATCTTCTCTGTGATGCTTTCGATTCTCCCATTGCCAACACACGTAGTCGATTTCGTCGGTCGGTTCTTGCACTTAGCAGATTCGACCCGCAAAACATCCTAAACTGCATTTTTACAGTCGGGTTGGGTTGGGTCGGGTCTCGTAGGCGGATCAATTCTTAAGCTTTTTTGCACAATCCTATCGACCGAAATATACCACATTGGCCAGACAGTAACCAATATGAGGAAAATAAGTGTTTCGTACTGAATCAAATATCGATTATTTCGATGTGTTTCGGTCAATACCGGCCAATTTTCGATATATCAGAAAGTTATCAGTGTACCAGCCAAAAGTTTGTATTTTTATATTTTTAATGTATTTTCATAATTTTCACTCTAATTTTCACATCTAAAGACCTTTTTTTTTTTTAACTTCTTTTAATTCTTCTTTCTCGAGGATTGAAAATCAAGTCCTTACTCTTCTTTTCGTTATGAAAATAAGTAATTATTTTTATAATAGTTGAATGAAAACTTACAAGTATTATTGAATTTTATAAATCTATATTTGTTATAAAACTAAAAAGAAACTACTATTGTAAGAGAAAATATAAGAGAAAATATTTAAAACTCTTATTACTCAAGAACTGAATTTTCTTTCTTCTTTTTTCTCATCTTTTTTTTTTCTTTTCTTCGTTCTCATTTTTCTGATACATCTCTGATCGAATGATAACCGATATATATAGACTATTAAAATCCGTGTATAACGGCAATTATTAATGGATGCACAGCATCCATCAATAATACATCATCATTTTTCGTTTTTCAATGACTTTGTGGGGAGGGGGGGTCATTCATGCCCCCCTCCATTATTCATAACACTCACCCTTGAATGATCACCTATAAAAAATATGCCTCCTTAAAATCTTACCAAGGAAAAATTCAGTGGGAAGAAAAATCAATGGCGAAGGAAAAAAAAAATACAGTATTCTTATGTACCTCTAAGTGCTTTTAAATTGCCTCATTAAAATCCTGCAAAAGAAAATCCAGTGGGACAAAATCTCAGTGAAAGAAAAAGAGTACAATCAGCATAAGTTTTCAGGACATTTACTCCCCCTGAAAAGTGCATGACGGTAGATTTATGAGTTTTCACATTCCAATGTTCTACACAATCTTCTTGAATGTCGCAGTTGGTAATGCCTTCGTGAATAAATCTGCCAGATTATCACTTGATCGTATCTTTGATATATTCTCCTCTGATTTGAGTAATATAAGTAGTATTATTTTCGTATAAAATTGTTGGGCTATCATTGATCATGAAATACTACACTTTTTTTGGATATGATGAGTCATTGATCTCAGTCAAATACACTCTCTACTTGCTTTATGATTGCAATAATTTCTGAGTGATTTGAAGATGTAGCAGATACAGGCAACTCCATATCCTCATCCGATAGTATCCTCTTTGGCACTTCAGGGCCTTATAGGTTTAAAAGGTGTCAGACAAGGCAGAGAGAATCCCACATATAAGGCGCTTGACATATTTAGTAGAAATCTGAGACCTGCAGTAACACTTAAACTTCCCCTAAAAATATGAGTTAATTTTTCGAATAATAAACAAACATGATTTCAGCATATATAACAGGTTAAGAATTCAAACATGATTTCCATCTAAATAATGCATTAGAGAGAACAAGATAATATTCTCATCTAAAATTTTCTTCCCCTCATTTGGCGTTATTAGGGAGAATTTGTTTATGTACGGCAGAAATAGTATTGGAAACCATTCATGTATGATAAAAGCTATAAAAATTTGAGGTTTAATTTTATCAGTTTGGCGGAAAATCAAATCCATTTGACATTGTTGACAAACGATATCTTAAAGAGATTTGAAAGTTTCAGATTACTATTTAAATATAACTATTTTTACCATTGGTTTACTCCAGCAAAAAAAAAAATATCTCACATTTTTTATAGATCCAGTTGTTGTTCATCTAGAACGATATTATGTCTGATAGAAATTCTAATGTTTCATATTTGAACCATAAACCTTTTATACCTCAAACACTCATATTTTCTCCTGAAACTGTAAACACCATGATAGGAACAGAGATATATCTTTCTAATAAAACTGATCCTGAAATAGCTGCAGCATCAAGAACCATCAGTGCTCAATATGCTGCCTCTCTTACAATCATGTCTCAAAGGCTACTGGCGAGAACGAGTGAGGTTGATCATCTTAAAAATCAAATATCTGAGTTGCATCACACGCTTGCCACTAAAGATAGAAAAAATAAAAATTTAAGACAAAAAAACAAGGAGCTGAAGAAATTTGCAGACTAGTATTCTCGTGACCTGAAAATAAGAATAAAAGAGCTGGAACGAAAGAGAGCTCAAATACAAAGTCAACAACAGCAGCTAACGGCAGAGGTTTGGCATTTACAAAAAAATTGATATAGCTACAATTAATCTCGCTGGCTTTTGAAATTATGCATCCAGCATACCTTGTAATCTTGACTAAGTGAGATTTAAAGAGATGATGATTTGTCTTGTTCTTATTTTCATCTCTATAAGAACCATCTTTAACTTCATTTAGTTCGCATCAAATATTCTTTTCATATCTATAATTCATCTGTATTTGTATTCTTACAAATTCTCAATGGCTCATTAATTTCCTTTCAATATTTCTCATCATCAACTTATGATATATTCTTCACCTCAGTTACAAGTTGTTCACGCAGTTTCCGTAGGTACCATATTGCAGCAAGCGAATGATCTGGCTAATAAGTCAGATCGTGAAGCCGTATATGAGCTAGTGACTTTCGGCACTCGATACTCCTCATCTATTGTCAGATTTTTCGACCGATTACAATTCAAAAATCGTGAGATTGAGGAATTTAACCAGAAGGTTTTCATACTTCAACGACTCGTTCAAGACTCTAACAACAAAGTTGTAGAGTTAAAACAACAAAATAAGGATTTAAAATCATTGCTTGCATCTTCATTTCGACTGTTTAATCCTTCAGATAAGGATGATATGTTGCTTTATGAAGAGTAAATACATTTGAGAGATGAGGATAGAAGTCTCAAATTTTTGTAACTCATCTAATATTTGAATAATAAGATTTTTTTTTTCAAATGCATTCTTTGAATTTATAGCAGTCCTTGTGATTTTTTCAGGAGTTTTAACAAGATAAATCATCAACGTAAACTGCAATAATGGCAAATCTGAATTCTAATAAAAACACATGGACATATATGATTATTCTCAAATCGTTCTTTCAATAGATACTCGTTGAGTCAATTATACAACATGCGTCCGGATTGCTTTAACCCATATAAAGATCTTTGAAATTTTATAAATGTATTTAGATTAAATATTTCAAGCATTGTATGTCATGATCTAATGATCCTTATAAATATGCAGTGACCACATTCATCAACCGCATATCTAATCTTTTATGTAATAACCAAGTCGATTAAAAATCTGAATGTGATTACATTCATTACAAGGAAATATGTTTTCTCATAATTAATCTCGGGTTTTTGCACGAAATCTTGTGCGATAAATCGTGTTTTGTACTGCACAATTTCATTTTTATCATTACGCTTTCGTATAAATACTCACTTATATCTGACAAGTATTATACCATTTGGTGTTTGGACAACAGGTCTAAATACATATAGCTTCACTAGCGAGTTTAATTCAGCTTTAATAACTGCTTTTTATTTTTGGCCAATTATTTATACGTCGACATTTTTCAACGGTTCTTAGCTCACTTTCTTCATTACTTCTAGTAATGTCAAGGGCCATCATATATGAAAATATGTTGTCGACAACAGTTTTATTTCTATCCATAATTTTTCCAGTACTCATGAAATATATTGAGATCTCATTATTTTCAAGTACTTGTTCCTCTTCAGAGGAAAACATTTCATGAAAAGTCTCTGCAAGAGCATTTCTCTTCAGGAGGATTATACTCTTCAGGAGTTACCTTTTCAGGAATTATACTCTTCGGGAGTTACATATTCAGGAGTTATACTCTTCAAGAGTTACTTATTCAGGAGTTACCTGTTCAAGAGTTACTTTTTCAGGAGTTACCTCTTCAGGAGGTTTCTATTTTATACATCAAGTTTTGGATAGATCTTATTGCTTATTTTGTGGGTACAGTTTTTTCAGGAGCACCGATTTCTTTTCTTTTGCATCAATAAGTTTTCAACACTTCAGGTGTGTCTTAGACTCATCTATTATTGTTTTAACAACTTGTCATTCAGGGATTTCAATTCTTTGCTTAAACATTAACAGCAGTAATATATGATTTTACAATACTTTTAGTGTCAGTAAATACATTCAGTAATTGATTTGCAACACTTTGCAAATAGGTAACTCTCTGAACTTCTAGTTCATTCATTTATAAGAGAATCAAATTTATACAGGGTTTTATTATCTTAAATAATTTCTTGTCGTGCTTCATGCACCGACTTTTCATTATTTCAAAATATGAAAAAAAAACTTTACTATAATATATAAAAGCTTAGTATAAGTAAATCAAGTGTTTGGTCGTATAACACGCACGTGACCAATGTTCAGTCATACCACATTTAAGACAAACTTCTTCATCTTTTTATGAAGAATTATTCTGAGGGCCTTTACCTTTCTCTGAATTGAATTACTTCTGGTGATACAGTATATTTATATTATTATCTTTATTAGTGTTGTTATATCTAGGATTCACACTTCTATAGTCTTTCTAATACTTTTAAAATCTTGCAACTTCAGGTGCAATAAGTCATAATGAGCTTTTGGGAGAATTACATATTCTAGTAATTCATATCTCTTCCTTAAATCATTTCACAAAATAAGATGATTTTTCACTGTAAGATACATAACACGGTCCTACAAGGACACGCGATTTTTTTCTTTGATTGTATCTCCTAAGTTCATCATATCCAGATGGATCTCATCAAGGATCCTAAATAAATAACTTTTTCCAGAAATATCAATAGTAATAAATCTCAATTTTATAAAATTTAACATTTTCTATATATATGAATCACAAAAGTAAATATATGTATTTAATAAATATTCACATAATCATAAGAACAAAAATAAAATTTTATCAAGTAATATTCAACAATATTACATTTTATATTCATCTCGAAGGCTATAAATAATATATTGAAAAACTTACTTGAAGTAGAAGACCACTAACTTCAATATCGGTAGAATTTCGTGCTGATAACGTGTTATAAAACTATAAAAAAACTACTATTGTAAAAAAAAATATAAGAAAAAATATTTAAAACTTTTATTACTCAAAAACTGAATTTTCTTTCTTCATTTCTCTTATCTTTCTTTCTTTTCTTTTCTTCGTTCTTGTTTTTCTGATACATCTCTGAACGAATGATAACCGATATATATAGACTATTGAAAGTCGTGTATAACGATAATTATTAATGGATGCATAACATCCATCAATAATACATTCTCATTTTTCATTTTTATTTTTCAATGACTTTATGGGGAGGGGGGTCATTCATGACCCCCTCCATTATTCATAACAATATTAACTTTTAAATACTTGTATTAATTTTATTTCGAAATATAGTTATATATAATTAATTTATCTATATATAAATTATTTTAAAATGGTACCTAAAACAATATTGGTATTAAAAAATTTTATTTCAATGTCTTAATTGAAATGGACACTGAAAAAATATTCAAATTTTTTTTAAGAATAGTTGATGAATCCTCAAATTCCTTGTGAATCCACGCTAAACTGTCAATTACCTTATTTATTTATTTAATTTCTCTCCTACCATAATTTTAGATAGGGTTGGATCTTTCAGTTTTGGGAACATGATATTTTTAGAAACGTATCTGTTTTTTTTTTTTTTCAAGAAATCCCCTCTGATCCAAACGTCATTTAAAATTTTAAATTTCAAGAAAATCTAAAAAATCATTTTTATTTAACCAATTACATCTGTTTTCTTGTAAAAAAAATACATAAAACCCAAAAAGAAAAATCTCTCTCAAAAGTTTTCTTCCTACATAGGTTATCGATAATCAAAGCACTTTATTTTTTTATTTTTTTTAAAATTTAATTAAAAGTAATTTAATTTTTGGAATCCCCCTTGGATATCTTTTTTGGATAAGTAGGTTTATCCTCATTTATCATATAGGGATTTTTTAAAATTTCCATACCGATAAATAACTGATTTTCAAATTCCATGAAATTTGGCTAAAGAAGAGAGAAAAACAAAACAAAATAAATTTAATGATATTTGTTTAGGTCAACAAAGCTGATGTGGAACAGATAAAGTAAGAAACATAATTGAGGTGATTAAGAATTTAAGATGATGTCATATTGCCGCATTCCACGTTTCCTCCTTTTTTATAGAATCCGATTCCTCCAATTATACTACCTTAACCGAAAAGATCGTCGTCTCTTCCCAAAATCACAACTCTCGCCAACTGAGTACTCTCAAGTCTCAAAGAATTCCAATGGCAGATTCGAACTCGAAACCAGAGCTCTTCGAACTCAACAATGGAACAATGAGTGTCCTCATTACCAACCTCGGATGCACCATCACTTCCTTGTCTGTACCTGGCAAAGACGGTATTTGTGTTCTGCCATGCATTCTCATCTGTGTTTTGTCTCAGAATCTTTTCTTTCTTCTTCTTCTTCTTTTTTCTGGGTTTGTGGGAAAGTTACTGATTTTGGGTTCTGATTTCCGTGATACTTTGAAGGGAAATTGGCTGATGTTGTTCTTGGATTCGACTCTCTTGAACCATATCTGGTAAAATTCTGAAAAACCCATTGATTTTCAGTCATGTATTGGGGATCTAATGATGAAGAATTTGGTTGTGGGTGTACTGGTTTCTGCATGATTGGTTTTTTTTTTTCCATATATTTATTATTTGTGGAAGCCGATGATGATATGAATTGTACACACCTTTTCTTCTGCAATTATATAAGCTTATTCTTTTTGTTGTATAGTGGTGGATCTCATGTTTAATTAGATCTTCCTGGGCGTATGATTTATGAATGGGAATAGATTATTTATTTGATTTCTCTGTGAGGAATTTATTTGAATAATTCTTATGAGATGAATCATGATGATGTGTATTCAACCCACTTTCTCTGCAATGTCGTTTGATTCAGTCTCCACTTGCTACAGCATATTAGTATTCATAAAGTATGATTTTTGCTATAGCTATATAATATATTCTTCAAGTCATTTGTTTTTGATGAGGTGGCACTATCACATTGGTTGGTTGTAACTGAGTTTTAAAAAAGTAGGGTAGGTATATCTTATTCTTGTTTTGTTTAACTGTGTCTAATTCCTGGATTATTAAATATTGGATTGATCTCATGGTTTTGTGGGTTTGTATTTTTATGATCAGAAAGGTGTTGCACCCTATTTTGGCTGCATTGTCGGTCGGGTCGCTAACAGAATCAAAGATGGAAAATTTACACTTAATGGGGTTGAATTCTCTTTGCCCATCAACAAGCCACCAAACAGTCTCCATGGTATGAAAATTGTGAAACATTTTTTTTTATTTTTTATCACTCTTTTCGAGGGAGCATGGTATGCAAATTATGGTTTACTAGTTCTAATTGTAAAAAAATGTCTATTTCATTTCCTCCCAGAAGTAGCCAAAAGTGGTTCTAATTTGTTGTTTGAATGTTGAATGTGTAACAAATAACAAATATATGATAGTTTTATATCACCCTCAAGATACACTAAATTAATAAATGATTGCCAGAAACAAAACAAATCCATATTTTTATTGTTCATGTTCCCTTGGAATTCTATGATTCATGTCAACTGAAATTTCACGAGTTGTGTGTTTGTGTAGAATTATGGTGATTTCTGTTTTCTCGCTTCATCATTATCCTTCTTTTCCCCTTTCTTTAGGAGGGCACAAGGGATTTGATAAAAGGGTGTGGGATCTAGTCGAACATAAAAAAGGCGAGAACCCTTCAGTGACTTTTAAATATCACGCCCATGATGGGGAGGAAGGTATAACTCTCTCTCTCTCTCTCTCTCTCTCTCTCTCTCTCTCTCTCTATATATATATATATCTGTTCTTTTTTTCTGGTACTAGGTTACCCAGGTGATGTCTCTGTGACTGCAACCTACAAACTTACTTCAAGCACAACACTGAGACTTGACATGGAAGCTGTGCCAGAGAACAAGCCAACTCCAATAAGCTTAGCTCAACACACTTACTGGAACTTAGCTGGCCACAACTCCGGTAACATACTTGACCACGCAATTCAGATTTGGGCGAACCACATTACTCCTGTGGATCAGAACACAATCCCTACTGGTGAGATCATGCCAGTGAAAGGCACCCCCTTTGATTTCACCAATGAAAAGAGGGTAGGCGAGTCGATCCATGAGGTTGGTATAGGATATGACCACAACTATGTGCTAGACCATGGGGAAGAGAAATCAGGTTTGAAACATGCGGCCAAAGTGAAGGACCCGTCGAGCTCTAGGGTCCTTAACCTGTGGAGCAACGCTCCCGGGATGCAGTTTTATACAGGAAATTACGTGAATGGAGTCGCTGGTAAAGGAGGTGCTGTTTATGGAAAGCATGCTGGCCTATGTTTGGAGACTCAGAGATTCCCAAATGCCATAAACCAATCGAACTTCCCATCTGTTGTCGTTCAACCCGGTGAGAAGTATAAACACACAATGTTGTATGAGTTTTCAGTTGAGTGAAGTAAATAAATAGTCTTTTGAGAAGATATCAGAATAAGGTTAACTTTGGTTTGGTTGCTACTAATATGTGCATGATCTTAATTATTATTCGAGTTATTATTTAATAATATGATGAGATACCAAAAATCTATTTGTTCTGATTGTGTTCACTCTTTGGCAGCTACCAATGGTATTGTTGCATTTTGACATTTTTTTTTTAATTTTATATTTTATTTTATAAGTTCTTCTACCTCAATTTTATACCATGCAAAAACCACTCTTGATGGTTAATGGAAAATCTGATGAAAATGTAACCTATGAAACAATATCAGAAAACGGGATTACCACAATAAAATTCTTCTTTAACTATCAAAAAATAATAACCCTCTCTCAACGCCAAAAGCTTTTTTTTTTTTCCAAGGTTTAAAAAAAAAAAAAAAAAAAAACAACAACAACAACAACAAAAGATAGATGTATTATGTTACTATTATCTGCCAATAATATGAGATTGAGGAATTAATATAAAACGTCAGCTTTTTACATCTGCGAAGCACTCAAATTTTCGAGATTAAAATTAAGAAAAGATATAGCGTTAGAAGTTCAAGGCACTTCATATACACACATCTTCATCTTGATCAAACTGTTGTCTCCGTACGAATCAACCTATCTTGTTCGAACCAATTCAAGAGGCAAAGTTTCCATCGCTATCTGAGAAATGAAAATAAGATTTTAGATACCATTGATTAGAACCCTTAAAAACAGAACTGCCATCCTTTTCAGTAATCAGAGAAGATGCTTACCCAAAGTCTAGGGCTTGTGGGATCAGATTTTGAATGCAATTTTGATAGCTCTGATTGAAAGCTTATGACTATGCAAGTTTTGAATTCAATTGAAAATGGACTGCAGATATAATTTTAAATGGAGTTAGTGCAAATAATTTCTTTTACATATTGTCAATAAAAATGAAGCTAGCAGCATTGGTTTTTTTTACAGACAACCAGCATTATTAAAGAGGAAATTAGTTGAAATGCTTGTTTTCGGCAAAATCAGTGTTGTGCTTCTACGAGGCGTATATTAAATAGAAGCTCAAGAAGAGCATTGTTACCAGGCAAAGGCAGACTAAAGACTAATGTCTATATGGGGTCAACACTCCTTTTTCTTCAGCAGATAAGTCCAGCAAGTCTATCCTTGTCGGATTTTGAGTTGAGACACGACATAGTTTTTAGTCTTGGATGGGCTGTGTTTGAGACCATAAGGTAAAAGAGGTAGATCTAGAATCAGATTCTCAAGCTGTTGTTAGATGGTTGTTTGGGAAAGGAAGAATTCCTACAATTCGATGGAGATTTGGGATGAACTTTTGCAGTTCGTAAGCTTTTTTTTTTGCAACATGGGAGCATGTGTTCTGAGAAGTTAATCGAGTGGCACATTATTTTGTCAAATCAGGCAGGAATACTTCTATTGGCTAGACATTCCAAATACAGGTGAGGGGTTTTTTGATGACTGGCAGGCTTACCTTATTTGAGATGCAAATGATTTTTGCCTTGTATATGGTGAAGTGTACATGTACGTTTGTTTCAGCTATTTGTAACGGTACTGTACTGAGGTATTGCCCACACCCTAAGGTGAGCTGACATATGAGATTTTTTGGTCTTAACAAGAAGTCATCTTCAGTCTATCATGGGTCAGATAAGACTTACTCCTGACTTGTCAAATAAGCAATATCATGGCATCAATCATGAACTCCAATTTAAGAAGCCGGGTATTGTAGTTATGGATAGTTGTTTCATGTGTAAGAAGCATGGTGAAACCATGGATCATATAGTTTTGCATTGTGGGATGACATCTTTTGTAGAATTGGTTTGGCTTGGGTGATGCATTTGAGAGTGGTTGATCTTCTTGCTTGTCGGAATGGACTTCATGATTGTGCTCAACTGGTTGCGGCTTGGAAGATGGTTCCTGTATCTTATATGGTGCATTTGGATGGAAGAAATCAGCAGTGTTTTAATGACAAGAAGCATAATTTGGAGAAAAGCCAGAACTTTTTTGTGCATTCTTTATTACTTTGATTTTCTGCTTTAGTGACTAACGGTACCTCTGTTCATGATTTTCTGTTGTGCTTTCTTTTTCGTAGAATATATCTAGGTATTTTCTTTTGTATACTTTCTGTGTACATAGGTTTTGCCCATACATTCGTTAGTTTCCAATAAAATTACTTCTAACTTACCAAACAAAATCATGTAACTCCAAAAAAACAGTTTCAGTCCAACATATAAGCTAATAAGCAACACCATTATATCATATCCCTTAATTCTATCATTGATTTATATGTTGTTGGAAGATCTGGACAACAGCAAAAAGATTTCAAAAGTTACTTTGATAGGTTGCTCCATAGCTAAAGGAGAAAACAAGGTATAGGGTTTACAAGAATGGAAGAAAAAAGATCATTTGTGAAACACTGAATTGAGTTGGTAATTGCACTCAAAAGCCAACTGTGCATGGAATAACAAGTTACACCAACGAAAGACTTCTGTTCAGAAACAAATATTATTCTATCATTGATTGATATGTTATTGGAAGATCTGGACAACGGCCAATAAGGATTTCAAAAGTCAGTTTGATGGGTTGATCGGTAGCTAAAGGAGAAAGAGGTCTAGGGTTTCCAAGAAAAAGGATAAAATTCCTAACACACTAAGTTGTGTTGGTAATGCACTAAAAGCCAATTGTGCGTGGAATAATGAGTTACACCAAGGAAAGAATTTACTTAAAGAAAACCCAAGATACTAAATTCCCTCCTTGGGGGAAATTAAGAGATTGAGTTCCATTGAGTTGAGTTGGTAATCACACCTAAAAGCATGAAACGTTTGGCTTTCACTATTATTTATTCTTAGAAAAAGGGAATCATAAGAGATTTAAGAAGAATAATCTGTAATAGGGAACTCACCCGGCTAAGATTGTTGGACAAGTCAAAAGACGCGGAAATATTACATAGATAGGCAAAGTCATATTGCGACAGATATCTCCATCTGCAATCTATAAATGAAGAGAAATTAAAGAGTATGTTATAGGCATGTTAATTGAGTAATAACTTTTGAAGGATAAATCTTGCGTGCCTGTGTAGTCTGAATCAGAGAGGTTTCTGTAACAATTTTCTCCCCAAGAAGAACTGACTCTACTCGAAGCAAATGAATGTCAATGGAGCTAATGGGAAGTACAGATGCTTCAACAGTTAGTTCACCAGTGATTGGATCTGATAAAGAAAATTGAGTGGACATCTTTCCTGTCACCCGGAATCCACCTATTCAGCAAAATTCTCATTATAAGTGGATCAAGTGACTAAAAGATAGTCAGATTCACTTCATTCTATAAAGAGTAGAAAAAAGAGGCCACTTTAATAGATGTCTTTATACGATGCAGTTATAATTTGAAATGATGCAATCTTTGTACAAATAAGAGGGGGGGAAAGCCAAGATCCCAGACACAAGTTTAAAGGAAAAACTGGGGGGGAATGGCAGTGGATGGCAATAAGGACACCTGATTTTAGTTCGGCAAGCAGCGGGTGTCTTTGTGTGTCTTGAGTGATATAAAAGAAAACCATCTCAGGAGAAACCGGCCGCTCGAAAAGATCAGCTGAAAACATAAACATAGGTGAAGGAAGGAAGCTTTATGTAACCATCTAGAAGATAATATTTAGAATTCTTTTACTTATCAAAAAAAAAAAAGATAATATTAAGAAGTATGATCAAACAATACCTGCATCGCTTTCAACTATGAACTCCACTGTTGCAGATATTGTTTTGTGAAGGTAACCTCTCATTATATCTACAGAAACTAAATACTATCAAAGGATTTATTAATTATCCAGAATCAAACATGTTATTAGGAGCATAATGAGAGCCAAATTAATAGTTCTCTCAGCATGAAGGTGAAGAATAAAGTTATTTTCTAAGATGAAAATACACACCTGTATGCTGATATTCGCTCCATGGAAGGTTTCGTAAAATCTTTCTAAGTTGTCTTCTCCTGGCTGTCTCAGAATCATGGAAAATGGTATCTGTCACAGTAAATGAACAGTTATAAATTTCGAAGGACACCATAAGAATTTCTGTTCCCTTAAAATATAACATAGAGCAAACACAATTGCAAATAAAAAAAGAAGTCCATTTACTATGATTTTATTTCTTTGAAAGAAAATGTGAGTAAAACTATTAATTCGGGGGGGGCAGGGGGGGGGGAGATAAAGTATGAATCAAAGGGGGATCGGTAAACCAGAAAGGAGAATAAGCGTAGATACATGCCAACAAACATTTATGCGAGAAATATTCAAACATCAACTATGACAAGGCACTTTTTTTTTTTTTTATAAGTAATAAGAGAAATTTTATGCCAAGTAAATAGACATAGCCCAAGTACACAGGGTGTACAATTGAGAGAGACCTATTTACAAGCTAGAACAAGAAACTAAAACAAAAAAGAGCAAACATTCCCATCCCTTACAAGGTTAGAAACCCAAAGCCCAAGAGTACTAAGAAAAAAGACCCTTAATTCTCCTAAAGAACATTCACAATATTCAAATGTCAACTATGACAAGGCACTTCATTCAACATGAGAAAGACAACCTCCATGGAAGTTCCTACACCATCGAATACCACATCTCAAAATTTCCAAAGACTTAAAATTGCATGCTTAAAAAGGTGGGTTTTAGAACAATAGAGAAGTTCCACCAGCAGTACTGCAACATACGTGGAGTTATTAGGACCATAACATTTTTACAAAGTAAAAGCATTACTAAAAGAGATTACACGTTACAGATACCTACCTCTGCTGTACCCGGACCAATCTTTCCAGAAGGTCTAACCTCTATGCTCTTTTTCCTGTTTCCACGTGAGAAAAACAATTTTTTTAGAAGTACCAAGTGAGAAAAATAATTATTTTACACCAATCTCCAAATCAGACAAAACAAAGGGGTCAGGAAATATGAATTGTAATTTATCTTACCCATGAGAATAATAAGAACTTGGGGGAGAAAAAAAAAGGAATTAAAGTTTGCACCTCACTACAGATTTATTGGGTTATTATGTAACATACGGGTCCTAAATTAAGATTTAGAATTATTATGTTTATAATTATTATTACTATTATTTTAGTAAATATTTTATCAGATCAGTTTTAAAATAGTGATTTAGTTGATTGGGTTTTTCCCATTATCTTCACCCGGTATATCCCTCTGTTTGATTTCCTAGTTTGAATAGTTTCCTAATTGGAGAGACTTCCATGATTGGGAATTATCCACCATCTCGGCATTCTTCAGTTTGTTATACCTCAAGGGAAGGCCTTCGGCACAGAGGGATAGATTGAAGTGGCGGTATAATGATCGGAAAAAATGTACTATTAAGGCTTACTACAAAACTTTGACCACAAACTATAGTGATAATGCTCCCTTCCCTTAGAAAAGTATTTGGAGGTCCTGGGTGCCTTATAAAGTAGCCTTCTTTGTGTATACTGCTACTCTTGGGAAAATCCTAACCACAGACAACTTGAAAATGAGGGGATGCGTTGTGATGGATTGGTGCTACATGTGCAAGAAAAAGGGCAAATCAATGGATCACCTTCTTTTGTATTGTGAGGTGACTTGAGGGTTGTGGCCCTTGTGGGATGAGATTTTCCGCAGGATGGATGTTCCCTGAGTCATGCCAGCAAGGGTAGTTAATCTGTTGGGTTCTAGGAATTAAGTTACAAGGTTGTCCTCAAGTGGCAACAGTGTGGAAGATGATTCTGTTGTGCCTCATGTGATGCATTTGGTTAGAACGGAATGATCGTTGTTTTGAAGAAAATGAGCACACCATGGCAGAGCTGCAGGAGTTCTTTGTTCACACTTTATTGTTGTGGTTTTCAGCCATCATCTTTAATGAGAACAATTTTCATGATTTCTTGTCCCTCTTTTTTGGTCATAGAATGTAACTAGACGTTTCTTTTATATACTTCCTGTGTACATAGACTATGACTATTTCATTCCTATTAATAAAATTTATCTTTTACTTATAAAAAAAAAAAAAAAAAGTTTCTTAATTGAAAACCAACTCTCACCTAAAAAACCCTCCCATATATCCTCTCTTTTTCCTAATGTTTTTTCCTCCATCTAACCAGCAGCTCCCTTGTGGTCAAAACCTTCCCATTAACCACTGCCCATACTCACAGCCAAACCAATTCTCACAGTAAACCCCACGTTGAAAACAAAAGCCAATGTAGCACTTTCTCTCCATAACAGAACGCCACCTCACCAGGAACTACCACAGAAGATGCCGCTGCCACTGTTGACTACAACAGATGTCAAAGCACCACCCAAGCTGCCCAGAAAATGCCGGACAGCCAAACTCTGTCAAATCCTCACTATTCCAAGGGACCCTCCAGTTGCACCACCGTGACCCTCGGCCAGCCACCCAGACCCACTGTCATAATGGTTCTTTTCTCTCTCCGTCACGAGCTAAGATGTGAAATTGTGGAAGTAGCACTAAGGGGTAAGTAACATGATCATAATTATATGTGTCCTGTATTATTCTGATTGTGCATGAAAAATGTGATGTTTACCTACGCTACTCTATGAGCCAATACAAGGTTAGCCCCTTTCACGAACCTCGATGAATTATGATGATATGTTTGCGAATGAGACGATGTATGCCATGCTGATATGGATTGTTGTTAGATAGATAAGATGTTATGAAAATTGCATGTATTCCATGTAATGTTCATGTGATGTTTAGAACACATTATACCATGTCTATGTTACATGATGTGGTGTAAGACTTATTTTAATATGCCATGTATAATGTTATGCCATGCACAAGACTATACCAAGCCATGTAAATTCATGAAGTCAAACATGTTCTGATACATTATGAAAGTTAATAACAAAACACATGAATGAAAAGTAAGCTTTAAGATTGGCTTTAAGCTATGGGTGGATGTGCAAACGATAGACTCAAGTGTGGTCTACCACATGTAAGCTAATATTTTTTGAGGTGACACGGACCAAAACGTGTTTCACCATAGGCTATGATATGTTTGTAGTACACGGACTCAAGCATGGTTCACCATATAATATGTGATAACACGGACTCAAGCGTGTTTCATTACATATTATGATACGTTAGACAGTACCACAGACTTAAGTGTGGTTTACCATATGCTATGTGATAACACGCACCCAAGCATGTTTCAGTACATATTGTGATACATTAGACGATGCCACGGACCTAAGCGCAGTTTACCCTATGTTATGATATGTTATACACGGTCAACGACAACTAGACCAATGCATACATGTTATGATGCCCACTAAGTAAAAGACAAGATAAATAGGTTATGTGCAAATATAGGAAATGCATGGAGCCAATCATTCATGCATCTAGGTTACATGTATTGAAATTATTATGTTTGCTTGTGCCTATGTTAGTAATCAATGATCTATATGTTATGCATATGTGTGATGACGTATGTAAGTTTTCAATATCAAGTCTAATGTTAAACTAAGTTACGTTTACAATATGATCTACTATTACTGAGTATTCGACTCATTTCTTTATTTCTTTGTTTTTATATTTTATGGTCCCAGATGATGATTTCATGCATACAAAGCATGGGTGCTAGGAGTATAATATATTTCTAGAGACGTGTATGATTTAGACATTTAAGCGGTGTTAGTATCACCTAGAACTAGCTTATGTCATTTCTTTACTTTTCAGCTTTTATGTTATGAAAGAGTGTCATACTAGTCAAGTTTTATGATCCAATAGATGAGGTATTTTATGAGATTGAATCTTTTTACCGGGCATTATGTTATGAATGTATGTAACATTCTGACCTACGAGAAGGGGTGTTACATATAAGCAAACTAAAATATCCTCTAGCAGCCCAAATGTTGGGTAAATAGTTGTTTCCATTGATAAAGCCAACCTAATTATGGTAAATTCCAGGCTAGCCAGTTTTCTAATGGAAGCAACAAGCCTTGAGTAAAACTACTAATTTAACATATATTTCAAACTCAAGGGGGATGACTCTGAGTATTTACATTACAATTAATCAAAAATCACAAATTGTTTTTTATCACAAGCCATGGCACAAAAGAACTGAAATGATTTTAACTGAAATTATGGTTGAATTAACATAAGCACAGAGAGTTTATCACAAAGTTAGTGCCTCTCAAAAGCATACTGCAATTTTTTTAAGCTCTGGAAACAAGAACAGCCGAGAAAAGTAACTTACAAAATGGGGATGGGCTTGACAACCCCATAAAAGGACTCGATAACTCCAGCCGATCCACCACGAACCTTTAAGCAAAAAGTGTTACCAAAAAGGAAACGAAAGCATTTCACTAGATAGCACCCAAACGAAGAAGGTAGCCAACAAACGCATTAAAACAGAATTAGCTTAGAGCTATTCTAGCCGGCTCCAAAATTTAAAAAGGAAACTAGTCGCAAAATTCTCTCTGTATCTTTTCGGTCACTCATTAATAAAATAATTTTCTCCGGATCCAAAAAGAGGATCGACTCAAACCTGCAAGTTGACGGATCCGTTGAGAGTAAGGCGAATTCCATAGTGAGAAATCGAAGAAGGAGATTTCACAATGATCTTGCCCTCCAGAGGTTCCTGAAATTCCAATAGTCATCTCTCAAGAGATTATACCTACGTAATTTGACAAACCGAGACACAGAGAGAGAGAGAGAGAGAGAGTTACAGAAGGGCGATAGATACGATTGGCACGGGAAAGTCTGAGCTCTATAGACATTGAGGGGGAGGAAGGGAGCTGTGGGCAATGGTGTAAAACCAGGTATGCCTTGGCTTTTAAGTTCAGTCATGCAATATATATCAGGAAATATATTATAATTCGAAATAAATTCGAGTGATAATTAATATTTAATAAATATTATTAATATTTAATTTATATATTTCCTGATTTTCCTCTATTTATCCAATATCTTTTAAATTGGTCTGATAGGCATAATTTTCAATTTTTAAAAGAAGGTCTAGAATTCGAAATCTTCATCTTCTAAATATATATATATATATATAAATAAAATAGTAGTGCTATAAAAAACGAATTGCGTGATCTGTGAAATCGGATAACGCCACGTTAGCTTGATTTAAAAAAAAATGCTAAAATACCCAAAATTGGGAGGGAAAATGTTGAAATACTCCATTCTCTTTCGCACATCTATTTTGCACGCAGCGATTCGCACCACCATTTCGCACGCAAAGCTTCACACGTCTGTGAGAGTGGTTTCCGCCGTGGGTAGGACCAGACCGCCGTCACACATTCTACCTCTAGTTCGCGATCGAAGCGTGGGTTTACACAGAGAGGTTTGGTTTTTTTTTTTTTGATTCGGTCCTTGAAAATGTGATTTTCTACTTATTTCTCTGTCATTCGATTCTTGATACTTGTCATCACTGTTGTCAAAGGATTAAACCCATCATTCGTTAAATTACCTTGGGTTTTTTAGGTTGGTTTTTCTTATCTACTGCGTTAGGCTTTGATTTTTTTTCTCTCAATCTATTGAGATATTGGTAATTTTGTGAGACCCAATTTATAATAATGCAAAAGACTTATGTTTATCCACTTTACCGTTAGTATTTTCCCATATAATATATCCTTACCGTTCCATTTTGTCTCCCTTGTGCTTAATTTAAGTTGAGATTTAAATAGTTTAGTCTTGTATATTTGGATTGTTTCAAGTTTCCATTTCGTTTCTTTTGTTGCAGTTTTGGTTGAATGATTATAACTAACTTGCATATTATTGAACTAATGGTTTAGTTTGCATACTAGGAATAAGCCGAGAACAATGTTCTTTACTGATTCTTCAATGTCAAATACGCGATTTGTTCTGTAACAATGAGCTGGAACATTGTCTTCCCTAAAAGACTTCTCTTCCCAACTTTGCAATTTTCTCAAGTACTTAATTTATTATATATGTGTTTCAGATGCAATATGGTTCCTCTTAACCAATACTCTGGACCAGGGGTGGACCCATGTTGAAGGTTGGGGGCTACCGCCCCCCCCCCCCCCCCCCCAATATTTCTCAAAAGCTTGCCTATAATATATATATATATAATTAAAATTCTCTCTTAGATTTAAAAAAAAAAAAAGTTGCCCCCTCTCAATTTTTTACTAAAATTATTTCTCTAAATCTCAATATACATCCATTTATATTTTAACTTTTATCTTCATTTAAACCCAAATTCTAACTCACATAATCTCGCAGTTATTCTAACTGTGAGGTGCACGTGTCAAGCTTCAGTGATGATGATGTTATGAGACTTGATCCTGCGGCTTGTATTTGTTTACTTGTTCTGTCTGTAATTATTTTAACTAGCTGAGGACATTTATGTAATTGGACTGGGTGATATATATACTGCTCAAATGCTCTAGACCTAGTGAGAGATCCTTTCTGCCGCTTTGCAATCGAGATATAGAGAGAGAGAGAGAGAGCTGAGGGTCTGGAAGCTTAAGGCTAGGGTTAGGGTTTTGCTAACCCGTGCTGTGTGGCTGTGCTCAGAGATGAAACGTCTGAGCTGATGGCTTGTTTTCTCCTGGTCTGTAAGATTGTAATCTCCTTTTCTATGAATAAAACATCTCCTAGGATTCCTGCAGTGGATGTAGGCCATTAGGGCCGAATCACGTTAAACCTTGTGTTTTTGCTTGCTGTTTTCTTTCTTTTCTTTAATCTTGCATTTCTGGTGTTTATCTTGCTTACCGAATCATTTCTGGACAAAGAAACCAGAAACCTGTTTTCTAAACTACAAGAAATCTGTTCTTGTGTACTCTAAAGAAATTAACACTAACAATCTAATTTTAGCAAAAAAATTGATTATAAATTTATATGATTGTAAAATTAATTAATTATATTCACTTATTTAATTTTATTCTAACTTGTATGATTATGAGATATAATTTGTTAAAAATGTAATAGCGTTACATCATTACTTATTATAAAGTTCTCAAATTTATTCTTGATTTATAAATTTTTCTTAAATCATAGAAAAATATGAGCAAGTACTCAAGAACAATTGATTTTTTTTTTTTTTAAAAGATGTAGACAATTCGAAGACTAATATATGTTTAGAAAACTTGGTAACAACAGAGTATGATACTTCTATCACTGATGACCATTTTTCTAAAATTTACACGCACAGTACATTTTATCAATCGCCTCCCCAAACATAAAATTCTAGTTCTGCCCCTGCTCTGGACATAGATCCTATATATTCAACTTAGACAACAATATTACCAAAGGTAGCTAGGGATCAAACACATTTCATGAGCAAGATTTATATATATATATATAGATAATTAGCTAGAATGCATTCATCTTGTGACTTTTTCCTCAGAAATGTAGTTAGGCATTCATCTTGGTTAGAAGGTGGAATCTAGTGAATTTTTAAGGTGGACAAGATAATGCACGATCAACAATTACAAATATCTTTTCTCCACTTGAAACATCACACATTCATGAATAAGATAATGTCACTTTTGTCCTGCCACAAGCTTGTTATTGCACATGGAATTTCTGACTTTTACTCCTTAGTTCATAAAGCAAAATAGGTTCTTTTGGATTTGTTATTATGCTTTTGAGGTACGGCCATGATTAAACCGGAAGTGGTAAAACAATAGGTTTGGTTTTGTGCTCTATTAATGCAAATATTGTCCCCTTTTTTGCAAATGTCATTAAACTTAAAGCATGATTATGGGCCTCATTGCTTTTAGTAATCTTTTTTGTTGTTGTCCACAAGGACACAATTATGCTTTTTAGTTTTTCTTACCCTCAAAAGTGCAGGCCACCACACACATTTGCATTTGGATAGAGATTTAGTAATTAGTAAGATAACACTTTCTTTGCTCTTTACATCTGGAAATGATAATGGTTCTTGAAGTCATTTTCTTTTTTCATGATGGCAAGAAAAGAAAAAACATAATAGATGTGTTTAAGAGTTTAATACTAGAAAGAATACGTCTTTGTTATCACAAGGAATTTTTTTGGCTCCAGACTTCCACCATATGTTGTCATTGTAAAACTACTAATAAAAAAAATGTTGTCATTGTAAAACTTAATTATTATTATTTTTTTGAATGTCCCTTGATGGCAGATGGTTTATGCTTTTCTTTGCCTGCACTCAGATTGAAATAATGCTCGAGAAGACTGAAAACTTATTTTGAATTGAAGGCTGTTGTTGCTGAGGAGGGGGATGGTGTTGATGGTGATGAGCAAAGTTGAAGCCAAATGTGGTCCTAATGATTTTGTAACCACCTAATTGTGTTAGCATAGAAACCAAATGTGTTCGTTATTTAAAAATTTGTTTTCTTATTGGAACTTGAAGACTAAAAATGTGGCACTTTAAGTAATTTGTTACATACTGGTCCAAATGTGGTCCTAATGCAAATGATACACGTAGTAGTTGATATGATGAGATTTTGTTACATACAGTTTGAATTGTGGCGCTTGAAGACTGAAAATTTGTGGTTGATGATGTGAAAGAAGACCTTTGCTGGGTTTGGAAACAGAAGGTCTGAGAAGGGAATGTTCCTGTAGTTGGAGATGGCAGAATCTGCGTAATTAAGAGAGGGTATCTTTGTTGCTATTAATGAAAGAAGTTAAAAGTGTTATTTTCATAATTCAAGTTCTGATCTTTAGTGTGAAATAGTTTTAATTTAAGCTCAAAGTATTGAATGCATAAAGTGATATGCACTCACAATGCCAATGGGTTATATGCGCCTACACAAATATATTTACTTAATTGATATCATGTCTTCACAAAAAACTTTGTATACTGAAATGTATATAATTTATTTTTTAAGGAAGATTCTAAGTACATGACAATAAGAAAAAATATTTTTGCAACATATATTTGCTTCGAAAATACATATTTTACATGGAAAGAAGAAAATGATTACAAAATTGAATAGATATACTAGAAAAATGTCATCAACAACAAATAGAGAATTAAACACAATAATACAAATGGAGAACGTTCTCACAAATTACTTAAATACAAGTACCAAAGTCCAAAATAAAAACACAATAATGTGCTGCTTAGGTAGAACTTCATTGAATCTTTCTCGATGTCGGAACTCAATTATTGGATTAATATCTACTCACTTGAAAAAGTTGCAGTACTGTAATCCCTGAGTATTTCATGCATACAACAAAAATGCATTAGAAGACACAACATATTGATGAACAAATCAAAAAATGTTTACTATAAGCCAAACTAACATAGAATTTGTAACCTAGAAAGCAGCAAATTAAAATGTTAGAAATCATGATATCCACTTTAAATGAAAAATTTACAAAAACAAGAATAGTATACCACTTACCAGACAGAGAAAGAGTACACTAAGCTTTGAAAAAAGCTTGCGATTTTGATCAACAAAGTCTGCCAAGCCTGTAATGTGCATTCAATTAGTACTACGACAATTAGAAAGATATTTTAAAATCACTTGCACCACATCCATATGTGAGGTACACTAAAAACGTGTCGAGATGAAACAAAATGCCTCTTGTAATAAACTGTGCAACTAAAACGTACCTATTTGCTTGGTTTGTGAAAAAGTCCAAAACCTTGTTAGCTCACAGATGCACACAACCACACCATTTTGTATATTATTAAAACACAATTTTGTATATTATTAAAATATTTGAAAAAACATATAAACAAAATAAATAGTATTTTTTTCAGATGGTTTCCCAATTTAAATAAGCAGGTGACAAGGCTTGGATCAAAGCATACTATGTTGGCTTTCTCTGTTTTTGTTGCACTAGAGATTCTCTCCACCTCTTCCAATTCTATATCACAATTAATACTTGAATTTAACATTTATAACTCAATTAATACAAACACAAACTTATAAATTTATCTTTGATGAATCAGAGCACTAGTGGGAAGGAGTGGTAAAAAAGAGAGATGAGAGTAAGTAGTATGAAGAAGAGGCAAATGGGAGAAAGGAAACACTGGGAGAGATGAGATTTGAATATTTTATAGTCTTAAACAGAATAATCAAGAACTATAGGAAGGTAGAGTGATGCCTACACCCAAGTTTTAGATTTATTTTTCAATATTAAATTTTAAAGAATTCTTCAAAATCAATCACTCAGTAGTATTCAAATTACCAAAACATGCAAAAGAACAACAACGAGATAAAATGAAAATAATAGGACTTCGTGTGTTTTGTCTTGCATAATTTCAATCAAGTCATGCTCTTATTGTTTCATTTCAGAATACAAAAAATAAATATAATATGTCCATCTATCTTATGAAAGGGGAAGTACGAAGAAGCATGCCAAGAATTCCATATCTTATGAAAGGGGAAAGAAAAAAAAGAATCTTATATTTTCCAATTTAGGCCAAACACATACCCACAAAATAAAGACAACCTCTTCGAATTTGGGTGGGAAAATGACCAGGATTAGGATTCGGATTTGGCTTATTGGCTCTTGGGTTTGAGGAGACCCACTGGTCTATGCAAAATCTCTTGTTTCGTGGAGAAGACGACCACAATGGTGAAGAAGCCGTCGACGAAGAACAACTAGCCAAAAGAAGGGATGGGGAGAAGACTACGAAGACCCACTGGTGTTGTATTTTGCATGCCAACAACAACTTCGTGAGGGGGTGGGAATTGAGGCTTCATCTGGATGCGTGAGAGGATTTGGGGGTGGAGGGAATGTGGATGGAGGGAATGAGAATGAAGGAATCCGTTGTTCCTAGGGTAAGGGGTCGATATCTGAATGAAAATGTGCGAAATCAAAATTTGAATGGATAGAAAAATGGAAACGTTTTTAATTTGCCACGTAGGCCCAATTTTGTAGGTTACGTGTTCAACGATTTCCTATAACATTTTCTTTATTATATTATTAAGTTGGTATATAAAGTGTACACACTATCCATATTATTTGATTCGCTAAATTCAAATTTTAAAATATATTTTCCGAAGTAAAGTATCTGTATGAGTACTTCATTTCATTTTCTACGCATTGAGTCCCGACTTAAAATTAGATTTTATACTGTTTCAAACAAATTTTTTTTTTTTATACCAACATCAAAATTGTCGCAAGGACCTTCAAGAACTACTCAAATCATCACGCATAATGGAATTCTATAAGTATAATTTGGTAAAAAAGGTCATAATCTTTTTAGAATAATGATAGTCTCACATTTATTTTATTATTTTTTTACCATTTTTTTAATTTTTTAGTTTTTTAATTTTTTTTTAACTTTATAATTAAAGAAGTGATTATTAGTGAAATTATATATTTTAAATTTTTTTTCTTAATAATTAAGGATATTAAAAAGTTACTTAAAAAAAAATACAAAATAAAAAAAAAAACATTATAAGTAGTAAATGTGTGATAAAATAGCCTATCATTACCCTTCTTTTTATACAATATGCATTTCCATCACCCTTATGTTTTCTCTCTTGTTTCCCCCCTCTCTTCAATTTGTGTCTGTCGAGTCCTAATGGTCATGTCCACCACCATCGGCCTCTTGAACCACTGCGGCCATCGACTACCAGTCCATTGACGTGTTCATTTTGAATTCGGCTATCGATCCATCTACTTCGAGCTCCATCTACTGGTGTCGACTTGATCTTCTCCTCCATTATTATCGACTGCTAAACGCGTTAAGGAATCATCACTTTCACCTTCTAATTTTATTTCATCAGTACAATATAATAAGTTTTAATGGCATAAATTTTCATCATTTTTTCCCTTTATAAAATCACGCATAAGTATTCCTATATTATATGTTTACTATTCTCTCATAAAGTTCTTATTTACTATAAAAAAAAAAATAAAACGGGTTTCTCAAATTAAAAAGATGTAATTTAATAAAGTTATACTACATAAAAGTCTCACACGACAAACAAAATTTTTTTAAAGATAAAATAAAAGAGAGTAAAAAAATAAAATCATTTTTTAAATGAGTGTACAGAAGAAATTAAGAATATTGACATTAGTTCTATTAATTTTTTTTTTAAATTTAATAAAAATTATAATTTTAATAAAAAGTTCACACATTCATATTCATAATTTTATATTAAATTTATTAAAATAATAATATAATATATAATTTATAAAATTAAAAAATATATTTATAATTTATTTATTTAATAAATATATTAAAAATAATAAAAAATTATTTCAATTGATAAATAATAAATTTTCATATTTAAAAAATAAACTAAAAATACTACTACTCAAAATTTTGTAAAAATATTTTAAATAGATATATCAATGTGTTATTTAGAATTTCTTAATTCAATATCTGACGTGACAAAATGTGATTGGGCTAGTGACGTAAATTGAAGTGGCAACCAAATATATCTATACGTGACACGTGTGAAATCTCCCCTACTACCAGTCCAGAACCCACCTTCACACACCGTCACCGTCCGGCGGCTGTATCATAATCCCTTTCTCCCTCCTCCTCCTTGTCGACGAACGATGCGTATCGCAACTCTGAAGCTCTTACTCTCTCTTCTCATTCTCTCTCTATACCCTCTATCTCTCACCGCCCGACCCTACATCCTCATTCTCTCTGAAGATGATCTCAAAGACACTTCAATCTCCTCCGATGACTCGCCCGACCCCACTCGCCTTGACAATCCCGAGTGGGATGAATTTGGCGAGTCCGACTCACCACATAAGTCCGAGGACGAGCTCGACCCCGGCTCTTGGCGCCCGATCTTCGAACCGGGCTCTTCTTCGGCTGCTGGCTCGTCCGATCCTGTCCCGGAAAACGATGCTCTGTACATCTCAGGTGTTTTGAAGATGTTCTTGGCGGCGAGCTCTGGCGACGCGCGGTTGACGGAGGAGGCGGTGGGGGAGATCGAGGCCGCCGCGGATGAGGGCAACGCACACTCGAGGTCGGTGCTAGGATTTCTTTACGGATTGGGGATGACGAGGGAAAAGAACAAGGCCAAGGCTTTTATGTATCATCACTTTGCTTCCGAGGGAGGTAATATGCAGTCCAAGATGGCCCTTGCGTATACCTACTTGCGCCAAGATGTGAGTGCTTTCTAGTTCTATAAATTTCGTAATTTTCTTTCAATTTGTGAACTTTTTGTGTGTATGCAATTGTGTTCGCATAGGGACTGTTTGAAAAAGAACTTGGTAATTTCATGAATGGAAGCCCTAGGCTCAATTTGGTTGCTTGGAAAAAACCTTAAGCTTGGTGGTTCAATATCAAAGATAATACAAAAAAATTAAACTATTTTTTTTTTATCAGTTGAAAAAAACTAAATAAACGTTTCAAATCTAGCATATATCTTTAAAATCAATTTTGTCTAATTCTAATCGTCGTTGAGGAAAATTGTATCCAGTAATGTATGACAATTTAGCTTAGTAATAATGGTTTTAGAGTTCATGTCGTAAGGCTATTCTTCTTGTTGATAATTTTCTACCAACTGTTTTATCTTGACTATTTGCAGATGCATGAAAAAGCAGTTAAACTTTACGCTGAGTTAGCAGAAGTAGCCGTAAACAGTTTCTTGATTTCAAAATATTCTCCTGTGATTGAACCGATCAGGATCAACAATGGGGCTGAGGAGAATAAGGAGGCCCTAAGAAAGTCCAGAGGGGAGGACGATGAGGAGGTCCAGATTTTCGAATATCAGGCATTGAAAGGGAATGCTGGAGCCATGTACAGGATTGGGCTGTTTTATTACTTTGGGATGAGAGGATTGAGGCGTGATCATGCCAAGGCCATGTCATGGTTTCTGAAGGCTGTGGAGAAGGGGGAGCCGAGGTCAATGGAACTTCTTGGGGAGATATATGCTCGGGGAGCTGGGGTTGAGAGGAACTACACCAAAGCGCTCGAATGGCTTACCCTTGCGTCCAGACTGCAACTTTATTCGGCTTATAATGGGATGGGGTATTTGTATATCAAAGGCTATGGAGTTGACCAGAAGAATTACACCAAAGTAAGATTATCTTGGTTTACTGATTTAGGGAACATTTGGATATAGAGTTGAGATACGGTATTCTCAAAACTTCACATAATTTCATTCTCAAACACCTTTCAAACATAAAATACTTTTCAAGTTCAAATCTTCAACTTGTCATCTAATCATTACCTAATCATTATCCTAACACAAAAATCAACACAACTTTTACAAACTTCAAAATAGAAATAGTATTACAACTTTTAATAAATACTTTTTTTTTATAAGTAGTTTTTTTAATAAATACTAATAGTGCAAAATATATCATCTAAAACAAATAAAAAAGCAAAAGGTTTTGGAAGGGAAGAAATTTTTGGAAAATCACAGTTTTGTTAATTGGTTAATAAAGATAATAAAAGTGAAAGCATGGTAAAAGCTCTATGGACATACCATGTATATTAGTACATGTCAATATGTTTGGTGAGGGGGTGTAAATTGCATTTGATCAAAATAAAATTGAACTGGGTGATGGAGATACTCTATCTGCTTACATGCCATTTTTTGGGCAAGGGTGTGTTAATTTCTAGCTCCTAGTTCGTAATTAGGTACCCACCTATAAAAAAAAAGTGTGTAATTAGGTACCATGTTTTATGCTCCCTGTGTACACATGTAGACCTTTTTCACTATTATCAATAATACTTATCTCTTACCTATCAAAAAAAAAAAAAAATTGCATTGGATGAAAGTTTATTTTGATTTACATGACTATTTGGAGAGCTTGGTGTTTATTTTGTTTTACATGTAATTTTTCTTTTTTTGGATGTCGGGGAAGCTCTCCAAGGCAAGGCCCTTCAGACCCAACCCTGCAGAGTAAAGCATGTAAAATAATTGTCTAGTTAATGATCTACATGGAAGGGGTGGCCAATGTCTGTATGTTTGTGATATAGCATGCATTCCCATTGATGGGAATGGACATATGTCCTTGGCACCTTATCCTATTTGATCCAGTTCTCCATGATGTCATCGTCTCTTCACGCATTTATGCACAAAAAATCTCTGTTGCTTTTCTAATAATTTAGTCAATCTTATGACAGTGTATAGATGCAGCACAACCCAAATACATAGGAAATGTACTGGAGATAGCACCCAATTAATTAATTTTTGATAAGTGGAGATAACACCCAATTAATGAGAGGATAAAAACAGAAAATTCAAAAGCTTTACTGAGGGAGAACGGTCACATCTGTGCTTCGTGTTTTAACCAATATGTAACCCTTTTTGTTTCTTTCCAAACATATATATCATATGTTTCTTTCCCCTATAATTTTGAAAGGCTCAACTATGTTGTTTGTTCACCTGCATGAAAAAAGAATATGCATTTGGATTTGAAGATGGTCTTTGAGTTTTCTTTCTTATAACCTTCATTTGGGAGCAGCAAATCTATTACTTCTACTTTAAGCATTTGCTTACCTTTCCTTGACCAATGTTTCATTTCTTTGTCCTCACTGATGTACACTCCCATAAAGAACTGATGTATACTTAAGTGGTTTTAGGTCTATTGGTAGGGTAATTTCAAATTATGCCAGGATCTAATCCTCTCCATTACAGGCAAAAGAGTACTTTGAGAAGGCTGCTAATAATGAAGATGCTGGCGGCCGCTATAACCTAGGAGTAATGTATCTAAAAGGGATTGGGGTAAAGAAGGATCTGAAGATGGCTTCTGAACTGTTTATGCTAGCTGCCAATATGGGTCAACCAAAGGCATTCTACCAGCTGGCAAAGATGTTTCATACCGGTGTGGGGCTTAAGAAAAACCCTATAATGGTAAATTCAGTTGTTTTGTTTTTTTTTTTGTGTGTTTATGTTTAACAAATTCAATAATTTACTTACATTACAACTAAGCTTCTTTTTTTCCTTTTTTTTTAAAAAACTCTTTTAACAATTATCTCTTTCTGTTTGGTGGTATCCTGCTCAGAAATGTTAGAAAATCTACTCTTAAAAAAAGTATTATTAGTAAACAAGATGATGAGTTGATATCATCTTGTGTCAAGATTGGTTGTTTGGGGGTACACTAATCATACAAAGTAAGAATAGATTTCAATTATTGGCATTAAAACTAATATCATTTTCCACACACATTTCCTTTGAGGGTCGGGGGACATATGGGGTGAGCATTTGGAAGTTTATTCGGAAAGGGTGGAAGAGGTTCGCAACACACATTTCCTTTGAGGTAGGCGATGGTACAAGAATTAGCTTTTGGTTGGATAAATGGTGTAGAGAACAAGCAGGGGCGGAATTAGGATTTAGTGTTTGGGGGGCGATCGATAAAGTGTATAATATATATATATATAAATTATATATTTTTTTTATACATGACTATATATAAAGATAATAATTATATATTATAAAATTATATTTACAATAATCTCATAATTATATAAATTAGAGTGAGATTAAATAAATATAATCAATTAATTTTGACAATTATAAAAATTTATAATTAATTCAAAGTGACAAATGAGCAAGTTAATTATTACAAAATATCTCATAATTCATAAATGTCATGACTACCAAAAGAAGTGAAATTAGCTAATTTGAAATTCACAAATCCAATCATCAACACAAAACAATTAAATAAAACTTCAAAAATATAAAACATCAGGAAAAAAACTGGGAACTTAGTTTATTTGTTTAGTAAAAATTTAATAAAAATTATTGGGGGACAATTTTATTTTATTTTATAATCTAATTGAGCAATTTTAATTATATATATAAATAATTACATATATTTATATACTATATATTTTTTTTGAAAAATTTTGGGGGGGCGGTAGCCCCCCCTAAGGATAACATAGGTCCACCCCTGAGAACAAGCCTTCTCTGCAATCTTTCCAAGGGTTTTCAGTTTAATGGAAAATAAGCACATGGCGGTTTCCGATGTGCTCTGTCGTAATAATGGCACGGTGAGTTGGAACTTGAATTTCTCTAGGAATTTTCGGGATTGAGAAATAAATGAGATAACAGAATTTTACAGCTTCATTTACTCTAGACAATTGGGGGAAAATGGGAGGGATAGAATGTTGTGGACAAGCTCCGGAAGCAAGAAATTTTCTGTCAAGTCTCTCTACAAGCCTTTGCAAGACCAACCACAGGTTGTATTCCCTTGGAAGGCCATTTAGAAAGCTCCAACACCACCTAAAGTTGCGTTTTTCACCTGGACAACAGCTTTAGGTAAGATTTTGACGGCTGACAACTTAAGAAAAAGATGTATGATTATTGTGGAGTGGTGCTATTTGTGTAAGAAAAATGGGGAATCGATTAACCATATTTTCCTACATTGTGAAGTGGCAAAGGAGCTATGGGACGGACTACTTAGGAGAGTTGGTTTGTCTTGGGTTATACCCAAGAGTGTTGTGGAGTTGCTCGCATGCTGGAATAGGTACCATCAATGCGCTAAGCTGGCCGCGACATGGAGAATGATTCCTCTGTCTTTGGTGGTGCCTATGGATGGAAAGAAAGAGAGATGCTTCAACAACAAAGAAATGAACGTGGGGGAAATTTGGAACTTTTTTGTATTTTCTTTGATTCAATGGTTTTCTGCTATTGCACTAAAGAGAGGGAACGCCCATGAGTTTTTGAGTGCTTTTCAGCTTGCTAGTGTTAACTAGGTGTTTCTTTTGTATATCCCTTGTGTACATGGGCTATGCCTAGTTGCATCTATTCAATAAAGATCATTACTTATCAAAAAAAAAATATATCATTTTCCACACGATTATGATTTGTGAACTACCACCTAACCCTCTCCAAGCAGCAGAAGGGTTCACCATTCCTTTAGGCATGGCCTAAGCCAAACCAACCTAGCTGAAAAAATACTCCCTAAAATACTTGCCGACTTGCAATGGAGTAAAAGGTGATCCATAGATTCCCACTCTACTTACACATGCAGCACCATTCAATCACAAAAACTTATCTTTTTCGTAAATTAATCTTTCCTAGAGAAGCTATCCATGCAAAAAATACAACTCTCTGAGGTATCTTAGGCCTGGTTTGTTTTTATAGATAAGATAAGATAAAAGTTTAAAAATGAATAAAATATTATTATAAAATATTTTTTAATATGATTTTTGTTTTAGAAATTGAAAAATCTGTTTTGGGATTTGAAAAAATTGAATTATTTATTTTATTTTGTATGAAATTTTGGGAAAGTAGTAATGATAAGATGAGATGAGATAAGATTGTTTGTGAAAACAAACCAAGTCTTAGTCTTCCAAGGAAATGGATTATAACCATGGGAATAAGGCATTTTAGAAAGAGCAAACCTTGAATATTCCTTTGTTGGAGGGATCCCAAAGGAGCTTGTCTCCACCTCATCTCAATCTAAGAGTTTAGTATATTAAGGAACATAGTTACTTAAAAAAAAAAAAATTAAGGAATGCAGTAAAGACATCTATCTCCCAGTCATGAGCTGCTCTAAGGAAGCTAACATTCTATTAGGGAGATTACCAGAAATCTCCGAATGGTCTGCCACTGAAACACCCTTAGCAGGAACAAAATCATACACATCTAGGAAAGCTTCCTTGAGGCTGTCCTAGATGTGGATATAATTGCAGCTTGGGGAGTTATAGTTGGTTGAGCATGGGCATACATGTCAGAAGGATGGTCCTTTGTGCTTGGTGTGGAGCATGTGGCATAGTTTCCAAAACTTGGAGATTGCAGAAGAACTTTGCCAGAGTTTAAGACTTTCATGTTTCAATCTTTGTATGAGTGGACTGATTCATACAAATTCTTGCTTTGAGTTCTTTGTGGATTCTAATAGTTCTTGCTTAGTTACGCCCCTAGCATTTATCAATAATATACAATATCTTATCAAAAAGAGGGCCCTACCACCACACCACACATCATTCCTAAATCCAATTCCAGCTCCATTTTCTACTTCAAATCTAATTTGATTAGAAACCTATACCCAGCATTTTATTTTTTCTTCCATATCCCATCCCATAAAATTTTGGGTAGTGATACCCTTACAACCTCATGACTCTTGGTTTATTACTCTTAAGTGTATATTTTTTTTTATTATTTTCTTTTAATTTTTTTTTAACATCTTTAATCATTAAGAAAATTTTTAAAAAATTAGAACTACACTAATAATCACTTCTCTAATCAATAAGTAAAAGATTATTATTATTTTTTTTTTAAAATTAAAAAACGAAAAAAAGTAGTAAAAGAGTTGTAGATGGGTGGTAATGCTATCATTTTCCTAAAAATTTTGGATTAGAACATAATTCACCATGCACACACCCATATTTAGAGTTGACAATTGACCTCCACAATGCTTACGTTTCATTTTGATCATGCCAAAGCTACTTCCTCAAGAGTGCACAATTAAACAATAGCAGATTCCAAACCAACTTCAGATTTTGGAAAATATACTTTAGCTTAGTGGCCAGGTGAAATTTGACATCTTTGCCTCACCCACCCCCAAAGGAAGTCTTGGTGTAGCTTCTCTAGGTGGTTGGCCATGCTAGATGGAAGTGAACATAGAAAAACAAAATATGTTGGCAAATTAGGGAGAGTGCTCTTAATCAAAGTAACAACTCTAACTATGGTATTCATTCACTTCAGTTTTGGGTTATCTTCTTGTTAGAGCAAGTCCCATTCTCTTTTTTTGATAAGTAAAATTTTATTATAAAGAATGGGCAAAATGCCAAAAACAGAAGTCTGATTACAAGGCTTGTCAACTAGGCTAGCCCTGAAGCAAGAAAATCATGGAGGGTCATGCCATTGAAATCCACGACAATGGTCTAGTTACAAAATGTGCTAAAGAATAAAGCTTTCAGCTCTTCTAGGGACCTCTCCTTCTCTTCAAAAGTCTGCTCATTTCACTCCTGCCGCAAGCGTCACATAATGCATATGAGAATCATCTTCCATACAACTTGAATCTGTCTTGTGCCTCGTAGGGGAGGCCAACCTGCCATTGCTGCCACCATAGTTTCTAGCATGACCCATGCTAAATTCAGTTTACAAAAAATCTTATTCCAAAGAATTCGGGTTGTCACACAGTGTAAGAGGAGATGATTCACCGATTCACCAACGCTACAAGCACATGCAACACCAATATGCTAGGACGACTCTCCTCTTCTTCAAGTTGTCTGTTGTAAAAATCTTGCCTAATGAAGCTGTCCAGACGAAAAACAACGCTTTCGGGGGTGCTTTGTGTCGCCAAATCTTCCTCCACAGATACTAAGTCTCTGAGCCTAGAGTAAGTACCTTATGATTTTGACTGTGAAAGTTCTTCTCCCGTCGGGGTTCCACCACATGCCATCTTCATTCTGGGGGTTCGGTCTTTGGAAGTATATTAGGCGGTAAAATTCCTCAAACATGCTTAGTTCCCAATCCTGCGCCGTCCGGTTGAAAATGATGTTCCAATTCAAATGCCCCCCAACTGGTCCGATCGCCTCCGCCACAGAGATGTTCTTGTCACTAGCCATTTGGAACATAGAGGGGAACAACTCGCCTAGTGTCCTGTTTCCATACCATGCATCCTTTCAAAAACTAAATCTAGTGCCAACGCCCACTTGGATCTTGGTATGCCGATGGAAGACCCCCATCCTTTTCTGATATTTTTCCACACCCTTACGCCATTGGCTTCCCTAACTTCATTCGAGCAACCCCCCCTTCCCCCGTATTCGTGATCAATCACCAATCTCCAAAGAGCCTCTGGTTCCTGATGATACCTCCATAGCCACTTACCATGCAATGCTCGGTTGAACATCCTCAGGTTCCAAATGCCCAAGCCAGCGTTAGCAATGGGGCGGTAGACCGTCGCCCACTTTACCATGTGATATTTGAACTCTTCCCCCAGGCCATCCTACAGAAAATCTCGTTGCAGCTTTTCAAGACAACTTGCCACACTTGCCGGTATAGGGAAAAGTGATAAGAAATAAGTAGGTAAATTAGAGAGAGTGCTCTTGATAAGTGTGACACTTCCCCCTTTATACAAATACATTCTCTTCCAACCTACTAATTTTCTCTCCACTCTTTCGATCACAATGTCCCAGATCCTAGCTGCCCTTGAGTTTGAACCTAACAGAAGTCCCAAATAAGTCATAGGAAGTGAACAAGTCTTGCATCCGAGGATATCAGCCAAATCCCGCAAATTGCGCACATCACCAATCGGAACCATCTCAGATTTGTCGTAGTTCACTCTTAACCCGGACATGGTTTCAAAGCACAAGAACAAGGCCTTCAGAGCTCCCACCTACCCTCTCTCGGCCTCGCAAAGGATAAGTCTGTCACCTGCAAACAACAAATGAGATACATTAGTATAACCGCGGATAGGTGTTCCAATTGGAAACTCACTTACCAAACCATTGTTCACAAAGGCCGAAAGCACTTGGCTAAGGGCTTCCATGACAATCACGAACAACATTGAGGATAACGGGTCGCCCTATCTCAAACCACGCAAGCTCGGGAAGAAACCTTCGGGGCAACTGTTGATTAGGACCGAGAATCTAGCAGTAGAAACGCACTACCTTATCCACGACCTCCATTTTTCCCCAAACCCGCACCTATGAAGAAGATACAAGAGGAAATTCCAATTGACGTGATCATATGCCTTCTCCATATCTAATTTGCACAAAATCCCCATATTGCCTGCTTTTAGTTTGCTTTCGATACACTCATTGGCTATAAGAACAACATCAAGGATTTGCTTGCCTTTGACAAAAGCATTCTGGGGCTTGGTGATAATCTTCTCAATGACTTAATTGAGGCGATTCGCAAGCACTTTCGCTACAATCTTATAAACCCCACCCACCATACTAATGGTCTAGAAGTCCTTTATTTCTATGGCCCCCACCTTTTTGGGAATAAGGGTGAGAAAAGTGGTATTGAGGCTTCTAACAAGTTCCCCATCATTGAACAGCTCTTGAAACACCCTCAAGAGATCTTCTTTGATCACCTCCCAGCATTCCTGAAAAAAATCCATAGAGAAACCATCCGGTCCTGAGGCTTTGTCTTTAGCCATATTCTGGATGACATCGAGCACTTCTTCTTCCTCAAAAAGAGAGCAAATCCCATTTTCTTTCTTATTTTAGGAAAAGTAAGAAGTTAAAATAAAGGAGGGAGGTTTATGTTATTCTTTTGCTATACCTATAAAAAAAATGTTATTCTTCTGCTAGAATAAGTAACGCTATGAGCAAGAATTTGGGAAAAATAAAAATTGGCTCAAAAAAGTTGAAGACTAATTCCTGAAGGAAGTTATCCTTCAAAAAATTACTCTATGTTGCTACTGATAAATAAATAAATTGCTTCATATAACTTCTCGTTTTTTTAAAAAAATCTTCAATTACTTCTAAAAAAATCTCTCTGGAACACTTGAGGAATATAACTTAAGTCACATGGAAGAACATGCTCGTCTGAGCAAGCTGTAGGTTGGCCTTTGAATGCAGTGGGTTCCTGATCTAAATGCAAACATTAATCAGGTCAATGACAAACCTGCTAATGGATAAGTACTAAAAACCACTACTTGCATGCATATTTGAGCTTAGTGGGGAAAAAAATAGTTGCGTATATATGTAAATACATTTTTAGTACATAGGTCGGATTTGGGACTTTAATACTAACCCAATTGGTTGGATTTGGATAGTGGTGAATGCATGTGGCATGTAGAACCCGGGGGGTGGAATTGGTGGAAGGAGGGCTCTTAGTTGAAATGCTTGTCTCACTTTCAGCATGGAACATCTAACCATATCTAATTTAATGCTATTTCAAATATGATGATATAATCATTTATATGTGATGTTGTGAAAGTAACTTATGAGCTCATTAATTAAAAAAAAAAAGTAACTTGTGAGCTCATACTGATAATAAGATATTTGGAGAGACTGACTTCTTTTCATTTTCATAAAGTATACCAAGACTCTCTCCAAGGACACAATTGGTGATTCACAAATGGAGTTGTTTCTTTTTTAGATAACCAATAATTCTTTATCAAAAACTCCTTTTAAAAATGTAAAGCACAAAAGTCTTTATTTTTCTCAAAACCTTTTAGAACCTTGCGTAGTTAGAGACAAAGTTGATATTTGAGTTGCATTTAAACTCCATGTAGTAATTGTGGAAGTTATTAAGATGCCTAACACTTATAGATCTACCCATCTACAATTGAGCTTGGAGACAAAACTTTGATATTTGAGTTGCATGTACATTCCAATTAGTTATAATGATAGTTGTTAAGATGCCTTACACTTGTAAATGTACCAATCAATAAATTTGGCTTATTTGATTTCAGGCAACTGCATTATACAAATTAGTTGCAGAACAGGGACCATGGAGTTCGTTGTCTAGATGGGCCCTTGAATCGTACTTAAAAGGTGATGTGGGTAAGGCATTCCTCTTGTATGCAAGGATGGCTGATCTAGGGTATGAGGTGGCACAGAGTAATGCTGCATGGATACTTGACAAATATGGTGAACGTAGCATGTGCATGGGAGAATCTGAGTTCTGCACTGATGGAGAAAGGCATCAACGTGCACATTCTTTGTGGTGGCAAGCTTCCGAGCAGGGTAATGAACATGCAGCGTTGCTGATTGGAGATGCATATTACTTTGGTCGGGTATGTATCATAGGATGAAATAGGCCTCTGTGCGCTCAAAGTTGAGGATTATGATTTAATTAACAGTCTAGGATCACTCCATGATTTCCTTAACATTCTATCTTTCCCCTCTTCTTTTCTTAGGGTACTGAGAGGGATTATCACCGTGCAGCGACAGCTTACATGCATGCCAAATCCCAATTGAATGCACAAGCCATGTTCAACCTCGGGTACATGCATGAACATGGCCAAGGACTCCCTTTGGATCTCCATCTTGCCAAGCGATACTATGATCAAGCCCTAGAGGTTGATATCACGGCAAAATTGCCAGTTAAACTTGCCCTCATGAGCTTGTGGATACGAAAGAACTATGCAAATAGTTTCCTGGTGAGTTTCCTTGTCTGGTTTACCAGCTTGCATTCTTGAAGCTGTAATTGCAGTAGATTTTGATTTCTAAGATTAGCATAGTGCTCCATTTGGTTTGGAAACCAAAGTTTCCCAAACCTTCTCAAACACTTTTTACTACTATTCACTATTTTATTATTACTTTTCACTTACTTTTATTACTATTCATTACTTTTTCATTATTATTCAATATTTTATTATTACTTTTCACCTACTTTTTACTACTATTCACAACACTCTCAAACACTCTCAACACCCAAACGTTAAGGGTGGCAAAACTTATCCTAAAGGATCTTTACTACTGTGCCCAATACCCCCTGGCCCCATTAGGAGATATACTTTAGTAGTATGTCTATGTTTATTTTATAACATTTCAAATTCCTTTAATTTGCAATATCATGATAAATTAGATTGTCTATTTTAGGTGAAGGAATTAGGCCCTCTCTGATAAGAGGAAGGAACATGAGAAATTAGCTAAGAATACTTTCAGAGGTAATTAGAACGCCCACAATCCCTGAAGATGGTAGCAATTCTAAATACAAGACTTTTTGCTAGTGCCCAGTTTACGAAGTTTTGCACTTCCTTTTTGAGATTTTTTCTTTTCTTTTTTCCCTTTTCACATTTTTAACGCGATTATAGTAATAAAAAAAATTATTCTGGATGGATTTGAAGACGAGTTGGACTCCATAAGGTAGTTGGCGTGTTGGTTACTGAAGGGTGGTCAATAGCCGGAATCGCCACCACCCACGGACCAGGCAGCCCACAATAGAAACAGAGACGATGATGAAGCAAAAGGATAGGGGAAGAATCTTGGTTTTGCATCTTCCCAGTGGTTAAGGATCTTCAAATCCATTGGTGGTGGCAGAAGGGGGAAGATACTGTGCTGCTGGAGAGCTCCTGAGGCATGGTGCGGGTATCATGGCTGCCTCAGTCACTTGGAGCTATTTGCCTCCATATATCCACCCCTCTCTCTGTATTTTTGGGGGAAGGGGGTGATCGGAGGTAATATTGGGTGACAAGGAGGTGGGGATAGGGTTCTGTCAGTCGGTTAGGGGTTGGTACATGGATCACCAATGCCAATCGGTTAGTAGGTGTTGGGGTCAGATGGTATGGATCGTCCAATGCTCAGCTCCATCTGAGATCATCCTCCCTCTTGGAAGATCAAAGAGGAAAAGAAGTGAGAACTTGTTTTGTTTTTTAACTGGTTGTCTAATCTTAAGATTTTACTAATGTTAAACATTGTTTTCTTCTTTGTTCCTAGTACTGTCAATTATAAAAATCAAGAGAATTCATTAGTGAAAAATATTTTTGCTGACAATGAATTGTGGGTTTTGTTTCGTTTCATGTAAATATAGGTCCATTTGATTGATTCGCTGCCTGAAGTGTATCCAAGAGTGGAAGCATGGGTGGAAGATGTGCTCATGGAGGAAGGAAATGCAACCATACTGACACTTTTCCTTTGTCTTCTCACTGTCCTTTATCTCCGGGAACGGCATCGTAGGCATGCTGTTCCGGCCGCTGCTGAGGTGGCTGTGCCACAGAACCCTAATGAGAATGGTGCACCAGCTGCACCCATTTAATTTATGTCACTACAGGTTTACTTTGTTTTAGGGCACATTGCAGCATAGCGTTAAAGTGAGATGAATTTTTATTTTGTTCCGTAGAAACGAGTGCAAAAGGTGTACTTATTAGCACAACATTCATACTGTTGTTTCATAGAATGAAGTGGTGATTCTTTTGAAGAGCATCACAAGGGCGGCAATGTTATAAGATCCACGCATGGGACTCAATTGTCCATCAGAAACTCTCTCTCTCTGTCTCTCTCTCTAACCTTAATGTTCTCCTTTCTCATCTACTGCCCAAATGTTCTCCTTTCTCATCTACTGCCCATATTGGACACGGTTTATGTACTTTTGGCATACATGTAATATACAAATATTATTTTTATATATTCTTTAATCTAATTATTTGTATTTTTTATTTTTGTTTCTCTTATTATGTTTTTATCTTTTTTTTTTATATATTTTTTTAATATTTCGATGAAATGCCACATCACCGATTTTGCAAAATGTATAGCATTGCTCTTGCAGTTATAGTAGTATTAGCTTTTTCTACTCCTATTTTTCTCTTATTTTTAGAGTAAAATAATTCACAATAAAATTAGCAGGAGATCGGGGGGTTCAAACCTGAAAGTGGTGTAGGTGGAGAGAGAAATTTTCTAACAGGGAATGCATTGAACAATATCATGAAGAATAATTGACATGTATTTTAAGAGACTCATGGTATTCTTGACATAAGGGCTGATTTTCGAATATGTTGATGTCCAAGAAGTCTCCTTCAGGCATTACCGTTTTCTTTTCCTTTTTTAGAGAGAGAGAGGCATCATGTTATTAATGGAATCCAAAAGCTTTGGTTTATGTGATCACAAGAAGAGCTGGTTTTGGATAGTTGGGATCATAGTTGGCTGATGAGTACTTCTACTCATAAGATGATGTGCAGAACAAATCATATACATAACGTCATCCATACTGTTGATATAACTGAATTTAATTTACAAGATATTTAAATTTTAGATTTTTCTTATGAATCAAGTTCAGGATGATATATTTTACAAAGCAGCTTACAAAAAGCAATATGCATATATAAGTTGAACTTCATCTGAATTATAGAAGATAGCGGTTTGTCATGAAAAAATAGATGATATAGAAGTTGACCTGAGATTGTTTGTTCTCTTAATCCAAACTCGACCATATAATATTTTATCAAACCTCTATGTTAGTTTAGATACCCATATGAATATAGATGAATATTCCGGACTTAAGTCCACTCTGGACGACGCGACAATGTCATTGGTGAGAGACCTCTAGGCAAGAATGATGAGAAAGAAGTTCAGATAAGGTTTCAAAGGCTAAATTGAATCACACCTTAACTCGCATGACTAATGACAGGAACACTTGCATTTTGGAGAGGAGAAGCGGTCACCAATACGGAGAGTGATAGAATTGAGTTACTTGCACTTAGGAAGAAGGTCGATATGGAGGTTATGAAATTAGATCTTGATGTGATAGTTTTGGACGATGTATGGAGGGTGACTATTTGGAATGTGTTGAATCAAATGATTTGGATCAAATGTAAATTTTGATTAAAATAATAATCATAATAAATATTAACTTAATCATATTTTATTATTATAGGGAGAGTAGAAAAAGGAATAGGAAATAAATAGGAAATATTATTATTAAGTTAATCCTAATCCAATTTGGAAAAATGTTTTGGATGGAATAGGAAAAAGGCAAACATGTGATATCAGCCAAATTTGAGTTTGTCTTTGCCTAATCCAATGAAGATGCTCTAAAGGAATCTTTTTTTATAAGTAAAAATATTACTTATATCAATAGGAGTAAAGTAAACTGAAACGTATACAAGAAAATACTTAACCCATACTACCTAGTCCCAATTGACTCAAAAAGCCTATGAAAATTAAAAATCTATCCAAAATACATCAAGCCCGAATCAGAATAGAACACTCCTCCCCAACCCTTGTTATATAAGAACAATGAATATACAGACCCTTGTTACAAGGAAAAACCGTTGATATCAGCAAGATTTTATAGCCTACCATCTATGGTGAGCCAGTTGGTGGGAAAAAGAAATTAAAATGAAATGCCCTGATTTATTTACAGTGATATAAACAGGATAATATAGCATATACAAAACAATGCCCAGCTCAGCAACAGTTACAAGCATGAACTATGAAGGAAAAAAAGTAGAAGAGAGAAACAAAATCTGATCAAAGCTTGTAGAACTGATCCTTATTAGTCCTTACCACAGCTTGGTGCCAAAGATTCGTTAATGTCTACTCCCCCAAACATCATTTTTAGACAGGTAATGTGATATCAGGCAAAACTGTGCCCAAGGGGGATTTCTCAAAGCATTGTTTACCTCCTCGTCCGTATAACTTACTGCTATTCCAAGCAACCTGTTTGGCTTCTCTGTCAATACATCAACCGAGGGATACCCACCAAAAAATTTCTCCTATCATAAATGAAGACAACAAAATAAAAAAAGAATCCAACCACGTAATAGAGTATAGATCGAAGAAAGTAGCATGTGGAACTGATTGACTTAAACTAATTAAATCTTGAATTATATCTAATCCATCCGGACAGCATATGAAAGAGCATTCACAGTAGAATATTTTGAATATTTGGTCAGGCAAACTTGATGGCAAGTAGACTGGAGGCTGGCTAGAGAAGTATGTGCAGAAATGTTAAACATTTTTGGGTTTTGGGTTGGTCATCCCCCGCAAGTGGAGTTGGCATGTCTTACCCCATCTTCGCCATACAAAAAAGCATGGATTCTAGCAGTCGGATCCTCCAGGGTCAGCCTGATCCTGTAAATCCCAAGTGGAGAGCGGAAGTCCTCAGCCTTCCATGGAACTACTGCTACTACTCGAGCTACACACTTGAATTTAACTGTTACCCGTAAGACATGTAGTTCATTCAACAAAAACGAAGATTAAAGCCCTGTTTGAATTTAGAGATGGGATGAAATGGTTTTAGATGAAATATGAAAGTTGAATAAAATGGTTTTAGGAAATTCTACTTCCAATCACATTTGTGATTGGACACAAAAGAAACGGTCATCCATTAAAATCTAAAAACGGTCATTTATGATACTAGGCAGAACAAAAAGGACTGGTTACCAGTCAAGGATCATTGGGAGTGTCTTTTATTCAATGGGAAGAATTCAGAATTTCCAAACTTCAAAATAGGCAAAATAGTAGTGGTAGTAGCAGTCTAGTCTTTCAATTTCAACGTCATATAGAATGTACTGTTCCATGTCTAATTTATCTGCTTTAAAAAATGACTTTTCTTCTCGGCGCTTCTCGGCAGAGATAATCTTTAATCTTTGTTTCTTTCTTTTCCTGCTTTTCTTTCGCATTGGTCTTATGTTTTTCCTACTTGTGTTTGGGGGTAGGCTTGTGCCACGAATATTTTTTTTCAATAATTTTGACACTTTCACTTAAGAAATTCAAAAAAATTACTTATCTTTTAAACTCGGACTTCCGAATCGGGATAAATAGCCTATTTGGGGGTAATTTATGATGGAGTGCAGCTTTTGGTTAGAAGCTAAACAGTTTGTGATAAGAAGGAAGGGTGGAAATCTCTATTGCATTAGTAGGAAATTTACTATGGCTCTATAAATTAGTGGCGAACTGGTCGTCTGACTTTCTAAAGTGGTGGAGGAATGTTTGAGTTTTAAGGGTAAAAGGAGCTTTTTATTGGACTGGAAGGGAGGAAAATAGGTTTTGTTGGAAGAAAATCAGTGGCTGCCAGTTGGAATTTGATCCCTTTGTGTTCAATGGGGTGTATTTGGCTAGAAAGAAATTGGAGATGTTTGGCAAATTTTTTCTTATCTACTTTATCTTTGTGGGTGAGGATTTTTGTAGGGATGTTTATGATGTAATGAATCTGTTGTTTTTTCGTAAACTTTCTTAAATACATTCATATACCTAAGGTTAGTATAAATATATATGATATAATCTTACTTTAAAATATAGTAAAAATATTGCTGCTCGCTCTTGTAAATGTAAGCACATTATCAAATTACGTAAATTCCTGTGTTATTTCTCTCTTGTTTTCTTTTCAATTATTTCATATATTCATCGTAATTATCGCACAATCATAATTCTTGTGATTCAAAAAAATAAATAGATCATAACAAAGAGTTTAGGGGTTATATTTGCAAGCATGAGTAAGAAGGTCCATGAGAGTAAGAAGGTCCATGAGTAGATCATAACAAAGAGTTTAGGGGTTATATTTGGGAGGGAACAGATATATGTGGGAGTGGTTATATGGGTTATATATACCCAACCTCCCAAATAAGTCCGCCCCTGGATATTGCCTTTGTGTTTGGAAGCTTTTTCTGAAATTAAATTATCCCTCAAATTATTAAATTATTCCTCAAATTATAAAAAAAATTAAATTATATAATATTAAATTATCCCTCAAATTATAAAAAAATTAAAAATTGTCCCCCCAAATTTTTATTAAAATTATTCTCCCAAATGTCAATACACATATAATGTTATTCTAACTTTTAACTTTATTGAAATTCAAATTTTAACTCACCTAGTCTCATAATTACTTTAACAATCTAATTCTAAAAAAAATATGGTTATAAATTTATATATTTGTCAAAATTGATTAATTATACTTACTTATATAGTTTCACTCTAACTTGATTGTATGATTATGAGATATAGTTTGTTAAAAATCTAACATCGGTATATCGATAGTTATTAGAAATTTTTTATATTTATTCTTGATCTATAATTTTTTTTAAATCAAAAAATAATGTGAGCAAGTAAAAAAAATTGATTTTTTAAAAAAAAAAACGAAGATAATTCGAAGAGTAATACATTTAGAGAGTTCGACAACGAAAAAATGTGATACTTCTATCATGTCTTTTTAAAATTTATATATAATACACATTTTATCGATCGTCTCCCAAATACAAAATCCTAATCCCACCCTCGACGATATCATTTTCAAAGGCAATGTGAAACCTGTAGGGAGTGCCCAACGAGAGCACCAGTATGGAATCCGTCCCAACTCCAATAATCGCTCATCATATAACCTGACAAATAATCATTCCGTGGCATTTCCTTAGCAAAAGTGTGCAATACCGACTTTTCCTCTTAAATTGAACAAGCACGGCTAAATAATGGAGAGAACTGAACATCAGGGGCGGACCTAGGTGTCAATTTTAAAAAAAAAATTATTATAGTATATAAATATATATAATTTTTTTATATAATTAAAATTTTCTCTTTATGAATACCTTGGTGGAAGATCACCCTTAAGATGGTTCCAACAGTGGGAAAACTACATAACAGATCTCTTGGCAATGATAGAGGTTCCATGGTTAAAAACCTTAATATTCTCTCAAATAAAAGCAGAAATAATTCTTTTAAGTAATTGAACTTCATTAAAGAGAGCCACCTGTCTAGATATAGGAAAAGTAACGATAAAATCATTACAAATTAAGCTCATTAAATTCTATAGCAATTGTCCAAAGGGGACATGGATCCTACCCATTTCACTTGTCAATTTGCTCATTTTTTTTCTTGATAAAAAGAAGTTCTATTAGTACTAACAAAGGAATAGGCAAATCCCAACTACACAAGATGTATAAAAGACAGAACACTTAGTCAAGAGATAGAGATAGATAGAGGGAAATTAAGCTCACTAAGACCTTGTTTGTTTCGCATATCAAATGATCAACTATTTCTCTACTTTCCACACACAACACCAGTCAATAACTATTACCCGATGCTTCCTTTCCTTGTTCGTGGTCAAGATCTTCAATAAAAATCTAATGAATGCAAAGAAGGCAACGTTAGCCCTCCTTTGGATTCAAATATATCTCAACTCATCTTAATCTCATTATTTAAAATTTTTTTAAATTTTTACACAAAATATAATAAATAATTCAATTTTTCAAATGATCTCAATTTAATTTTTTCAAATTTTAAAATAATAATAATAATAATAATAATATTAAAAAATAATATTATAATAATATTTTATTCAACTTTCAAATTAATTTACCTCATCTCTAAATCCCAAAAAAAGAGTCACTTTACTCCAAATATCTCTCCACAAGCAATTATTAACTGACTAGTCATGATCTCATAAAATTAACTTACAGAGAATTTCATTATCCTAGAGGGAGTCCAAAGGACGTAATTGGATTATGCTAAATAGTGTCAAATATTGAAGGGGAATGCTACGTACTAACGATTTTGGTAGTGTTTATGGCCGACTGATTTGGTTCTCAAGCTGCACTCAGTGCAGTCTATTTTAAATTCATTCTGCATGTTAAATATCTTAAAGAATAATTAAAAAGTTCAGAATTTTTTACCTTCAATCATTTGAGTTTCCTATTGAGAAAAGACTTCTAATCTTGTCTTAAAATTTTATGAATAAGTTTAATGAAAAATGCTAACCTCTTTATATAGACAAGATTTTCTATTTTAACTGATACAATTTTTCTTTTGAAAAGTGCTATTCATCCCGATCAGGATCTCACAAGTGGGATAAATAGCATTTTTTATCTTTTTTCTTTTTTCAGACAACTTTTTCTTCTCTCGCTACTTTTTCTCCTTTGCTCTCCTTATATGACAATCGATCAATACATCTCAAAACATTCGTAGACGTAGGCATTTGTCGAACCACGTAAATTTTGTATACATCTTCATTTATTTTATCTGTTATTCACATACGTATGATTATGTCGGAACCTTATTGGGAACACCAAACGACCTCGAACGGAGCCCTACTCACACCAATGGACTGGAAATGATTCTTTCTTTCGTCCCAACTTGTTGGCCGATTTTTATGGCATCGTCTGTAAGATGTTTAAGTTGGAGATGGAAGAATGATAACTTTCCAGCCCACTAAATAAGTCTTTCACCGAATTAATGAAAGTTTCCTCCAGATAAGTACACTCAACTACTTTACACTTATTTTTTATTATTTATGCCATAAGAGCTCAGTCAGTCCTGAGCTCCTATTTTGGACCCTTTATTTCTGATTTTCCCAATTCGAGAGAAGAACCTTGTCCCCAGTATTTACAAACACTAGCGCTTCAGATATGTTGCGCATGCAATGGCGCTTAAGTGCACAATAAAGCCTGGGACGACACGAAAACTTTCATGCTCGAGATGGCACTGTGCATTTAAGCGCACAATGCACATTACACACACGCACAACGTGCATGTCGAGGACATGCACAGTGAACTCTGCATGCCCAAGCACATGCACGTCTACTATGCATGCCCGAGCACATGCACTATAAATTGTGCATGCCCGAGCACATGCACAGTACTTGGGTCATGCCCGTGCATGCACGACAGAGTAAGCCCAAGGCTCGCCACGCCAGCGTCGTGGGCCTGGGCCAACCGCCGGCGATCACCCATTGGCCCTAGGCAGTTTCTGTCTCCGGCAAGATGGGTGCTAGCCACCCATTCGTCGGAGGCACCTCCCTCAGGTTCCTACCACCCGAATAACAAGTGCACAAGACCTACAGGGATGTCGCACATTGTGCTCGGGATCCACCTCAGCTCGGACTCCACTGTACTCAGGAAACACCTCCTCGACACCACACCCAGTATTTCATTGCTCCTCACAGCTCGGGAGTCGACACACCCGACTCACCGCCACACACCTGCGAAACGTACTCAGGCTCCATCAGCTCGGGGGTCCTTCGGTCCGAGCCACACCAACTCGGGAGTCCATCGAGCTCCCTCCCTCTCTCTCGGGACCTATCACACGGCCCCATGCTCGGGATTCACATCACCTATGCATGTTCAAGGCCACACTAGCTCGACCACGCCATGCATGCTTAGCTCAATCTCAGACCACTCCTAATAGGGAATACATGGGCTCGGGATCGGTACTCACTCTCGAGCAGCTCGGGAATCACTCCACTTTACCCCTCAACACTAATCTCACTCAGGAATGCCAACTCACTGTTGGTACCGTCGCACACTCACAAATAAGATGGGGACAAAGATTTAACGTGGTTTGGCCAATTTGGCCTACGTCCACACAGAGAGGAGATTGAGTAATCACAAACTCGGAATTATACCGGTTTCTCAACTCTCACAGCACAGAATACTTCTAATCTCACCCGTAATCATTTCGTGGCTTATACATGTATTTATAGGGGGATTAAGTCTGTTTTACAAGAAAATCTTGATTAAAAAATCTTCAAAATCTCCAATTGATTTTATCAACGTGTCCCTCCACGTAGCCTTATCTTCACCAGCTTCCAACAGGTGTCCATCCATGTTTGCTCTTTCTTTCTTCTTCTTCAAGCACACTTTCATCAACCGGCCTTCACCACGTTTCCATTTTCTACAAGAACACGTAGCCAACTTCATCAACGTGTTCTATGAATACTTTTTCTTCAAAACAAATCATCCTTTTACTATTGAATTCCAACTTCATGGACTCCACCCTCAGGATTTCATTGTGCCTCTCTCGGGAGTCCCACTCGAAAAACCTTCTTCCTCTCTTGTTTACAGGAATCAGGTGGTCACAATTCATGGCTCGAAATTCGAAAATTCATGGCTCGACGCTCGACGCTCGACGCTCGACACCCGACACTCAAAAACTTTTTGCCCCAGACAAAAATCATCAGTTTGTCTCTTTTGCAAATTGTGAATTTATTTTTTCTACTAACAAAATTATAATTTGTAGCATGGGACGTCGGCACAATGTCAAATCCTGCAAGGTCCCACACGATGACACCTCCTGCAGGGTGACGGTCGAAATCTAGCCTCATGCCTCAGCTCACCTACGCGATGGCTCCTCTTACGGGGTCCTAGGCGATGCACTCTCGTCGGGTCCCACACAATGACACCTCTAGCGTGGTGACGATCGAGCTCCAGCCTCGCGTCTCGGCTCACCTATGCAATGACTCCTCCAGCGGGGTCCTAGGCGATGCACTCTAGCTGGGTCCCACGCGATGACACCTCCCGCAGGGTGACGGCTGAGCTCCAACCTCGAGCCTCGGCTCACCTACGCAATGACTCCTCCCCCGGGGTCCCATGTGATGCACTCCCACTGAGTCCCACGCGATGACACCTCCCGCTGGGTAACGGCCAAGCTCCAGCCTCGCGTCTCGGCTCACCTAGACAATGACATCTCCCACAGGGTCCTAGACGATGCACTTCCGTCGGGTCCCACACGATGACTCCTCCCGCAGGGTCCCAGGCGATGCACTCCCATCGGGTCCCATGCAATGACACCTCTCGCGAGTTGACGGCCGAGCTCTAGCCTCACTCATCAACTCACCTGCGCAATAACGTCTCCCGCGGGGTCTTAGGCGATGCACTCCCGCCGAGTCCCATGCGATGATTCCTATCACGACGGAATAAGCTTCACACTCCCACTTTAGAGATCGAGTCCATCTCCCACAACCTTGGAGCTTTGCACTCCCATTTTAGCAGTCGAGTCCATCTCTCGCAATTTTTTAGCTTCGCGCTCCCATTTTTAGCAGTCAAGTCTATCTCCCGCCTTAAACTAGCCCTACGCTTGCACTCTGCACAATCAAAAGATTTGTAAAATTGGCACATTACAGCATTTACTTGATAATTATTTGTTACATGTTTTAGCTCTTTTTTACCTTGAGAATTAGGAGTTGAAATCACCGCCTTCTTAGAGTCTGGAAAGAAAGCACTTCATAAGAATTCTCATCAAAGTACATTTGATAAGAATTCGCGAGGTACTGGAAGGGACGAAATCAGAAGTCAAACAACCCAAAGCTAAAATGAGTCAGAAGTCTGAGCATGCATTAATGGCAATGGGACAAAAAGATAGGTGATAGGACTAAAAGGGAGGCTGGTAAACGTTGGGGCAGTGTGCATAAAATAAAATTGGTGCAGGACTTAAAATGCAGGGTTTGGTAGAAAGCAGACTGTGAAGTGAAAGAGAGGAATTCGACTGATGCACGCAAGGTAAATATCTGACCATACAGACCAAAACTTAGCTATAAAAAGGCCTGATTAGATGACAAAGGGATGGGCTCTCTCTGGAACAATTTGGGCAGCCTCTTCTTCCCCAACATCATCTTCTTCAGCCTTCCCTGAGAGATTCGAGAGCTTCAACTGGCGGATTTTATTCACATATTTATGTATATTTTTTCCTGTACAAAGTGAGCCATGAGAGACTGTAAAAAGACCTATTATAATGGATTCACATCCCCAAACACCCGTGGACGTAGGCATTTACCAAACCATGTAAATTTTGTGTCCATCTCTATTTATTTTATCTGTTATCCACGTATGTATGACTATGCCAAAACCTTGCTGGGAACCCCAACAACCTCGAACGGAGCCCTACTCGCACTAGTAGGTTTAGGAATGATTCTTTATTTCGCCCCGACTTATTGACCAATTTTTATGGCATCAACAATAAACATGCTTCATTAAATTTTTTAAAAAGAAAGTAACTTCTCAAATCTCCAAACACGAAAGTGCTCATATCTATACAAATAAAATAATTAAAATATTTAACGTCATCAACAATATATTCGAGTTAAATGATACAATGATATTAGAAGTCAAAAATGTAGTCTACAACATCTTCTCATCTCTTATCACCACGCACACAACCAAGTGTTATATATCTAACACTACCATAAGCTTCCCTTCTACTTCCTTAGGTCATTATGCAAATCCAATTTGTCTTCTATATTGCTTATAGTGGTCAATGAATTCTTGCTCAGTTTTAAAAAACATCCTAACTATTGGCTATGAAATTCCATCTTCATCATTTTGCGGCTTTTGCACTGAAACCCCATCATAATCATTTTTCGGCATTGGCTCTAAAATTCCATGATCATCAGTTACTTCCTAATCATGTCTTATATTTGGAGTATCCATATAATTATTGCTTTCAAGAAAAAATAGTGATTGCCTACTAGATGTACTTTCTTCCTCTTTCTCCATCTCTATCAAGAGGAATCTTTATGTATTTTTGCATAACATGAAATCAAAAATTAAGAATTAAAAATCAAAAAACTTAGTACTGGCCATGTAAACAAACATAGAATTTCCAAAACAGTTTCATGCATACAATTTTCAAATTATTTTACAAAAAAAAAAAAAGAACCCAAAAAATTTGGCGAATAAACCACCCAAGAAAAAATTTGGTCAAAACTACCCACCACCTAGAGTGGGTTTTCATTTTTTTTTTTTTTATCATTTGGCATCTCCTTCTTGCAAGAGACAGAGTGATGAGAAGGTTTAGAACAACACATCCTTGCCGCTACTCATCAATGTCTCATTTTGGTCAGTAAAATTATAAAGGAAAAGAAAATAGCAGTGTACATGTATTAATGTTTGTGATTCACCGTTAGTAAAATACTTTCTAGGATCCCAAAAATCCGATTCAATACGAACTCCCATGATAGTCAACAAGGTCAAGTTGTTCATATATATGATTATCAATTCCATAATTATATGTTGTATAGAGATAAAGTAGATTAGCCAAAAGAATTGCAAGGAATTGAATTTAAGAAGCTTCTCTTCTAAAGTTATTGATGAAAAAGAGATGAACTCTGGTTTCATTTCAAATACATTCCCCCCCAACTAATTTGCATTGGATTTATAGAAAAGAGAAACGCAAAAATAGAACCCAGATGAGAACGACAGTTATGTTAAACAATTACATGGAGCAATCAATTACAAGCTCACAAGAACCAAGAACGGTAGAATGTTGGAAACCCACAAGCCCAACAAGAGAAAATGTCCTCATTTAGCAAGTTTCAAATAAAAGATATAGCAAGAATCTGCTCAAAAGTTTCCAAGAATACCATATCCATTTTATTGCAAGAATGGGGGAATCTAGTGGCACATTATTTATAAGCAAGAAATGCATGAAGAGTAGTGATGTAAAGATGTGGATGCATTCTTATCCATCTTTTATTGCTCAATATGTTTGGGCAGATAATTCTGTTATGTAATACGTTTTATTGATAAATGAAATTTCTGATTATCAAAAAATAAAATAAAAAATAAAAAAAGATAAAAGGAGATATAGCGATGGCAAGAACTTGAATAATGGAGCCAGCGATCAACTTATTTCTATACCTTTGTAAGCCTGAGGTCTTGAGGAGTTGTCGATGGTGGAGGAGGCAAGGAGCAGATGCACAGCAAGGAGCAGGAGACTAAAATTTGAGTGTTTTGATTAGAGGTGTTTTGGTCTAAATCCTTGATAAAATGAGGATCTTTTTGTCTATTTCTATTTTGGACTACAAAAGAGTCTAAAAAATTGGAATGTATCTAACAGCGCCATTTAATAAAATATGTGGCACCCTATGATGATGTCACATCAATAGTTAAATGAGCAATATAATTGAAGCGGCATAATAACATTTTTCAATTTAAAAATTATAATAAGAAACAATATTATTTTTCAAAAATGTTCCCAATTCTCTTTCTCATTCTCTACTAGCTAAATTCTTGTCTTGATCAAAGTTGATTCAGGTTTTGTTATAATTGTTTTCTCATTTATATCCTATATTTCGATTTGTGTAGAAAGAAGCTTTTTTACCTAATCACTCAAGTAATATTGTATAAAAAGAACAAAAGTTTTATTCATCCGTCTTACACCACACACTTGTTTTTATTTTTTATCTTTTTATTTTTTTCCCTCAATAAATCATGTGTAGTGTAGAACTATTGAGTAGAATAACTCTAAAAATAAATTGTCGATTACAAATGAGAGTAGGATCCTTGCTATTATAGAAAATAAAATAGACACTCATTTTGTTGGGGGGTATGCTACCAAGTTGGTTTTAGGTGGCCGCCCATCGTCTACCAATTGCACTCTTTTGTGCTTTCTAATACTAATAGTCAATGACTTTTAGATAGTAATCTATGTTTGGATATTGAGATAAGTTGAATTGAGTTGTGAATAGTAAAATTTTGTAGGTCTCATTGATATGGATTTAACTTTTTTGGGTTAAGATGTTTTCACGTTTTACGTTAAAATGAAGTTGAAATGAGAGTTTTAACTTTTTTATAAAAAATTGAAAAAATAGTGAATCCCATCAATGATAAGTTTGAGATGAGTTGAGTTTGGTTCAACAATCAAACACAACCAAACCTAATAATCTAGGTATTTTATGTAAACATGATATGGAGAAGACTTATGATTATATTAACTAGGACTTCATACAATACTTGCTTGGGAGGTGTGGATTTAAGGAAAGATGGTGCCCTTTAATTAGGTATTGCATATCTATAGCGATGTTCTCAATTTCAATTTCAACAGCTCTCGTGGGCTAAGACAATGTGATCCTCTGTTTAAGCTTCTTTTTGTCATTGGTATAGAGTTGTTTAGTGGAATGAAATCTGCTATGGTTGCAAGTGATTTTATGGTCGAGTTTTCTGTTGGTGACACCAATAGAGGTACTCTTTTAGCATTTCTCATTTATCATTCGTAAATGATATTTTGGCATTTTGTAATGCAAACGAAAATCAGATTCGTGAAAGGAATTCTTACTTACTTACCTTTGAAGTGTTCGATTGAGAACATCCAAATCAGAGTTAGTTACATTGGGAAACGTCCACAATGTCCAACTGTTGGCCAACACTCTTGGATGCAAAGGTCTAGTCTAAGGGCACATTGTAGCATAGCGTTAAAGTGATGAGAGCTCTGGTGTTAGTACAAGATTCAACTCTGTTCTTTCATATTATGAAGTGTGATTCATACCACTCTCTTACAAGGCAAAATACAGTTTGATAGCATACATGATAATGTTGTGATCCCAGCATTACAAGTTGAAGGTGAAAAAAAAAAAATCACCCACCAAGAAATCTCAACAAGGTGCCTTTCACCATAAAAGAGGACATTAACCAATCGATGTTAGTCCATCCAAAAATGCAAAAATAAGCATTGTGCTGCTTTAGCACAAACTAACTCATTGCATCCAAGTGGTGCCACGGAGGTATGAATTTTGTTTGTCCTTTAGTTTGTATTTGTTTGGGCTGATTTACATAAATACATTACTTCTTAGCCATTTTGGATTGAGAAAGGCCAAAATAACATATAGGGAGATTGAGAAGGCCTATTACACTAGGGAACACTGCTATCGTCTATTGAGACACCACAACCAAAATGACAACTACATATATCAACGTTGTCAACAAACAGAAAACCAGTTGGAAAACGTCCAGCCATTCTGGACTCAAATCCACTAGGGAGAAGACACTCTGGAAGACAATGTCAAGGTCATTGGTGAAGGACCTCCAGACAAGAAGAAGGGTGAGAAAGATGTTCAGAAAAAGGTTTCAGAGGATAAATTGAATCACATCTTAACTCGCATGACCAATGACAGAAACACTTTGCATTGTGGAGAGAATAGAAGCGGCCACCAAGGTGGAGAGTGATAGAATTGAGTTACTTGCACTTAAGTAGAAGATCGATATGGAGGTTATGAAATTAGATCTTGCTGACATGAGTACTTATAAAAAATAAAGATCTTGTTGACATGAATACAATGCATCAAGACTATTTCCAAAATCTTAAGAAGGAAATTTACGAGGCTTCAAAGAGTATATCTTCATCTACGTCTTTAACCCCTTCCACACCTTCTGGAGGTGTAGCTGTTTCATGTTTGATCTTGGCCTTTCTAGACAGTTATTACGGCATCAATACAGATCAAGTGTTGATTATGTGGCTGGAAAGTACACTGGTGTGATAGTTTTGGAATGTGTATGGAGGTGCTGAATGTGTTTGGAATGTGCAAGTAGGTGCCATGTTTGGAATGTGTATGGAAGCAACCATTTGACAATGTGCCGAATGTATTTGGAATGTGCATCGAGGCAACCATGTGACCATGTGATTGTGTTTGGAATGTGCTTAATTTGTTTTGAATCTGTATGGAGTCAAACAAGTGGCAGATTTTGGCTGTGCTGAAGGCGTTCGGAATGTGCATGGAGGCAACCATGTAAATTTGTTTGGAATGTGTTGAATCAAATGATTTGGATCAAATGTAAATTTTGATTAAATTAATAATAATAAATATTCAGTTTTTTTTTTTTGATAAGTAATAATAAATATTTAAGTTAATCATACTCTATTATTATATAGAGAGTCGGTGCCTAATCCAATGTGAGAATATGTTTTTGATGGAATAGGAAAAAGGCAAACATGTGATATCAGCCAAAATTTGAGTTTGCCTTTGCCTAATTCAATGAAGATGCTCTAAAAGAAACTTTTTTTTGTTACATATAAGTAAAAATATTACATATATCAATAGGCGTAAACTAAACTAAACGTATACAAGAAAACACTTAGGCCATACTGCCTAGCCCCAAATGACTCAAAAAGCCCATGAAAATTAAAAATCTATTCAAAATACATCAAGCCCGAATTAGAATAGAACACACCTCCCCAACCCTTGTTATTTACAGTGATATAAACAGGATAATCTAGCATATACAAAACAATCCCCAGTTCAGCAGCAGTTACAACCATGAACTATGAAGTACGGAAAAAAAAGTAGAGAGCAAATCTGACAAAGCTTGTAGAACTCCTTACCACAGCTTAGTGCCAAAGATTCGATAGTTTCTACTCCCCCAAACATCATTTTTTGACAGGTAGTAAGATTTCAGGCAAAACTCTGCCCAAGGGGGATTTCTCAAAGCATTCTTTACCTCCTTGCCAGTATGACTAACTGTTATCCCAAGCAACTTGTTTACCTTCGCTGTCAATACATCAACAGAGGGATGCCCACCAAAAAATTTCTCCTATCATAAATGAAGACAACAAAATAAAAAAAAAAAAAAAAAAAAACCAACCACATAAAAGAGTACAGATCAAAGAAAGTAGCATATGAAACTGATTAACTTAAATTAATTAGTATTCATAGTAGAATATTTTGTCATGCAAACTCAGTTGGCAAGTAGACTGGAGGCTGTCTAGAGAAAGTACGTGCAGAAATGTTCAGCATTTTAGGGTTTGGGTTGGTCATCCCCTGCAAGTGGAGTTCGCATGCTGATGGAAATTCAAAGGTTTGGAGGACGGTGTCTTTGCATGTCGTGGGGTGCATTTGAAAAGAACACGATGCTTGAATATTCAAAGATTGTGAGAGGACAGTATCAAAGTTAAGCCATTGTATTCAGTACCCTCTATGTTTGGATGACTGCTCACACAAGCTCCAAACTCACTAGCTTTCTAGAATTCCAAACCTCTTGCTATAATTCTTTTGCGTGCTAGTAGGGTGTATCCTATTGTATTCTTCATGTGTGCTAGGGATGTCTTCTTCTGTGCTTTTGATAAAATTGCATTGCTTAGAGCATTGGAATTGGTTTATCTATATGCAAATGCAAAATCACATGTTTTGGAGATTGTCTTTGCCATTTAGAAAAAACTCCCACATTGAATTATGCATCTTTGAGCCAAAATACATTGAATTATGCATCTTTTATTACTAATTTTTTTTCTTTTTTTTATATATTTTGCAAGTAGCTCCCACTACAAATATGTTGAAGGTAAAGCGGGAGGAGATTAAAAAAATTAATAAAATAACATTTGTAGAGTGAACAGTGCAGCCGCAAAGATGTATTGGCACTGTTCATAAATATGGAAATATTTACATATCATTTAAATATGTATTGGCAATGTAGTCAATTTAAAGGTTTAGTTATGCAAATATGTATTTGCATTTGCATATAGATTACCAATGTCAATACTCTTATATCAAGATAAAAAAAACAAAAAACAAAAACAAAATGTGCAAAATGTAGTCTATATATGGCCTAGGGGTGTACAGGACCAAACCGTGATCAATTGGACATACCAGAACTGGTAGGAAACAGCTGGTCCTTCACCAGACCAGTTTCTTGTCAGTCCCAAAGCTTAAGAACCAACATGAAGTGGTTTGATCCAAAGTTTGATATCCAACAATCAGGACCAAATCAAACTAAATAATTTTTAATTATTGCTATATTATCATATCAATAATAATTATCTTTTACTTGCAAAAAAAAATACTGCTATATTAAAAGAATCTCCTTGAGAGAAAGGATACTAGCCCTTTCTTTAAAAAAGAAGTAGCCAGAACGTATGCCTAGATTTGAGCTGAAACTGGCTGCTAAGCAGGAAATACATGAGCAAGATGAAGGAAATATTTATTATGAAGGGGCACCAAACTCATGTAAAAGTATATCGGATGAGGGCAACTTGTTGAATTATGTTCTTACCCCATCTTCACCATACAAAAAAGCATGGATTCTAGCAGTTGGATCCTCCAGGGTCAGCCTGATCCTGTAAGTCCCAAGTGGAGAGCAGAAGTCCTCAGCCAGCCATGGAAGTACTTCTACTACTCGAGCTACACACTTGAACTTAGCTGTTACCTGTAAGACATGTAGTTCCCTCAGCAAAAACGAAGATTGAGCCATAAGACTACGTCATACTCCAAATGCTCAAATGAAGGCCAAACTCCAAGACATAAAGTAGCATCCTCACACAGTCATTTGGGAAATAAAAATAAAAAAGCACCTGTATTTCCATAAAAGTGAGGGTAATTGAAGAGATTGCCAGGATGGGTGTGAAAAAAAGGGAGGGGTGAGAGAAGACATCTTAAAGATGAATACTTCCTTTTTCTATGATGAGAATCCTGGAGATCATGCACCGTGCAACACAACATCTTTTACCCAATTAAATCCCAAACCCATGTATCCCATTCCTCACACGGATTAAGTACATCATTGGTTTTTTAACCGATGGGATGTGAATCCTAAAAATTATTTGCACCTAAAGGTTAGAACCTTAGACCGGGAAGGAGCATGCCACCAAGCCCAAGGCCCTTACCACTCGAGCCAGCCCAAGGTCCTTCCCCAGTTAATCAGTTAATCACTGGGTCCCGGCCAGTATAAGCCCTCTCTCAGTCACAAAATTTGTATTTATTTTCCTTTGAACTTTTAGGATTTAACCACTACAAAGATGCTGTCTGATTGAGACTGGCCACAGAAAAAGAAATCCGTCATTAAGATTTACCATAAAGTTTCCCCAGCCAATTATATCTCTTTAATATTTCATTGGTTCTCCAGCCACATATGGAAATCTAATATTTCTTTAAAGAATCACAAGCACAGTAACCATGCCTTAGATTTAATTGTAATGAAACAATGCTAAGAAGACAAATACTTGCACATTGAATGGGCGTGCCAATGGCTGGAGACAGCTGTAATATTACCAGGAGATTCTACTTCCAATCACATTTGTGATTGGACACAAAAGAAACAGTCATCATTAAAACCTAAAAACTCTTCCTTTGAGAAATGCTATGAAAAAAGAAAATTTTCAGACACATACAACAGCATGATAAATTCATTTATGAACCATGCGGAACGAAAAGGACTGGCTACGAGGATCATTGGGAGTGTCTTTTATTCAATTGGAAGAATTCCCAAACTTCAAAATAGACAAAATATAGTGGTAGTAGCATGGTAATAACGATAATGAAAACAATAATGGTTATAATTACAATATAACTCATAAAAAAAGGCCTTGTTCTTGGTGGTATGCTCCCTCCAAGGTTTAAGGTCTAAATACTTTTCAGTGCAACAAGCTCTAGGGGCCATCAGAATATTGTTCTCAGACACCCGGTGCCAATAAAAAATAAACAACTAAAACTAGCATGCATAGGCAATGCTCTTGTATATGTCCCCATATACTTAGGCTTGCCTATTCTTAAGAGTAATAAAATTTTGTTTACCGATCAGAAAAATAAATAGATAACAAAGAGTTTTGGGTTTATATTTGCAAGCATCAAAAAACAAAATGGTTTGGAAGGGAACAGATATGGATACCTCTCTATAAGTAAGTACGTCCATGAGTGTAACAGATGGCACGCGATCATAATCAACTTCTGCGGGCAAAAGGATATGCACCATTAAAAAAAAAAGCTTCCAGAACACAAAGGTGATATCATCTATTACCGAAATCCAAAAGCAATGTGAAACCTGTAAGGCATGCCCCCGGAAAGGACCAGTATGGAACCCGGCCCAATTCCAATAACCGCTCATCAGATAACCTGAAAAATAATCATGCCATGGCATTTCCTTAGCAGATGTCTTTGCAGTACTGACTTTTCCTCTTAAAATGAACAAGCATGTCTAAATTAAAAGAGAGAAGATATTATATTATTAATAATGTGTCCATTCAAAGCAGCAACCACCTTTGGCGTGTTGATATTAGATGGTCCTCATTCTGCATAAATTGAAGCTTCGTGAAATGTGTCAACACACCAAGCCATAATCCTGAGCGCACTTCACAGAGGACGTTCACAAATTTTACCCATTTCCCAACATGCAGCAAGTCAAGGTAATGCTTCTGAATGCCTTGGTGGAAGATCACCCTTAAGATGGTTCCAACAGTGGGAAAAGTACATAACAGATCTCTTGGCAAGGATAGTGGTTCCAATTGTAAAGGAAGCGGATTATTCTGTTCATCTTCCACCCTGTGATTCATGATTAAAAACCTTAATATTCTCTAAAATAAAAGCAGAAAGAATTCTTATAAGTAATTAAACTTCATTAAAATGCAAAATCCAAGAATACAAGATATTCAAGAGAGCCACCTGTCTAGATAGGAAAAGTAACGATAAGATCATTAGAAATTAAGCTCATTGTCGAAAGGGGACAAGGATCCTACCCATTTCACTTGTCAATTTACTCACTTTTTTTTTCTGGATAAAAGGAAGTTCTATTAAAACTAACAAAGGAATAGGCAAATCCCAACTAAACAAGATGTATACAAGAGAAAACACCTAGTCAAGAGCTAGAAATAGATACATGGAAATTATGGAAATTGAGCTCATTAAGGCCTCGTTTGTTTTCGCAGATGAGATGAGATGAGATTGAAGTTATTAATTGAATAAAAGACTGTTAGAATATATTTTTTTAATATTATCTTTATTTTGGAATTTGAAAAAATTGAATTATTTATTTTATTGTGTAAAAATTTGGAAAACTTGTAATAATAAGATGAGATAAGATAGATGAGTTGGGTGTAGTTGTGAAAACAAACGAGGCCTAAGAGCACTGGCATTGGTCTCATCAAAGAAATCATCAAAATTTGATGAGAAGTACAAATTTGATGAGAAGCACACACCTCCACATCTAGAACTTCACATTGTACTCATCATTAGATTCAACAATATAATAATATAATAATATTTTTTTAAAAAATATTTTTCAGTGTTTTTTCATATTTATAATTATACTAACCATATGTATATTAATAATTTAATTTGATATTTAAATTATTATTTTCACCAAATGTTTTTAAAACTAAAATAAAAATAATAATAATACACATTCATTCCATCATACACAATACCTAACATTCATACACATTTAATTTGGCCAAGTCCTGCAGCTATCACTTTGTACAATTGCTAATCTGTAGCTAATCTGCCGCATTAATATCAACAAGATTCAGGCATAATAAGTAAAAGACAATGACTGGGACAATTTCTGGGACGCTTTGGAATGGGGCAATTTTGGGGCTGTGTTGTTCTGAGAGACGAAACGAAGGGAAGATGAAATGCAAGGTTGATTTCTGGGTCTTTATTTGATGAAAGGTATTTGGGTAATAACACAAGAGAGAAGAAAAAAGAAAAGGAAAATGAGAGAAAGAAGATGGGGAAATAAAATATATTAAATAAACAGTTAAGTGAGTAAACAGTGACCCTTCAAATTTGAAAGGTTTGGCTAATTTCACTGTAGCTCAAAGTTAGATATATACATTTTGATAAGACCAATGTAGGGTTGTTTTTAACATAAATCATCAAATTTATATTTGATGAGTCATTTGGTAAGACCAATGTCAATGCTCTAAGTTTATAGCAATAGCTCATAGAAACAAATTATTGAAGAGGAGACTTCTAAGTTCTTTCAGGGAGCATTCCTTATCTTCAGAGTTCTAATCATTCCTTTCCCTCTAAATGCTTAACTTGAAGCATGTTGGAAACAATCTTCCAAATTGCCACAATTTGCAATATGCCATAGGAACCTCTACAACTGGCAAGAAGATCAATCACCCTCACATACATAAACCATGTAAGTCCAACTCTGCTAAAAAAATCAATCCACATAGCCCTGGCAACTTCATAATAGAGTATCAAATGATCAACTATTTCTCCACTTTCCACACACACAACACCAGTCAATAGAAGAACCAAGGAACGCAAAGAAGGTAACCTTAAGAGGCACTTTAAATTACTTCAAATATCTCTCTACAGCAAGGAATTATTAACTTGACTAGTGATGATCTCATAAAATTAACGTACAAAGAATTTCACTATCCTAGAGGGAATCCAAAGGATGTAAGGGAATTATGCTAAATGGTGTCAATTGCAAAATGTCTGCTTTACAATAAAAAAAAATTGAACATTAGTGACAATCAACTAATCAACTCACTTTGTAGGTCTAATTGGTGGAGCATCAGTTCCATCCCAAAGATACGCCATCCACTGATCTTTAGCAACCTCACTAATATGAACAATCTTAGGCACAATAAATTGAACCAATATAACTTCATCAAGTTAGAGAATTGGATACATAAATAAATAATAAAATATAGTAATCCTTTTCATTAAATCAAATACACAGATAGCACCCACAATAAAAGTTGACTTACCTTGCAGGCCAAATTAACCCGTTGCCCTTCCTTGACATCTCTCAAAAACAGGAAGCCAGTCGACCCTACAAAGAAAATCCCTGGTTTGAAGTTTGCATCGGAATGAAATGCATAGTTGAACTCCAGCATCAAAACAGAAACGAGGGGGCAAAGAAGTTGATAGACATATTTAAGAAGAGTACCAAGAAAAACAAAGTTCTAGAGCTTGCTTTTCTGTTTGTGTAAATCTCTACCCTCTTCCTGTGTACTTCCTGTGTACATAGGCTATGCCTATTTCATTCATATCAATAAAATTACTTGTTACTTATAAAAAAAAATCTCTTACACTCTTCAAAATTCATGGCAACATCCAAAAGTTAATACTTTTACACATAATCCAAAAAAGTGATCTCCAAGATTGAGAAGAAGCCTTTTGTAAGAAAATACAATTATATAATATTTTCTTACTGGAGTATTCTTTAATATATAGATTATAAATTCAAGTTCTTCAAAAGCCCGCTCCCAGTTAGGTATGTCAGAGAGCTGTTATAAACTGCCAATGAAGTCATGTATGCAGTTGCACTCAACAATACTAGCAAGCAAAGGGAATGATACATAGCAAGACATAGGTGTCGCGGTCATTTTCTCCTTTTGCTTAGCAAGCAACTGCTAAATCTATTTTTACTTATTTATTTACAACTAAATATATTAACTTGGACATTCATAAGAAAATAGAGCATTTAAAGTGAGATGAAATGAAAACCTTACCTTTTTTTCTCACTCTTCTTGATAAAAAAAAATTTGGAATTAGGAAATTATCATAATTTTTTTATAAGATAATAAACGATCATAGTACTTATATAAAGTGATCACCTTTTTTATAAGTAAACGATATTATTGATAAGAATAGGCAAAGCCCAAGTACACAATATGGTATACAAGAGACAAGACCTATCTAGGTCGCAAAAGTGAAAACAAGAAAATCTTGTAAATTAAGGCCATTAAAATCTATAGCTATGGCCCATAGAAATAAAGTACGGAAAAGTAAAGATCAAAGCTCCTTTAGCGTCCACTCCTTATCCTCAAATGTCCGATTGTTACACTCTCGCCATATGCACACATAATGCAAATAGGGACAATCTTTCATATGGCTTTGATTTGCGGGGCACCCCCTGGAAGTGTGCAACTAGCCAATAGCTCAACCCATGTGGCAGGCATTACCCAATTTAGTTCTACTCGGCTGAACACTACGATCCACAAGGCTCTAGTTGTCTCACAATGTAGCAAGAGATAACCCATTGACTCGCCAATTTTCTTGCACATACAACAACAATCTAAGATAACGACCATGCGCTTCCTCAAATTATCAGTTGTCAAAATCTTGTTTAGGGCAACTGTCTTAGTGAAGAAAAGTGCTTTAAGGGGCACCTTATTTCTCCAAAGTTTCCTCCATGGGAATTGAGTACTTGGTAGATGTGTAAGGAATTTATAGAAAGATTGAACCAAGAAAGCAACCTTACATGCAAGTGTCCATCATAGCTTATCGACTCGCATTCCGTTCAGCTTCATGGAGTACACTAGGCTAAAGAAAGTTTCAAAGTTGTCTACTTCCCAATCTTGTGTTGCTCTATGAAGGCAATGTTTCGATGGACTTGATCCCCGAACCAAACCATGAGGTCCACAACTAAAACTTTTTGATCACATGCCAACCGGAAGACGGATGGAAAAAAGTCCTTTAGTGCCTCCTCCCCACACCAGATGTCCCTCCAAAATTTTATCCGAGTACTTGAATGTAGCACAAATTTGGTATGGCATGTGAACACCCCCAACCCTCATCTAATATGCTTACAAAACGACATAGGCCCCATTCACCTCTCTAGTACCCCAACCCCCCCCCCCCAACATACTTCTATGTTTGCAATCAATCACCAATTTTCAAAGGGCTTTTGTTTCATATTATATCTCCATAGTCATTTCCCAAGTAAGGCCCGATTGAAAGTTCTATTATTTTTTAGAGTAAATATATCTATCCCCGGCATTTGGACCCCGCCGCGGCCCCATGGGGGTTTTTAAATAGAAAAAAAAAATTAAAAAAATTACATATATTTTATCTCCACACATTATTTTGTTGTTTTTGTAAAAAAAATGAAATAAAAAAAAAGTGTAAAAAAATTTACACTACGTGGCCGCGGATGGGATCCCCTCCCGAGGATCCCTAGCACTACTCTATTTTTTATCCCCAACCCACCTGAAGAAATTGGCATGCACACCTTGTCCCAACTGAGTAAATGATATTTGAATTTGTCACCCATCCCACTCCATAAGAAATCACAATTAAGTTTTTCAATCCTTTGTCACACAAGCTAGAATTGGAAATAAAGACAGAAAATAAGTTGGCAAGTTAGAAAGAGTACTCTTGATTAGAGTCACCTGGCCTCCTTTCGATAACTAGACTCTTCCACCCTGCCAATCTTTGTTTTATCTTCTCAATAATTGTATCTCAAATTGATAGATCTCGTGAGGATGCCCACAATAGCAATCCCAAGTATTTCATGGGAAGATAAGCAACCTTACACCCAAGTGTATTGGCCAATTGTCGAGTGCTGCTTACCTCTCTTATGGACGTAAAGGCTAAACTCAATTTACTACAAACCAAAGTGAATTGGCTTATAAGAGTAGAAATAGGCTTGGAAAGAAATGAGCCTAGCATGGGTCTGACTATGGGAATTGACCCACTTAACAAGGGTTTGGGCACATTACTTTAGGAAAAAGTTGTGAATTCCGTTTCGTTCTAGCCGGAATTTTCTATTCCAGCTAGAATGGCAAGAATTTGCCATTCCAGTACAGTGACAAGTATTGCAATGATGGAGTAGGATATTTCATTTCGAATAGAATTCCAATCGTTCCAGCTCATTTTGGGCCATTCTGGCATTCTAGCCAGCATATGTATTCCGGTCGGCATACGTATCGCACAATGAAAGATCAGACAATCAAGAGCAGAAAAAATGAGCTTCGAAAGGGTAAAAATGGCTTACAGTTATGATTGAATGAGATGTGCACCATGGCTCTCTCTTGCTCGCTCTCTGCCTCGTTCTCTCTTTAACGGCTACGAAAAATGAAAAAGAAGGTTCCGTGCCCTTATAAGGAAACCTTAAAACCCTAATCCTAAAATCACAAATTAATACACGTGGACCATGGTAGTGTTTCTGCATTGTTGGGTCAGCCCATGTGAGAGCATTCACATAATGGTTTTAACTTTTAACTTTAACCTGGTTCTCAAATGATTCTAAAATAAATATATTTTCGAATTTAACTTCATTTTCTTACGAGACCAATAGAGCATAGTGGTTTTAACTTCAACATACAATTTTTTTTCGTCATTTTCTTAATATTCTTTTATAATTATAATGTCTTAATTTGCTTATAATATTGTATTAGATTTTATAAATATGTGTATTTATATAGTTTACTTATGATATTGCATTAGATTTTATAAATATGCGTATTTAAGACTTGTATAGACTATTGAGAAGTAATTTTAAGTTTATCAATATGTATGTTTTTAAGATTTGTATTGGTTTTATTTTAGAACATATTTATTATTTATATAATTTATTCATATAATGTCTATACTGAAACGGTGCTCAAAACGGTATCGATATCGAAATATTTTATTTCAGTGCTTCAATCGAAATGGTCACCGGAACGAAATTCACAATTTTGCTTCAGGGCTCCAAGCTCCAGGCTCCAGGCTCCAGGCTCCAGGCTCCAGGCTCCAGGCTCCAGGCTCCAGGCTCCAGGCTCCAGGCTCCAGCCTCCAGGCTCCAGGCTCCAGCCAATTGGGCAACGCAAGGCCCCAGTCAACTAGGCTTGAGCTCGATAGCGTTACTCAGTATCACGCGGGCTTTAGTAACAAATGTGGGGTTAGTCCTCTCATAATTGGGCCCAAGCCCCCTAAACCAAAACCTTAACCATTTGGAGCATACGTAACTGAGGCCCTCGTCGACCCACCACCATTGGCAACCCTGCACCCTTGCTGGAGAAACCTGCACAGGAGGAGCGGGCAAAGGTGGGTCCATCGACGGTGGTCAAAAAACACCGACGATTGTGGTGGATATGCCAATGTCGCTACAAATCAAGGAAACAAAGGAGATCTTGTCTTTGAAAGCCGCATTCCTTCCAACTCATTAACCCTCTAACTTCGGTGGAATAAAGATGGCCAAAAGTGGGATTTTCTCTCACCAAAACCCTTTCTCATGAACTTCTTCCTCATCGACCTTTTAACTTTCTCGTGAACACCCTCCAATGCTCTCATACCATTCATCCAATTGCATGAGTAAGGAGAGAAAATGGGGAGGGATGGAGTGGTTCCCTTATGCCTATATGGGAGAGGGGGAGAGAGAGAGAGAGAGAGAGTTGCAATGTGTTTCCATTTTCATAAATTATACATGCTAAATGAAGCATAGAAAAAACATAATATTTGGTTCGCCCCTTTGAGTCTTAGGCCTTGTTTGTTTTTTCAAATCATCTCATCTCATCTCATCTCAAATTCATCTTTACACTTTTTCAAATTTTCATACAAAATAAAATAAACAATTTAACTTTTTCAAATTCCAAAACAATTTTTTCAAATTCCAAAACAAAACTAATATTAAAATGATATGTTACTTCAGTATTTTATTCTTTTTTTAATTTTTATTTTATCTCATCTCAAATCTGAAAACAAACCAGGCCTTAATCCTCAAAACATCTAAAAAAAAAATCACAAGCATTCATATCTCGTATTTAATCATTTCAAACAAACATTTACAAAGTTTTCAGCTTCCATTACTAATTAAAAATAGGTTTCAGTTTCCATGCAAGTAACCTGCATCACAGTAGCCAAAGCAATAACTCTTGATGTGTATTTATGTGGGGATTCAAACAATATACAGCTTCAGCATGGCAATACCTTTGATAAGCACTTCAAAGAGAGAGCAAATATAAACAAGGGATGAAGTCATTGCTTAAAAATATCAATTTAATTTTAACAATACCTTCATCAAGCAGAGAATTTATAAACCATTTTCTTAGGCCTTCTATAAACTTATTGTCCAGATCTCTTGGGCGAAATTTTGAAGACACTTGATAAGGAAGTAAGTTTTCACTTTCTTTCCCTTCATATAGAGCAAAAGAAGAAAACCTCTTATTGAAAACAGCATTCACTTCCCGACAATGGGTTTTCATCTGCAAAATAGCACATCCCAAATTTTACCACTTCAGAATATTAATCCCCATCAAATATAAGGAAAATGCTACCTTAATAATACTATAGGCAATATGGAGGACAAAGTCAAGTTAGAAAATATAAATTAGTAGATACATTAGCATCTCAACTCCATTCGTTCAGAAGGAAGATCCCCCACTGACCATAAATACAGTAAAAAAGCATGTGAAGGGTAATGTTAACAAAACTAAACCAAGATAAACGTAAAAATTCTGTCTCACTTCATCATAAGAAACTCACCAACAAATTTCGCGGGTTTAACCTGTTGAACATTTTCATCAACAAATAAAAACAACTGACCAAACCAGAAAATATATACCATGAAAACCTGGGGCATGTCCAAAGCTTTTATATAAACCAGATAACTCCAACAACAAAAAAATCATTGAATAAGATAAGCATCACGGAAATTATATTTTAAGGAATACGCAATCAGGAGGTACCACAACATGAGAAAGCTGAATTATGTCCCCAGCTGATGCGACGTGAGGGAGCTTTTCCATGCTTTCATCAAAAACATTAACTGAAATCCCATCTTTTGGATGTGATTCATCAATTATTCTTAATGTACAACAGCAATCTGCAAACAAACAATAATTACAAAGACCACTGGAGAACAATCAAAGCACACACGCAAACATAACCTTGCACGTACATATTTCCAAGTGACAAGATTACAAACTCAACAAACTTGACTTTAGTATTTAGCAAAAAATGCAAGCAATATAGTTTAGAACCAACTGGATATCAAAGGTTACACCGTACCCAATTATAATGAACTACAAAGAGCAAGAATAGATTGATTTTTCCAGACAGAATAATTTTTCTCTAAGACGGCTGAAGAACATTTATTTTGTTTGAAGATTTGCATAAGGAGGTTGAGTGAGAACTTACTACCCACGTCAATAATATGTTTACAAGACATTCATAAATCTTCCACAACTCTCATTGGTAATTTTTCTTTAATCAAATATATAGTTCCGTGACTTATAAAAAAAAGAAAAAAGAGTTCTGTGTCATATGAGATCTGATAACAAAAGAAGCCACATTCTAGGAAGCATATCCAAAAAATAACAACCAAGAATATGAAACGATGTTTTCATTTCCAACATTGTATGAAATGGCTCAGAACAGAAACCTTACAGCAGTTTTCATCACTCTACTACCAACCAACCAAAGTGATAGCAGCCGTGAGTCCGGCCTTTGTGTCATCATCGCCAGAAAAGTCATCAATGTTCAATGTTACCCTTTTTATTTCCGTAACTCAAAAATTCCAAGAAATGTACTTTCTAAAAGGAATGTGGTACGCTTAACTAATCTAACTTATGTGAAACTAAAATTAAAAATTTAAATTTTGAGAAATAGACCATATTAGCAGCACAGTTTTGAGACAGAACAACAATCGTGATATTCCAGGAAATGTAGAACTGCTAGAAGCCAATAAGAGGGAGGGAGAGAGTACCAGTTCCCTTGGTTTGCCTTGGAGCACTGAACTCAATGATCACGCCGATGAGGTTCACCCGCTGATTTATGGAAGCAATGGCGTCTCTTATCTTCAAGAACTTGTAGTCATCGCCAGCCCCCATTTTCCAAAACCCTTTGGTAGGGTTTCTGCTTCACTCTGACTGGGATATATAGTCACCTTTTATAAAGAGAGTTATGCTCGGCACCGGACTGGAGGGCGCTTTTATCAATTTAGAAAGAGAAACGCTGTATTTACTTTAATAAAATAAAATAAATTGGGATGAAAATTAAAAATAAAATAAAATATTATTAAAATATATTTTTTTTTATTATTTTTATTTTAAAATTTGAAAAAAATAAAAATTTATTTTATTTCATATGAGAATTAAAAAATATTTGTGATAATTAGATTAAAAGAGATAAATTGAAATGAACTCTTAAAATAAATGAATTCTTAAAGTTAAAAATTAAATAAATATTATTAGAATATATTTTTTAATATTTTTATTTTAAAATTTAAAAAATTAAATTTTTTATTTTATTTTATAAAAAAATTAAAAAATTAAAAAATTATAATAATTAAATAAGATAAATTAAATTGAATTGAGAAGAATTATAAAAATAGATAATACCTTAATTAACTTCTTAAGATAATTTTTATGAGAAATACTTCAGGTCAAATGAGTGAGAAACATTTTTTCACTCAAACTAATAATCTAATATCTCGTAAGCATTCCAAGGAGAGGTGATATGCACCTCCATGCACTCTCAACCCCCTCTTTCTTCCATCGGCCTTCATCTCCCTCCCCTAATGGAAGGCCCAAAACAAAACAAAAAAACCTTAGCTCTCTTATTCTCTCTCCCTCTCCATCTCCCACCTGCACTCAAAGCCAACGCCGATAGAAGCCCAAAAAATCAGCTTGGGGTCATTGATGGGTCCAACAGAAAATGATCGATCAAGATTGTGGGTAAAATAGATAAATTTACGATAGATGTAAAGCTCACGTGCGAGGGAAACATGATGAGATAGCAATGTCGAAATCAAGGAAGGTGGTATTAGGGCACATCAATCACGGGTGGATGAAGGAAATGGGGTTTCTCTATATCCCTTTTGGTTTTTTTTTACCCATTGAGTTTCTATATCATAAGACAAGAAGCAAAACTGGATCAAAAAAAAAAAAACATAAAAGTAATACAAAGGTCATTCATCAACACAGTTGTTCTTAATAGCTAGAAAATAAAGATTTCAATGTCGAGTAGGATGGTATAAAAGAAAAAACATCAGTAGACAAAAAAAAAATTGAGTCAAAACATAATCAAAATATAGTGAACAATTGATTTTTCTAAAATTGCGAGTAATTATTAATGAATATGAATGGAGAAAAAAATCAATACATGAGTGAGTGACCAAATAATCAAATCATCAAATGATGATCGACTTTAGGAGCCATATTCCCAAATAATAACTTCAAATCATTCTCCAATGCTTCAAGCAAGTCCAAGCTGCAAACAAGTCTGTGCTACATCGTATGCCCACCAAGAGCTTGGCCCATGGAGAACTCCTGCCCATATATCGAGCACTCATGCATCTTGTGTTTGTTCCCAAAACCCTACAATTTGCTTTAATCCTTTTGTTCTTCCCGCACTAATCCTGGCCTTTTGTGACTGGCTCGGTGGCCTCCCCTTCGATTTTTTGGATTCAACTGGCATTGGCATCGAGTTCAGGTGGAGGAGGGAGAGAGAGAGAGAGAGAGAGAGAAGGTTAGGATTTTTTTTTTTTGGTCTTCTGCTAGGATGGGGGCTCAAGAGAAAGAGGAAGACAGGGGGGAAGAAAAGAGAGAGAGAAGGAAATGGAGAGTGATTAGGGTGCATGCAGGTTCATTTCACATCTTCCTAAAATGCTTTGTTATGGGCAAAACATACACACTAATGATAAAAAATAAAAGTGAAAGCAAACACAATCAATTATACGACACAAGATTTACATGGTTCGACAAATTGCTTACGTCCACAGAGTTGCATGAATTTTATTAACCAAAAGAGATTACAATCACTCAATCTCAAATCACTCTCTCTAGGGCCTTTTTGCTCTCACACAATATACACTTACAAGATAATTGTTATCTTTTAGAATATACTGAAAGACGTGTTTAAGTAGTCAAATAACACATATTTATAGCAAAAATGGCCCTGAAAATCCTAACTTTAAAATTCCTGCGAATCTCGTTCGAGCGGGATATCGAGCGAGTGTCGAGCGAGATCTCTGTCTGAATCACGCTCGAGTCAGGGTAAAGCGAGGGTCGAATGAGATTCCTGACACGATTTTCAACTCCCAGACTAGTCTCCACATGCAACCCAACAATCTCCCACTTGGAGACTGTGTCTTCACATGCCATCCCTTGTTTCCGGCCATGCCCTGTCATCTCTATGACTCACAACTCCCGTCTTCAAGCCAGAAAACAAACTGAAGTTGAGCCCAACTTCAGTCTTCCACGCACATCGCCGTTAGTTAGCACATTCATTGGGCAATTCACAACTCTCACCATACTAGGAGTATCCGGTTTCGAACCGCTCTTGGCAATCTCAATCAACTTTTCCAGGCTTACATGAAGAATAATAAAACTAACTCCCTTTGGCTTCCTCATAGGTTTCGCTCAATCAAGCTTGTCTTTTTGCATTCTTGTGTTTCTCAGCATATTACTGGATCCTAATGTTAAATACAAAGAGTTAGATCTTTTACCGTGCGCTAAAACCAGTGTACCCTTTGTCGTCTTCCAAGCTCCTCCAAATAACACTACTGCATAACTGTTATCATCAACCTGTCCCACAGAGATCATTTTTTTTTCCAGATTTGGAACGTGTCTGACTTGTTGTAAAGTCCACACGCCCCTATTTAGAGGTGTGATGCGCACATCACTCACTCTCATTACATCCAATGCTTCTCCATTAGTCACATACATCTTTTCAAAATCATGAGTAACATAATTCTGCATGATCCTCGATGTGAGGTGCTATGGAACGAAATTCCTAAATCCAACACCCAATCAACAATCGGACTGTGCATTGCAAGAAGTATGGCATTATGAATTTCTTTTGCCACTATATTCACATCATCGTTCTCAATACTTTCTTGATTCCTGCAATTTTTCTTGATGTGGCCCAGCTTGCCATAACCCTAGCATTTGATCTGTTGTATCTCGTCTTGCTCTGCCCTCTGCTCTTGGAGCCAGACCTGTCATGTCCTCTGCCCTGACTGTCAATATTCAGGGTCGATCCTGAACTTGAGAACTCATCGGAGTCTCTTATACGTACCTCTTCAGCAAGGACCATGTCACATATGTCATTGTATTTCAGTTTCATCTTGCCGGCTAAACTACTCACAATCATCCTCATGGCTTCCCAACTATTTAGCGATGATGCCAACAGAATCAACGCTCTAATCTAATCATCAAATCCAATTTTCACAAAAGACAATTGATTTGTGATCGTGTTGAATTCATTCAGGTGTCAGGCCACAGACATACCTTCCGACATCTTCAGATTGAACAATTCATTCATCAAATGTACTTTGTTATTTGCCGAAGGCTTTTTATACGTACCTGACAAAATTTTCATGAGACTCTCAGTAAACTTCTCCTTACTGACATTGTGTGCCGCTGTTCTAGACAAACTCAGATGAACAATCCCCAGAACCTATCAATTTAACAAGGTCTACTCAGCATCAGCCATGCTCTTCGACTTTGTTCCCAATAATGGAAGGTGGAGTCTCTTCCCGTAGAGATAATCATCGATTTGCATCTTCCAATATTCAATATCAATGCCGTTAAACTTCTCAATCTCAGGTGCATTCACTTGATTTCCAGCCATCGTTGTCCTTCAAATCCGACATTGGCTCTTGATACCAGTTATTATACTTTGTTGTGGGTAAAACACACACACTAAAGATAGCAAAGAAAAGTAAAAGTAAACACAATTAATCACAAGACACAAAATTTATGTGGTTTGACAAATTGCCTACATGCATAGAGCTGCAGAAATCTTATTAACCAGAGGAGATTACAATCACTCAATCTTAACTCACTCTCTCTAGAGCCTTTTTGCTATTTCACACAATATGCACTCACAAGATAATTATTTTCTCTCAGAATATGCTGAAAGACGTGTTGACGCAGTTAAATAACACATATTTATAGCAAAAACAGCGCTGAAAATCCTAATTCCAAAATTCCTACGAATCTCATTCAAGCAGGATTTCGAGCGAGTGTCGAGCGAAATCTCTATCTAAATCTCGCTCGAGTAGGATATTGAGCGAGTATTAAGAGATATCTCTGTCTGAATCACGCTCGAGCCATGATCGAGCAAGGGTCAAAGGAGATTCCTAACACACGATTTTTAACTCCCAAATCAGTTTCCGCATACAACCCAACATGCTTTCGTGATATTAGACTATTGGTTTGTATGAAAAAGTATTTCTCTCACATCCAACCAGAAGTGTTTCTCAATTTTTATTTAAATACTTAATTTTTTTTTTCTTTAATCACATCTTTTGATGTGACATATATTATCTCTTTAAAATCGATAACAAAAAGTAAAGTTCTATTAGGATTAAGAAATAATCTCAATTCATCCCATCTCATCATTATAATATTTTTAATTTTCATACAAAATACAATAAATAAATGGCACATTTGGGTTGTAAGATAAGATAAGATAAGATTAGTTGAAACAATTTGTAAATAATAATGAGATTGTTGGTTGATATGAATTGGAATTAATTACGATAAGATCGTTCCTCTATATCCAATTAGATTTAAAGTTTTTTAAATCTCAATTCAATTTTTTCAAGTCTTAAAAAATTATAATATTAAAAAATAATGTTCTAATAATATTTTATTTAATTTTAAATTTTTATTTAAAAATATCTTATCTCACTATCTAAATTAGGTCTAAAGGCTAAACATGTATAATTAAAAGAATAATCCTACCTCACTTATATCGTTCATTTTGTTACTCGCGTCCTACTTATATTGTTCATTTTGTAACTCGTACCACCATTTGGCCCAAGCCCACAAGCCCAAGACCAACGGTTGGCCCATACTCCCCCTCCTTTCCTTTTCTTTCTTTCCCCTTCTTGTTACTTCTCGGAATCTCGCATATTCAAGATGAGGATTATTACGGATCCCCATTTTGTATCCCAATACTCTTTTTTTTTTTTTAATTTTTATATAACTTTTAAGTTAGTAGTTTTAAATAATATTATAATTTTTTTAAATTTTTAAATTTTTTTATATATTTTAAAATATTAAAAATCATGTAAAAAAATATACTTAAAAATCATATAAAAAAAACTAAAAAAAAAATTTGGAATCCCAAAATGGGGATCGAAGTATTTTTCATTCAAGATTCCCCCCGTTTTCTCTCGACAAACCCCCCAAAACCTCCATAGCGCTCTCTCTCTCTTGCTCTCTCTCTCCTCACTCTCAATTTACTCCACCTCACCGTGTATATATATAGTTATATTTATTTATTTACTCTCTATCTCTCCATCTTCAATACATATTAGTATTTTTAGTTTTTCTCTCTCCATCTCGCTCTCTGTAACCCTACCCACAGCCACGGTTTAAATCATCATCAACGGCAATATTTGAATAATTTTTCAACTCTCATGCTTTTATTGATTTGATTTTAGGGTTTGCTAAGATTTGGAGTTGTGATTAATTTGAATATACCTAGTATTAATGGTGGTTAATATTCAGTATTAATGGTGGATATTGGTTAGAATTAAACTAGTTTTATGTTAAATTTATAGGGTTGAGTATAGATATTATTTTGGTGAAATTTATAAGGGAATATAGATTGTATACAAGCTTTCCAGCAGCAGTTATACTATCTAGAAAATTAGTATTTATCAATTTTGGAGGAAAACATTTTAAAACAATTCTAAAGTCATGTTATCAATATTATATGGAATTTTAAAGTTTATTGAGATTATTTGTAGAGTGAGAATTTAATGGATTATAATGACTTGAAATAGGTTTCAAATGCTCGTAGGTGAAAAAATACCATCATGGATTTTTGACTAAAAAATTGAGGTAAGTGCTTTTTAATAGAATTTTAATAGAAGAATTATTGGTTTTGTTTGGGATTGGTTTTGTTTGGGATGGTGTACTGGAAAATTTTATATCTCAAACTTGTATAAACTTGAAATTTATACACATTCTAATATTATTTTGGCATTGCTAGTGGGATTTGTGCACATTTTATGATAGTCGGAATGATTGAAAAATGACGTGACTTATTATATTTGAAAGTTAAATGTGAGTGTGCTATTTGTAATTTTATACGTGAGCCCATGATTTAAATATTTTTGTAACATGTTTGATGCCCCTTGCGGCATGATGTTTTCATGGCATGATATCTGTGTGGTATATTGATGTTTTCGTGGCATGATATTTTTGTGGTGTATTGATGATTTCTCTGTTATCATGTAGTCTTGAATATGAAATTTGAATAAATATGTTGGTTGAGATTAAACTGTATTACTCACATTATTTTATTGAGAATTTATTTTCTCTTATAATCAAGAAAATTGCTAACTCCCACACCCCATTAAATTGCTAATTACTAAGCACGTGGAAGCTTACCGCTTTATTTTCCATATTTTTCAGTGTTGTAGAAATTCCTTTCTTAGAAGTGATTACTTTGAGCCAAAGATTTCAAAGACGATTTGGTATAGTCACTTAAGATTTGAAGTTCTGGAGACTGTTAGTTTGCTGCTTAAAGATGGTTTTGATTATACAAAGGGTTTTCTTTTAATTATGTTTTAGTTATTTTATAGTTTTAGGTGGAATATTAATATCTATAATTATGTAGAATTACACCACTATGGTTGAACTTGTAAGTTGATTTTGAGGATCATTGTATTTAGTTTGAATATTTTGGAGATTTTGTATAGGACATGTTTTGTAAATAAGGAGAAAGTTTTAAAAATACAGACGGAATTTCGTTCATTTATAGTTAGAATTTGGGACGTTATAATATGATACCATATTATTTATTAAAAAGATAATATATATATATATATATATCAAATAAAATGGAGTTTGAAAACATAAAAAGTGGACAACCCAAATCGTAGGTTTAATTTACTTCTTCTATGTTAGTATTTTTGATTTATGATAGTATCACGGCAATAGTCAAATAAATAGTATAACTGGAACGATTAACATTTTTCAATTTAAAAGTTATATTGAAAAGCTGTAATGAACGAACGAAATACAGCCGCCCCCCTGTCCCACCACTAAATTATGTGAATGACCCCACCACTATTATTTTAAATTCTGCATAGTGACTTGCATAGTAACTTGCATAGTAATTTCAAAGCCTATAAATATGGGCTTCAGTTGTAATGAAATTCATAAGAAAATATAGAGAGAGAAAGAAAGTTTCAGTTCTTAAGAGTTTCAGAGAGAATTTCTTATTTCTCTTTTGCAATAGTAGTTCCTTTCTTTAAGTTTCATAACACGTTATCAGCACGACGGTTCTACTAATTCTGAAGCTAGTGGCCTTATTCCTCTGTAAGTTTTTCAATATATTATTTGAAATCTTTGATATATTTTATTGATGATTATCTGTGTGAATTTATAAATATATTTTCTGAGATACACATATTTATTATTTATATGTGTAGAAAATGGCAAATCTTACAAAATTAGAATTTGTTGCTCTTGATATATCTGGAAAAAATTATTTATCATGGATACTTGATGCTGAAATACATCTTGATGCAATGAACCTGGGAGAAACTATTAAAGAAGGAAATCAAGCATCCCTGCAGGAACGTGCTAAAACAATGATTTTCCTTCGCCACCATCTTCATGAAGAATTGAAAACTGAATATCTCACAGTAAAAGATCCCTATATTTTGTGGAACAATTTAAGGGAGAGGTATGAACACCAGAAGACTGTCATCCTCCCAAGAGCTCGTTCTCAATGGATGCACCTGAGGTTGTAAGATTTTAAAAGTGTTAGTGAGTATAATTCCGCACTTTTTAAAATAAGCTCAGTATTAAAATTATGCGGTGAGAAAATCACCGATGATGATATGCTAGAGAAGACTTTTACTACATTTCATGCCTCGAATGTGCTCCTGCAGCAGCAGTATCGAGAGAGAAAGTTTAATAAATATTCTGAACTTATATCATGTCTTCTAGTAGCTGAGCAGAATAATGAGCTCTTATTAGAAAGCCACTAGTCACGCCCTACTGGCTCAATATCATTCCCTGAAGTGAATGGTAATAGGTTTGCATCATTCCCAGAAGTGAATGATGCATCCTTTAGAAGAAATCAGAGGCGTGGACGTGGTAGGAGAAATTATAGAAATGTTGGTCCCAGGAGTGACAACATTAAAAGGGATTATAATATACCATATCACCAGAAGTGGTACAATTCAGAAAGGGGTAAAAATCCTCAAAATAATTCTTCAAAGAAAAGTGAAGAGGTGTGCCATAGATGTGGAATGACTGGACATTGGTCACGTACCTGTCGTACGGCTAGGCACTTAGCTGATTTATATCAAACTTCTATTAAAGGAAAGAATAAAGTGCATGAAACAAATTTAGTAGAACCATCAGATGATTTATTAGATTCAGTAGATATAGACATTACTCATCTTGATGTATCTGATTTCTTTAATCATCCTGATGGTAGTATTGAACACTTAATTGGAGATGGAAGTGTTCCACTTAATTAATGTATTTTCTTTCTATCAGTAATAAAAGTTTTGTATATTTTGTAGAATCATGGATCACATTGATGAGCTTTTTATCTCTGAGTTGAATGATAAAGATATATGTCTGGCTGACAGTGCTACAACTCACACAATTCTCAAAGAAAAGAAATATTTTCAAAATCTAACACTAAGTAAAGCCTATGTCCATACCATATCAGGTTCATCGGATTTAATTGAGGGCTCCGGAAGAGCTTATATTGTGTTGCCTAATGGCACCAAGTTTTGTATTGATGATGCTCTATTCTCTTCACAATCCAGAAGAAATTTATTGAGTTTCAAAGATATACGTCGTAATGATTACCATATTGAAACGACCAATGAAGGCAGTAAAGAGCATCTCCTTATTACTAAAACAATATCGGGCCAGAAGCTCGTATTAGAAAAACTGCTTGCTCTATGTTCTGGATTGTATTATACAAAAATGAGAACAATTGAATCATATGTGGTAATGCACCAGAAGTGCATTGACCCTAAAGTATTTATGACTTGGCATGATCGCCTTGGACATCCGGATTCTATAATGATGAGACGAATTATTGAAAATTCGCATGGGCATCCCTTAAAGAATCAAAAGATATTTCTACCCAATGAATCTCCGTGCTCTGCATGTTCTCAAGGTAAGTTAATTATTAGACCATCTCCATCAAAAGTCATTGTTGAATCTCCATCCTTTTTACAAAGGATTCACGGAGATATATGTGGGCCTATTCATCCATCAAGTGGACCATTTAGATATTTTATGGTTCTAATTGATGCATCTAGTCGATGGTCACATGTTTGTCTTCTTTCCACTAGAAATGTTGCATTTGCTAGACTTCTTGCTCAGATAATTAAACTACGAGCACAATTTCCTGAGTATCCGATTAAGACAATTCGATTGGATAATGCAGGTGAATTTTCATCTCAAGTTTTTGATGATTATTGCATGTCAATAGGAATAGATGTTGAACATCCTGTTGCCCATACACACACACAAAACGGTTTAGCTGAGTCTTTGATCAAAAGGCTTCAACTAATCGCTAGACCTTTACTTATGAAATCAAGACTACCTGTTTCTGCTTGGGGACATGCTATACTTCATGCAGCATCTCTAATTCGCATTAGACCATCTGCATATCATAAATATTCTCCATTACAACTTGCATTTGGTCAACAACCAAATATTTCTCATCTTCGTACTTTTGGATGTGCTGTATATGTTCCAATTGCACGTCCACAACGTACAAAAATGGGCCCTCAACGTAGACTTGGGATATATGTTGGTTTTGATTCTCCATCCATTATTAGATACCTTGAACCCCTTACAGGGGATATGTTTAAAGCACGTTTTGAGGATTGTCATTTTGAAGAATCAAATTTTCCGTTAATGGGTAAAGAAAAGTCGGTGCCTGAAGCACGACAAGATATTACTTGGGATAATAAGACCCTGTCTCATTTTGATCCTCCTACAAATGAATGTAAACGGGAAGTTCAAAGGATTATTCATTTGCAAAATGTTGCAAATCAGTTACCGATGTATTTACTGACACTAAAGGTGTAGTAAAATCTTATATTCCTGCTGTTAATACTCCAGTAAGGATTGAAGTCCCTGAAGGATAAATTGTCAAAGCAGCAATAGGTGAATCTAAAATACGCCTGAAGCGTGGAAGACCTATTGGTGCAAAAGACAAAATTCCCAGAAGGAAAAGAATACAAAATGAATTTGGTGTTCCTGAAGAACACGTACCCACAATACAGGCCACAAATATAATTGGTGCTCCTAAAGAGCTTAAATCTTCTATTCCAGAACCTCCTGAAGAGGAAACTCTTGAAGAGTATAAATCTCCTAAAAAGGGACCTCCTGAAGAGGTGTGTCATGAAATGTTTTCCCCTGAAGAGGAACAGGTACCTGAAAATAATGAGATCTCAATACATTTCATGAAAACTGGAGAAATTCTGGATAGAAATAAAACTGTTGTCGACAACATATTTTCATATAAAATGGCCCTTAACATTACCAGAAGTAATGAAGAAAGTGAGCCAAAAAGCGTCGAAGAATGTCGACGTAGAAATGATTGGCCAAAATGGAAAACAGCTATTGAAGCTGAATTAAATTCGCTAGCAAAACGATAAGTATTTGGACCTGTTGTCCAAACACCAAAGGGTGTAATGCCTGTTGGATATAAGTGGGTATTTGTACGAAAACGTAATGAGAAAAATGAAATTGTGCGATACAAAGCACGGCTTGTCGCACAAGGTTTCCTGCAGAAACCCGGGATTGATTATGAAGAAACATACTCTCCCGTTATGGATGCAATCACATTTAGATTTTTGATTAGTCTGGTTGTTACAAAAGGATTAGAAATGCGGTTGATGGATGTGGTCACTGCATATTTATATGGATCCTTAGACCATGACATATATATGAAAATCCCTGAAGGATATAAGATGCCTGAAGCATCTACAAGTACATCTAGAAATATGTACTCAATCAGACTACAAAGATCTTTATATGGGTTGAAGCAATCCGGACGCATGTGGTATAATCGCTTAAGCGAATATCTATTGAAAGAAGGATTTGAGAATAATCTTATATGCCCATGTGTTTTTATTAAGAAATCAGAATCCGGATTTGTCATTATTGTGGTTTATGTTGATGATTTAAATATTGTGGGAACTCCTGAAGAGATATCAAAAATCGCTATATATTTAAAGAATGAATTTGAAATGAAAGATCTTGGCAAAACAAAACTTTGTCTCGGCCTGCAGCTTGAGCACTTGCCAAATGAAATTTTTATTCATCAGTCCATATATACTGAGAAAGTCCTAAAGCATTTTTATATGGACAAATCTCATCCCCTGAGTACTCCAATGATTGTTCGAACACTTGATGTGAAGAAAGATCCATTCCGTCCTTGTGATGACGATGAAGAAATTCTTGGTCCTGAAGTACCATATCTCAGTGCAATTGGAGCTTTGATGTATCTTGCAAATTGCACTCGACCAGATATTACATTCTCAGTTAATCTGCTTGCAAGATATAGTCTGCACCAACTCGAAGACATTGGAATGGCATTAAACATGTCCTTCGTTACCTTCATGGTACGGTTGATATGGGATTATTTTATCAACATGGTTCAAGTCCAGAATTGATTGGGTATGCAGATGCAGGTTATCTTTCAGATCCACACAGAGGTAGATCTCAAACTGGATATTTATTTACTTATGGAGATACTGCCATATCATGGAGATCTGTTAAGCAGACACTATCTGCTACCTCTTCAAATCACTCAGAGATCATTGCTATTCATGAAGCAAGTCGAGAGTGTATTTGGTTGAGATCAGTTATTCAACATATCCAGGAAAAGTATGGACTTCCCATGATCAATAATAGCCCAACAATCTTATATGAAGATAATACTGCTTGTATCACTCAAATCAGAGGAGGATATATCAAAGGTGACAGAACCAAACATATTTCACCGAAATTCTTTTATACTCATGAACTTCAAGAAAAATGTGAAATTAATGTCAAGCAGATACGATCTAGTGATAATCTGGCAGATTTATTCACAAAGGCATTACCAACTTCCACATTCAAGAAGATTATGCATAACATTGGAATGCGAAGACTCAAAGATCTTTTGTCATGCACTTTTCAGGGGGAGTAAATGTGCTGATTGTACTCTTTTTCCTTCGCTGAGGTTTTGTCCCACTGGGTTTTCCTCTGCAAGGTTTTAATGAGGCAATCTTAAAGCACTTGTGGATACATAAGAAGACTGTACTCTTTTTCCTTTGCCATTGGTTTTTCTTCCCACTGGGTTTTTACTTGGCAAGGTTTTAACGAGGCAGATTCCTTATTGGCGGTCATTCAAGGGGGAGTGTAATGAACGAACGAAATACAGCCGCCCCCCTGTCCCACCACTAAATTATGTGAATGACCCCACCACTATTATTTTAAATTCTGCATAGTGACTTGCATAGTGACTTGCATAGTAACTTGCATAGTAATTTCAAAGCCTATAAATATGGGCTTCAGTTGTAATGAAATTCATAAGAAAATATAGAGAGAGAAAGAAAGTTTCAGTTCTTAAGAGTTTCAGAGAGAATTTCTTATTTCTCTTTTGCAATAGTAGTTCCTTTCTTTAAGTTTCATAACAAAAGCAATATTATTTTTCAAAAATGTTCCCAATTCTCTTTTTCATTTTCTTCTAGCTAAATTGTTGTTTTGATCTAAGTTGATGTAGGTTTAGTTATAATTGTTCTCATTTTTATCTTATAATTTGATTTATATGCTTGTTCAAATAAGCTTGTTCTCCTAATCACTAGCGATATATTGTATAAAATAAGAAACACATCTATTCAATAGCCTTACATCATAAACTTGTTTTTATTTTTTAACTTCTTATTTTTTTCCCTCAATAAATGTATGGTGAGGGGCTACTAAGTAAAAATAACTCTAAAAATAAATTGTAGATTACAAATGAGAGTAGGATCCTTGTTGTCCAGGGATATGCTACCAAATTGGTTTTAGATGGCTGCCCATCGTCTACCAATTGCATTTAATAGTCAACGATTTTTTAGATGGTAGAAATCTGGGTACTTTATGTAAATACGATACAGAGAAGACTTATGATTATGTTAACTATGACTTCATATGAAACTTGTTTAGGAGTTGTGGAATTAGGCTTCATTTATTTTTATAAATGAGATAAAATAAAATAATATAAAAGTTAAAAATTGAATAAATTATTATTATAATATATATTTTTATATTAGTTTTGTTTTAAAATTTGAAAAATTTATTTTATTTGATATAAAAATTTGAGAAAGTAATGATGATGAGATGCGAATGTTTATAAAAGTAAACAATGCCTCAATGAGAGATGGTGCTCTTGAATTATGTATTGCATATCTATAGTGAGGTTCTAAATTTTGGTAAATGGTAGTCTAGATGGCTTCTTCAATAGCTCTCGAGGGCTAAAGCAATATAATTCTCTATCTAAGTTTTATTATGTTATCATTATGGAGTTGTTTAGAGCATTTACATTGGCTTATGCATCTCAATATGCAAAGTCAGATAAAGTTTATCAAATTTTTTCAAATATTTTTTACTACTATTTATTATTTTATTATTAGTTTTTACTTACATTTATTACTATTTATTATTTTATTATTATTTTTCACATATTTTTTACTATTATTTACAAACACTCTCAATACTCAAACACAACAGTATGCATCTCCAAATATTTGAATAGTTATAAATAGTGCATACCCAAGTTTGGAGAGGTACTGTTTACTCTTTAAAACATATTTGACATTTTTTTATCTCTCCTCCCACTCTCTCGACAATTGAAATATTTTATTATATTTTATTTATTACTTTATTATTATCCTTTCTTAAAACATAGTTTACTATTTTGGAAAGCTAATAAAATATTTTATTACATTTTATTTTACTATTATCCTTCTTGTTAGAAATAATTGAAATTGTACTAAACATATATGCTCATTACAATTCTTGAAATTGCTAAAAAACAATTGAAATTGCAGTAAAAAGATAATTTTTTATTATTTTATTTTAAATATGTCTAAGCCAATGTAAGAGTTTTGTTTGAATGAAAAAAATAGATCTCTAAAAAAGATAATTTTTCTTATGCATATATATAAACTAATGTGAATATTTTTGGAATGATATCTGCAATGGTTGCAATTAACTTTATGATCGTGTTTAGGAGTGTAAATAGTTTGATTCGGTTCTAGAAAAATGTGGACCGGTTCGGGAAAAATATGGATTGGTTCTATTCGATCCAAAAATTTTCTCACCCTAGGCCGAACTGAATAGAATTCGATTCATACCGGTCTAGTCCAATTCGGTCCAGGAGCGGTCCGCTTTGGTCCAGTAGTACCCCATATGATTTAATGAGCTAAATTTGATCTAAAATATTGTAATAATTAAATATACTTTTTTTGCCCAAGTTTATAAATTATTAAATATATACTAGTACTACTTTCATAAAAAAAATAATTATCTTTATCAATTGTCAATTTCTAATCTCATCTAAATATTAAACAAAATATATAGTTATAACTTATAGTATATAGACTTAATACTTGTTTATAACTAATATTCTATATTATATATAGCTCATAAGTTAATTAGTTAATTTAATCCTCATAAGTCGTATCAATTAATCAATAATATTAATAATCATTGATCATACTTCATATATAGTTAAAAAAAACATTAATAATTAATATTTATAATTGCTATATATAATCATAAGAAGAGTAATTATTAATTAGTTAATAGTGATACATCAAAGGTTGGTTAACTATAACTAATAACACTATTACATAGTTTACATTAGTATATTATAAATTTATATGTTAGTGAATAGTGATAAATAAGTAATAATATATCAAATAATAATAATACACTTATTACTTATAAGTTATTACTAATACTCTATATAGATATATTATAATTTATATTTTTATACTACAACTATTATAAATTATAATATGTTAATATTATAAGAGTATATATTATATATTAATATATATGTTATACTACTACTCTTAATCTATATTAATATTAATATTAAAATTTATATACTATTACTTATATATACATATAATATATATGTGTGTGTGTATTCGATTCGATCTGGTCCGGTCCGTTCCAAGGGAGAAATGTTCTCCCCCTGGACCGGACCGAAAATTTTTGGTTCATAAAAAAATTGGATCGGACGGTCCGGTTTGGTCCACCAGTCCGGTCCAACTTTTTTACAGTCCTAATCATGTTTTTGGTTGGTGACACCAATCGAAGTAGTCTTCACATTTCTCATTTATCATTTGTAAATGATATTTTGACATTTTGTGATGCAAACCAAAGCCAGATTCATACTTTAAAAGACATTATTACTTTGTTTTGAAGTTGTTTGAATGAAAATGAACTTACCTAAATCAAAGTTGGTTCCATTGGGAAACGTTTGCAATCTCCAAATGTTGGGCAACACTCTTGGATGCAAAGGTTTTATCATTTCTCCTGAGATAACTTAGCCTTTTGTTGGGCCTTTTTCATGGTTAAATATATTTGAGATGAGACAATAGAGAAGATTTAACATAGATTGACAGATTGAAAGAGATTATAGTTGTCAAAAGATAGTAAGACCACACTAATCAAGAGCGCTTTTACCAATTTACTAACTTATTTCTTATATTTGTTCCCAATTTCATTTAGTGTGGTTATACAAGTTGAGAAACTCAATTATAATTTCCTTTGGAGTGAGTTATGGGATGAATTCAATCTCACCTGTCCAAGTAAAGAATACTCTCCAATCCCTATTGGTGGGCTAGAAATTAGAAATTTGAAGGTATTTAATTGGACTCTTCTTGAAAAATATATGTGGTAGTATAACATGAAGAGTGAAGCTCTATGAAAGTTGGTAGCTATTTCGAGTACGGGTTATGTAAGGGGTGGAGCACTAGGAAAGTATAAGGGGTTTATAGAGTAGGAGTCTGGAAGCACATAAAAAGAGATTGGAGGGGTTTTTGCTCAACAAACTAGAATTGTGATAAGAGATGAATTTAGAATAAAATTCTGGCATGATTTATATTGTGGAGATACAGATCCTAAATATGCATTTCCTATAGTTTTTCAGGATTATGTGCGAAAAGGAAGCATTAGTTGTGGACCTCATAAAGATTTGTGGTGATTTTATCTGTTGGAATGTGAGCTTTATTAAAGTGACCCATGATTGGGAAGTTAGAAGCTTTTATGAATTTTCAAACTCTTATACGCAGTGAGATTGAGAACTCAGGAAACTAACAATTTATGGTGGGTATTAGGGTTATTCATTCGGGTTTCGGATTCCCAAATTTAGAATCTGGATTTAAAATTTTCTTCAATTTAAAAAAAAAATATATTAAAAAATATATTAAAATTTCAAATCGGGCTGGGTATCAATTAGAAAAGGTAAATAATCTATTTATTCCTTTGAGACCCTCACAAATTTGTGGTACAATCACTTTTCAAGATGAGATAATTGGAGAAACAAGGTGCCTCTCAAAGCACTATGTTTCGCTTTAACAATTTCTGCGAATCATGTTTTACTAAATTGTAAGAGCCTTGGCATTAGCGTTATTAAAGTTTTCTTTGAAAAGTTGGTAGAAAGTTAATATATTTATATTTACAATTTTATATTAGATTTATTAAAATAATAATATAATATATATTTTATAAAACTAACAAATACATTTATAATCTATTCATCTAACACATATATTAAAAAATAAAAATAAAAAATTATTTTGATGGCTAAATAGTAAGTCTTTATATCTAAAAAATGAAATAAAATTACTATAGGTCAAAGTTTCATCTGATTTTATTTGATGGATTCAATATAAGAATATTGCAAATAAATATTCTAAATTTATATTTACATTAATTTTTAATAGAGTCAATACCAATTCTCTAAAATCGTCAGGGTATTATGAGATGATCTCTTCTGAAGATTGGAGCTAGCCTGTGTTATACTTGCTATTGGTGTCGATCTTCTGGCCAGCTGGACGAATTTTGACGATATTTCCCAAATCACAACCGTGGGAAAAGATGATTCTTATATGTATTCTATTATGGTATTCATGGAAGGAACAAAATAATATTAGTTTTTTTTTTTTTTTTTTGGAGTAATATTAGTTTTGAATATAAAGAACTTCCATTGGAAGATATTATATCATTCTTTATTCTAGTTCTTTCTAGTAATATAGGGTTCATTTTTGTATACCTATGTGTATGTGCACTCCGTCTATGTCTAGTTTTATTAATATAATATTTTACTTATATATAAAGTAGTTATATAAATAGCTAAAAAATGCTTATATAAATAAGAGAAAAAAAGCTAAAACTCCAGAGGCGATTTTTAATAACACGAAGCGATATCGACCTGCTGGTAAGGAAATCACTACTCAACCAAAACCCCATTAAAACCTCTCTTCTTCTTCGAGAGATCTGGTTCAACCGATTCGACTCTCTTGATATCAGACGCCATGAGAAGAGCTTCTACTCTTGCATCCTCCGTCCTCTTCCGGACCCTCGCTACCACTCACGGTGGCGTCAATTCAGCCGCCGTGAACCACCGGCTCCTTCAGGTGGCGCTCTTCGGCAGCACGGGTGGTTCGTACGGCCGCGGTAGGTGGTTCTCTTCCTTCACTGGCTCTCCAGCGCGATCCGTGTCTGTGGGTGTCGCTGGTGCGCTGCTCTCGGTAGCCGCAGCGGCCACGTCACTCCCCCAGGAGGTCCACGCGAAGGAGCCACCGCCGGCTGAGCTCGTCCCGAAGGACGTCATTCTTTACCAATACGAAGCTTGCCCCTTCTGCAACAAAGTTAGAGGTAAAAATCTCTTTGGCTGATCTGTCTTGAACTTTTAAATAAGTGAAAATCTTGTTGCATCAAAATCTAAATTCTTACCTCTAATTGGTGATTAGCTATGAGTGATTAGCTATGGGTGCTAGCTGTTAGTTATGAAACGTATTTTCCGTCCAATTTTTTTTTTTGTGATGACGAGGAATCCTGGAAACCGTGCAAACATAATGTTTTTTACCCAGTTAAACACTGGACCTGTGTAGGACGTCCCCATCACATGGACCAGGCAAATCATCGCCTTTCTCACCGCAGCCCCAAAACATATTTGCACCCAAGGGTTCGAACCTTGGACCTAAAGGGAGCGTACCGCCAAGATGAAGATTCTTACCACCTGAGCCAGCCCTTAATCGTTAAGATTTCTTAGTTAAAAAAGGGCTGCCAAGTAAAAAACTTTTAAGAGATTGTTTCATAAATTTTGAAGTCCTTAATTTTATAGTTAGATTCCTAGTTGAAGCAAGTTTTTGGGTTTATACAATTTTTTAGATCTATATGTCCACAGGCTGGAAGTTTTTCTTTTCTTAAACAAATAATATTAGTTTACCAAGTATCTAGTTTCCTTAAGGCCCTATTTGGAAGTTGGACTAAACTACTCTAATTTTAAGTTGTATCTAACATCCAAATACTTAATTCTCAAATCGCTAAACTCATCTCAACTCAAAACCTCTTTATACGTAGGACTTACAATCTTTTTCAACTCAACACCTATTTACACGTGGGATCCACAACCTTTTTCAGCTTTTCATAAATATATCTAAACTCATTTTAATAGTCAAACACATCTAAATCATCTTAAGTGGACCCTACGAAATTCACTCCACCATCTCAACTCACTATCATTCAAAAAGAACTCTCAACTTATTTCAACTCAACATCCAAACAAGACAATCTCATCCATTTACCTCTTTTGTCAAATTGACAAAATTAAAATAAAACAATCTTAATGTTGTCACACAATGCTATAGAAGGTAACAATGATGATTTATTCAAGTACTTCTAAATTTTTTCCCTACCGTCATTTTAAGCTAAGCTTAAAAATATGATCCCAGGAGCCTATACATATATATTTTTTTTATCAGTGAGCCTGTATTTATATATATATATATATATATATATAATGTTTCTATAATTTTAGCATCCTAACTTTTCAATTTTTGTTTCGGAAAACAAAATGAGTTCTGTATTTTTTTTTTTTTTAAGTTGTGTTGGTTTGATTCTGAATATCTTGATACAAGCCAACTTTGGTCTATTCATTATTTCTGAAAATACTCATTTTTGTGAATTTCTATAATTATAGAACTGTTAATGTAATTGTCAAGTAAATCTTTATCTTACCCATCGAAATTTTAATTGAAAAATTGGCAGTGATGATGAAATTACAATTTTAAATGCCAATACTGCCTCAGAAATTCTTGATTGATAGAGCTTGTGATCTAAGTGCATCATTGCATCGTTTCTTCAAATAACATATAGTGTTTTCAAACCTTTTGTTTTGTGTTGAAATTGGTTTTCATCTTTTTGTATTTCTTGTTGGTTTACTTCAAATAGGATATTTTGGTGTTTTCTTTCACTGTTTTAGATAATTTATAGAATTTCTACATATTCTTTAGATTAATTAGAATTCGTCCTGTTTTCAGAGAGAACCTACATGAGGCTGTTATATCATGACATGATATTATTGGACTATTCTTAGAGCCAATTGATGATGACGTGGGTGCTTATTGGATTATACTTGAGCAAATTCAATTTCTGCTTTATGTTTTTATCTTTTGAAGTAATGACACTGGATGGGAGTGGTTGCTATCGTGCAAGTTACCTCTTGATGTGTTGGTCGTGTTTTGTATTTCGCTTTTTACCAGTTGGTGATGATATTTCCTTGCCATCCCAGCCTTTCTAGACTACTATGACATACCATACAAAGTGGTGGAAGTCAACCCAATTAGTAAGAAAGAAATCAAATGGTCTGACTATAAAAAGGTGCCTATATTGATGGTAGATGGGGAACAGCTGACTGACTCGTCAGGTACTTGTCATTTTGAACATAAGCTTGTTTTTACTTGTTGAGTTCCATTTTAAGTATTCATTAAACTCGTATATGGCATGCTGGCAGATATCATTAACAAGCTGGGTCATAAGATTCATCCAGAAAAAAAGGCTGTGTCAGACATAGATGATGATGAAGAGACAAAGTGGCGCCGGTATTTTGTTTTAATACTTTGTGATTTTTTCCCTAGGCTAAGCATACATGAATGATTTGAGTATTCTCTATATTGCCTTAAATAATTCTGGTTGATGGCATACATTGTGAATTAGAAGCTGGTAGGAAAATGATATGTTTACTTGTTCAAGAGTTAATGAAAATATATTCTGTACATTCCCTAATATTTACTTTTGTACGCACTACCATATGTGTATAGACGCTCATGCCTACACATGCGTTATCAAGAATGTAAGTACCTTTCTTGTATCGTACTTGCTACATTCGACCTAGATAGGTCTTGTCTCTTGTATACCATCTTGTGTCTTTGGGATTTGCTTATTCTATTAATACGATCGTTTACTTATCAAAAAAAAAAAAAAAGAATGTAAGTACCTTTGATTTTTGAAGACATTTCTAAAATAATGCTCTCCTCCTCCCTTGTATTATTTCTTAGCTTCCACAGGAGTTGTTTGGTATACTTTTGCTTTATCATTTCAATTCTTGATCAAGATTTAGTAGGCATTACAATTACAATGATGGCTTTTGAAAATTACGGTCTTCTAATTTTATGCCTTGATGGTGTAGGTGGGTTGACAATCACTTGGTGCATATATTATCGCCAAACATATATCGAAATACTTCTGAGGCGCTTGAATCCTTTGACTACATCACAAGCAATGGTAAAAAATGGATGAATCCATTAAGAATTTATTGGTATTTTCATTTCTTAATCTAGACAACAAAAAGGGTCTTTTGTACATTTATATCGATGAAATGAGATTCTTAAGTTCTCTTTTTTGAGAATCTTGTATGATTAGATGTTGGTCGTAGGTGTCAGGGAGCATTTCATCCTATTCTTCTATTCCTGACTTCTTGATTGTCCATTTTCTGTTGAATAAATGCGATTGTGAAATTCTCTTTATTGAGAATGTTGTATGATTGGATGCTGGCATAGGCAGCAGGGGGCATTCCATCCTTTTCTTCTAATCCTCCACTTCTGTCTTTTGCTAAAAACGTGCCAATGTTTTGGCCTGTCATGTCTTTCTAGAATAGTTTTTTTCCTCCTAATGGCGTGCTGTGTTCGACCCAGCTGATCTGTTATCTTCAGTGGTTATCACAAAATTGTGGATCCGTGTGGCTGGGTGGGTGGGGAGGAGACCATATATAGTCTCATGTTACCATTCTACATATGTTTGGAATTTTGTACCAATTGTTCTTCTCTGGCTCCTACATTCTCAAATCTGAAGTGAATGATTAACTTGAGCTTGACGTTGGGTGATAACATTATTCCTCACAGCGATGTCTTATAATATTGCAGGTAATTTTGGCTTCACAGAAAAAATTACAGCGAAGTATGCTGGAGCTGCTGCTATGTATTTTGTGTCCAAGAAATTGAAAAAGAAATATAACATCACTGATGAACGTGCAGCCCTCTATGAAGCTGCGGAAACATGGGTGGATGCTCTAAATGGCAGGGATTTCCTTGGTATGCATATGTGATGAATGCATTAACATGCAATACATTTCATCCAATTTATGTTTTTTTCTTTTTGGGTTGGTTTGATTAGTACATATGCTTTATGAATATTGAGAACCGCCCTGTAGCTATTGCTGCTAACTTCACTGCTCACAATTGTCCCAACTACATTCTGTAGAGGGCAAATATCTCCCCAGCCGTCAGTTTCGTTAGTTCCATGAGTCAGATATTTTGTCAGGCCCAATGATCTACCCTTCCTGATTTCTCACTGGCGTCTCTCATTTTGACATATTCATTCTAGCTTGGCCATCAGTTAAGGAGGTGATGTATATGGATGGATCTGTTGCATCAGGTTGGAGCTATGTGAGTTTGGGTTGTGGAGTCCTTCCATTCTTCATTTTTGCTCTCCCTAGAATAATTTAGTTCTAAAATGTAGGTGGATTTGATGGCAAGACATTGCAATGGCAGTGGATTTCCTTGTTGAACTAAACCACCATGTCGCAATCTCACCAATCCAACCCCAGCCTTTGGACAAAGTCTGGTCATTGAGTTCCAGAAAGATCTTTGCAAAGTGATGCCTTTGGAGATCACATTTCCTCCCTATCATTGTTCAAGAAGGCAGATTCAAGTGAGAGAGAGAGATAATTGAGTGTAAGATTTTGGTTTGAGATGGTGGCAATGGGTGGGTGGCCCATCCCAGAGTCTCTTTTGAGGATGGTGGAGAATAGTGGTCCCATAGGGATGGTGATGTTCACCATGGCTGAAAGAAAGAATTAAAGTTCTTTAAAAAATTCAGTTTGTTACGTATCTCTCATAAATGACTATATTGTTCACTTATCAATTTATGAAAAAAAAAAATATATTGTTCATATATACATTAAAAAAAAAAAAACTATGACCATGTTGTTGATTTGTTCTTGTTTCTCATTGTGTCAGGGGGCTCCAAGCCTAATTTAGCTGACCTTGCCGTCTTTGGGGTGTTAAGACCCATCCGTAACTTGAGGTCTGGTAAAGATATGGTGGAGCACACTCGTATTGGAGATTGGTACTCAAGAATGGAAAGTTCTGTTGGGGAGTCTCTGAGGATTAAAGTATAAACTGCTGGTCTCTCCGCCTTTCTCAGGCTCGTAGGCTCTCTCACTACCCGAGTATATTTAATGCACAAAATCTCGAGATTTTAGAAGAAACATTCTTGGTCCTTTGCAACTAGAAGGTTTTGCTTTCTTATGTTATACGATTCTTATAATCCAATTTTTGCCCTTACTATTGATTGTTTGGCAACTGAAATGATATTTATTACTGCATGTTAATTACAGACAAGAAATAAAGGAATTGTGGTTTGTAATGCTCAAACTTAGTCTTTGCATATTAATGATGGTCGGCTTTTCTTCTGCATGCTATTTACACAAGCCATGGATGCCACCACCGAGTTCAGGAATTCTCGCTTATATTCTATGAAGACCAGTATTTTTATTTTTATTGGCTGTATTCTGCATTTTTGGCTTACAATGACAAGCGTTTAAACTTTAGACAAAAAGGTTAATTGAAGAAACTAAACCCCCCCCCAAAACCAAAAAAAAGACAAAGAAAAAAAAAAAAAAATTAAGAATGTCAAATTATGTCAATGGATTGTGTTCATGTCGTGTCAAGACATGTATATTATATTATATAGGTCAATTCTAACTGAATCCGTTAAATTTATAGTGTCAAAATCTTAAATCTTAATGCGACATGTTATGTTTGGACCCATTAATGAATATTACGAAATATATTAACACGACACAATATAACTTGTTTCAACTTATTTATGTAAATTAATTGAATATGTTAAAAATTAATTCGTTTGATTCGATTAAATTTAGCATAATTTCATATAAATTTTAAACTCTACAATATCTATACAAATTATAACACTAACTACAAGTTCAAAATTATAATCTAAATAATAAAAATATCAAAATTAAAATTTAAACAATTTTACTTTCAAGTATAAAGATATAATTGTAATTTCAATTTTCTTAACGTGTTATAATAGGTTGATCTGCTATTAAATTTTTAAGCAATCGTGTTTTAACGGATCAATCCATTTTATCCGAACTCACTATTGTCATATTGTGTTCGTATTTGATTAACGAATCGTGTAACATATTAGCACCCTTACCAAAAATGAAGTTTCTCTTGTTGGCTCTCTAGTCTCTAACACTACTGCATTCTCTTAAAAAATGTTTATTAAATAAAGAGAGAGAATTGATGGTTTTTGCTTGTAGAAAGATTATGATGCTAGTTGAATGAGGTATAGGAGCAATAGTTATAAAAATAATTTGTTACTACGTTCATTATCAAATTACCCTTTCTATAACATGGTTCATGGTTTGTTTCCAAGAATCATAAATAGGATATTTAGCTTGGAGGTGAAACTATAATTTTTTATTTATTTATTGGTACTGGATGTTTGAGAACAACGTTTCAACTAATTTCAAGGATGTACATACTCTCGATAAAGAATTTTTCACAAATGCATCTAAGATAATTAAATAAAAATCTTCTAGTTTGATGTTCTTTAGGGATTATTTGTACTTAAGAGAATTTGAACCTTAAATCCGAGACAAAACTCAAAGTCTTGACCACTTGAACTAATTCTTAGGGATTAAAATTACAAAAATAATCTTAATATTCTTTATGAAAATACCTTACCAACAATAAATTTCAGAAGGGTTTTTTTTTTCAATTTTGCCACTTATCGTTATGAGATATGACTGGGAAAATTCCTTGTTGAAGGCTGCTTAAAAGATTTGCTTTATAAGGCAAAAAGGTGTCATTTGTTGCAAAGGAGCCAAACTGCCTATGTACTCCTCCTGTGAACATGAAATAAGTCCAAAGGATTTATTATTACTCTAGCCGAAAATTTTACATTTTTCAGATATCCTATTAGATGATGCCGAAGCTGTGAGTTAGCATCTTTATGTCTTTTTATGTGAAGGGAATTGCTCAAAAATAACTGGATCTGCATAATTGCAAGGGACGGGAGCCGTTGATTTTAATGCAGATAATTTCATCATTTCCATTTTGATAATGTATGATCATGCTTTTAAGCAATTTATTAATTATATTAATGCTTTTTGTTGATAAATAAATATTCATTTTAACACGAGGAGAGTAATTCAATGCACGTTTCCGTATTTTCTTTATAAGTAATACTAGGTACAAGTCCTAAAAAACAAAGTTCTGCGTAGGTCTTTGGTAAAAATGCCGATCCCACTAAAATATTGTTTTTACCTTCTTCTTTTTTTAAGTGGGATCTATTTTTTTTTACAATTTTTTTTTTTACGAAATTTGCCTAATTGAAACTTATACAAATCATTCTCTTTCTTAAATGGTCATTTGTCAGCTTAATTTTGGATTAAAAGCACAATTTCAAATAACAGTGCACATTAAATTCTAGACATATATATTTCAGATTAAAATAATAAGTCATGCATAGATCAAATTATATATAGTCATCTATGTAGAAGGTGTGTTCGCGGCACCCAAATTTCACATAAAATTTGAGAAGCATTATATTTTTAAAGAAATTTCATAAAAATAAAATTATAAATTAACGTGATTTTATGTGATATATCATATATATTTTACAATAGAAATCAATTTATAATTTGGCACATTATTTATTTATGTCAGTTTATAAATTTATTTTTATAAAATTTATTTACAAAGAAAGCATTTTTCATAAAAGATTTTGTAGGACTAGTGAGTATCTACTGTTACGCTTCCAAATTTCGCTTATGATTTGATGAAAAATGAAGCAGCTACATATTTACGGACATGATAATTAAAGTGCAATGTTCCTAATATGCTTCTAACAATATGCGGTAAACAAAGTAGATAATTTTTTTTTCTTTTGATCAACATACATTATACCATAGTGCTAATATTAAAATATAACCACTTTTCATTCATATTCACATAGCCAAAAATCACCTCATTTGTCCGACCAATCTATAAATAGGATAATATTGTACTGGAGATAGGACTTCATAGTTAGAGACAAACAGAATTCTCCGCTCAAAAAGTTTATGTAGATAACTATATATTTTAAAAACTGGATGATTGACTCCATAAGTTTCTAGAGGCTCCTCCTCGACCTATTTGACATAGAACTTGTTTAAGGTTGCGTTTCGAAACTTAAAAAATATTTTTAAACAGTTAAAATCATTTTTTTTTAAAAAAAATGACATGTTTGATAATTTTATAAAAAGTGCTTTAGTCGGTTAAAAAACCTGAAAATCAATTTTTTCAAAAAACACCAAATTAGAGTTTTTATATAAAAAAAAAAAACTTATGCAAATAACTATATATTTAAAAAAATTGTTACACTAACTTTAAAAGCACTTTAGAGACATTTTTACCAAACACTAAACAACTTTTGCAACATGAAGTTTATTATTGAAGTTACAAGCTCTAAAGTTATAAGTTATATTTTACACTGCAACCTCAAACATGTATATAGTCTAATTGGGGGCTCGCTATTTCTCCATTTCTTGACACATCGGCTACTATTTTGGGAGAGAATGGTAGTTGAGACTATCACAATAATATTTATAAAATCTAAGCAAATAAAGCACCTATTATATCAACACTATAGATAAGCACGCATGACAAAATACAACATGTATGCTTGATGAATATTACATGATGTAAAAACATAACTTAGTAATATCATGATTATCATGAATATGACATGCTTGCATAAACAAAACTCATATACAACTTAGTGATAACATAATTTATCACGAGCATAGCATGCTTGCTTGCATAAACTATATTTAGGTATGCTTGCTCTTGTTGTTACATGATAATAGAAGCTCGACAGTTCCCCACAAACCATGTGCTCATGCTGGTATCGCATCATATCACGATCTTCATACCAGTTGTGAGTACGTTTTGAAGGTTTTACATAAACACTCATATCATTCAAATTAACCATAGTAAAAAGCATATAGTAATGGATATTCAAGTAGTTTGAACTAACTATTAAGTATTACAAGAGTATTTGCATATAGTAGTTTGAATTAACCATTACCATAAGTTATGTGCTTGTAAAAGTTTAGCACCACGGGCATTGGGTGCCTGAACTTCATTGTGGAATCCGCTTTTGAACCTATTCGAAATTTGATTGACGGTACTTAATCAACCTAGAGGACTCCACCCCATTTTAATAACTCTAGAGTGAACAAGAGAGTGTCATTAAGATAATCTCTTGTCCTAACATTTAGGGTCGTGATAGAATATAGCAACTCATATCATAACAAATATTTTTGTGACACGCTTGTATGGTTATGACACAACATTCATGACATGCAATAGATGTTCATGATTGCTATTTAAAATAACATGGCATGGTACATAATAATTCAATTAAATAAGCATAAGTAAAACATGAATATAATAGTTTGAATCTTATTACCTCATGTACATAAATATACAACAAGTCATAAGCTCACATACAGAATTTTGTGCATTAAATAAGCATAATGTGTGTTGAAAGGATATGTTGTAAGGTTATAAATCCTCACTTAATCATCATAAAACAAAACTTACTAACTTTGGACTTAATTCACAAAATTACTTCTTAACTCTTGAAAAATTATAAATTAACTTACCTCCTAAACTTATGAAAATTGCAAACAGTCCTCAAAATTTATCAACATTTACATACCTGATGTATATTTCATCCTAAGTCCATTTATAAGATTATAATTTACAAAATCTCAACTCTACTACAAGAACTCTCTAGGCTGAACAACACATAGGCTAAATTCATGTTTTGCTTGCTATTTGATCATTTATCGATCACACCATCATGCTTAGACCCGATTTTGAAAACTCATAAAAATCAAATTCCTAATTATAATATCATGCCAAGACACTTCAAACATTTATCAAAACCATAAACTCACAATTTAAAGAATCACACAAAACATTAGGATTATGTCAAACTTAACCTAATCTTGATATTTTTGGCCTATCACTTGCATTTTAACACCAAGGACTCCAAAAGTCCATAAATCTCAAGTTCTAACATGTTAAATTCTCAAAATTAGTTGATATTATGCTTGACTAAACAAAACTCAACTTATACATCAAAGAGAATCAGCTTGCATAGAAAACATAGAATCTGAAACTTAGCATGCATTTGACTTGAACATAAAGACTAAATCCTCAATTTAAATGCATAAAATCTTAGACAATGCACCATTTACCTCAAACTCAAGTTCTAACTTAACTTAAGCATCAAATCCAACATGTTATAGCAAATAATCTCACCAAAATATCCATAAACCTAGGAGTTCTAAATCAAGCTTAAAAACATGTTTCTTACGTATTTATCCAAATCCAATAAAACCTTAGTGAGAAAGCTTTAAAATTCCAACCGAATCCATACATAAAGCTTTTTGGCCGCCTCAATCAATTAAGCACATCTTTATTGCCCTACCAAATATATCACCCTTGTGATTTTCAACTAAATAAAAAGAGAAAATCATCTTATATAGTTTTCAACTATCACCAATGAAATATACAGTGAGGATGGTAGGGGTGCTACTTGGCTTCCCCTTCTTTCATCCTACCCTCGCATGAAGGGAGGATGGGTTTGCCTCCTATCCGTGTTCCTGGGTGAGAAATGATTGTCATAATCAGGAAAAGATAAATTCAAAAACAAGAGAAAATCTATAACAAAATATAAACCCACGAAGGATGCAAGAGGGAGAGAGGGTTTGAGGAGCTGAGGAGATAAGAGGACGTGGGCCATATATAAGGGTTTGAGAGGGTAGCAAAACAGAGGAGAAATAGATGGGGAAGAGAGAATGTGGGGGCGAAGGGGTTAGGTTTAACTTACCCCCCCCCCTCTCTCTCCCTCAAATGACGTTATTTATTTTGAAAAAATATAGATTAGTTTCCAAAAGAACGTCATTTTGGTAATTTATTTTTTCATATGTATATTTATATAATCATATAAAAGATTAAGGAAATATTAGTGGGGGACTTATTTTGATAGCATTTAGTATTGAGACTTGTAGATACACACCACCAGAAATAATTATAGTTATTGAGTTGCCATTTAAGTTTATTGAATGAAAGTGTTTTAAAAGTGTTTTAAAAGATTTATGCTTGTTGTTCAACCTAAGTGGGTTGGAATATTATCTGGTGTTACGATTAACAAAGATTGTAATAGTGTCTATTTGAGGGAGAAATAAGTTGAGAAGTGCTCTTGCACAAAACAATTTTAATCAATTAGAATTTATATATGTAACAAGATTATGAATAACGAACGAACCAAACAATACAAATTATAAAACTAATACTCGATCGATGCACAAACAAAGTTTAATCAATGCACAAAAGGATTTTAATCAATTAGAAATAAAAAATGGAACAAGGTTATGAACATAAACAAAACCAAATAATGCAAAACTAATAGGCTAGGCCAATGCACAAACCGAATTTATTTTATTGGAAATTAGAAATGTAACAAGATTCTGAACAAATGACAAATATTATACACAAATGAGTACCGTACCCATACCTTAGAGTGAAACCAAATAGGTAGCACTATTGCAATGTGAGGCAAAAACAAATGGGGGAAATAGTTTTCTAATAGTAGTGGAGATTGGCTACCAATGATGAGGCAGTAGAAGCCAATCATAGGAGCAGTAGCATGTGGGTGGAGAAGGATGATTGAAACCTATCTTGGGGTGGGAGTGAAAGCCATTTTAGGGATCTTAGTCTAATCCTTAAACATTAGGGTCCTCTAACTCGCTTCTCCTTGTGATGACCGAATGCAACTCGTATTTTTGCTTAGCCTTGGCTTGATTATGACAATGAAGGGTCCCTAGATTAATGGATGTACGATGTTTAGTAGTAAAAATGATGATGATGAGTTCAAGTGATCTAAGTGATGAATTTGTGTGATTGATGCAATGTGGTACGAATTGATGATAATCCTTGGTGTTGGGGCCATTTGGGTGATGATTAGGATTTGTATGATGATGTGAGGCTATAGTTTGGGTGGTAGCTAAGAGAAATTTTGAAATTGTAAGAAATGCTTAGGGTTGATAGGGTTTGGCTATGTCAAAAGATGATGGAAGATAATATGCAAAAATGTAAGAGAAGATTTAGGGATCTAAGGTTTCATCTAGGGTAAGATAGGATGAGATTTTTAGTGTTTTAATGAATCTAAAGTTGTTTCTAATATTTAGAGATTTGAATATGAAGACTATGGTTTGGATGATGAATGAGGTGGTTTTGGATTTATCTTAACATAGTTAGATAGATGAGAGTTGTTGGGATCTAAAGTTTGAATATGGGTAAACATGTATTTGGAATTTTGAAGGATTGGGAGATGGATTAGAATTTTAGATAGGTCATGAGATGTTTCTAATATGTAGGATTTGCATAGGGAGGCTGGGGTTAGGATTCCTAAGATATAGGAATTGCTTATGGAGATTAGAGTTAGAACTTCTAAGATATAAGAATTACTTGTGAAGATTTGGGTTAGGATTCCTAAGATATAGGAATTGTTTATAGAGACTAGGGTTAGAATTCCTAAAATATAGGAAATTGCTTATGAAGGCTAGGGTACTAAGGTAAGATATGTATATGGAATGATGGAGGCAATGACTAAAATGATGGAATGTATAGTGCAATGGAGGATTTGATTATGACAATTGGAATGGATGAATATGTAGAAATGGATTTAAGTTAAGATTAATATAATTTTTTTGATAAGTAGACTAAGATCAATAAATGGAAGGACTATTTTTATGTAAGGGTTGATTTGGGAATTGAACATATATGAAGAATAAAGCTTAGAATATGTTTGGTATATGAGAAGATGCAAAAAATTATATGAACAAACTAAAAAATATAAGAACATAAGAGCAAAAGATAGATAATTGGATGAAAAATGGGAAAATACTCATAAGATAAATATGAAATTACCACCTATTCACGAATTGTAAGGTGATGTCTCTCTTATTGGTATTCACAAATTGCACACAAATGCTCAAGTGCAAAAACACCGACAAGAACAAACCAAATTGTCCACAACGAAAAATCTGTCAAAAGATATAAAATAAAATGTCTACAAGACTTCTTTAAAGCAATAAACACGTGGAAAGCTCATGACATGGATTGGTTCTTGGTTGATCTAAGCTGGTCCCTGGGCATGACCAATGGTTGACTATGGCTTGCTGGTGATGGGTTTGGTTAGCTTATGGCATAAGTCATTGGTATGACCAACTTGGCCAAGGCTTGTTATTGGTGGCCTTAATTGGCATAGCCCAAACAAGGGGCCTAAGCATGGGGTTGGCATGGTTGTTATTGGGGCGTGTGCTGGGTTGTATGTTGAGGCCTGATGGTGCTGCTTTTGGGCTACATGCTGGTGCTGTTGATGTTGCATGCTGAGTATGGTAGGTAGTTAGGCTGTTGCATGGTTGTGGGTTGCTTACTAGTGTTACCTGGGCGCTGGATTGCTACATGGGCTTGTTGGTGCTACCGATGGGCATGTTGTAGCATATTGGTGCCATTGTTAGGCCTCTTAGGGCATGCTGGTGCCTATTGTGGCTTTTGCTGCATGAGCATACTAGTGTTGCGCGCATCCCACATTGGGCTGTCAAGGACCTGGATGTGGCCTACTTTGGTGCATTAGTGTGCGTAGAGGCATGTTATGGCGCGACCATGGCACTTTCATGGCCAGACTAGGGCTAACCTCACTGCATGCTCATGGTCTATCTTGGGTGTACCTTGACATGCCTGTATGGCTGTCCTAGGCATGTCATGGCTTGGGCTAGGGTGCGTATGAGGTTGTTTAGGGTGTGTCACAGCATGGGTTATGGCATGTATGTAGGGCTGTTCGGGGCATGTCATGGTCGGGCTATAACACTATCATGCCTAGGCCATGGGGCTGGGTTGTGTTGAGACAATGTCTTGGCATGGCCTATGGAGCTATCAGGGCTATGCCATGGCACTGTTTTGATACTGTCAGGGCTGAAACATCACATGATCAAAAGAAAGAAGCTTAGCCAAGTTTTAATTGACCTGTGCATTTCTTCAGAACTTCCTAAGGCACATACTAAACCTCTAGGAAAGTCCTCCAAAAGCTGGGCTTGAGCCTAAAAGTAATTCGATTTCGATTGTCTATACATGTCTAGGACCTTGTCCTTAGGACATTTTTTATTGGGGTTTTGACAAGCCAGTGGTAGTATTTTAATTTAGAGTAAAACATGTATTATTATATTATCATTTTTTAATAATAGTCTCAATATACATTTTAATATATTACTAATAGCTATTAGTTTTTTTTAATAAGAGATAATTATTATTGACATAATCGAAAAAGGTCTATCTCGTGTACATAGGAAGTATACAACAAATTACCTAATAACTCTCTAAGAGTTGGAAAATAAAGACAAGTACTAATAGTTATTAGCTTAGATCCGTCAAGTCATAAAAGAATAATATATAAATAATTTTATAAATTGATGTGAATTGAGGTATTTTGTTACATTATAAAGTTATTTTTATTATAAATTAATCTATAAATCAGATAAAATCACATTAATTTATAATATTATTTTGTATGATCTCTTTATGAATATATCAGACTAGTCGTACTCTTTTAAAAATGAGACAAAATGAAACATAATGTTTATAAAATACTCATTTTGATTGAAAAAAAGTGAAAAAATACATATTCTAATATGAAAAAAATATAACTTTTTAATAATAAATTATTATTATTATTTTTTTTAACAGAATTTGTACACTCCATGATGGTATATATTATGAGTGATGATACACTTATCATTCATCTACTACTCATTTATTATTCTTAGTGTATTTTTTTATTATTTTCTTTTAAATATTGTTTTAATATATTTAATCATTGAGAAAAAATTTAAAAATATATAATTTTATTAATAATTATTATCTTAATTATTAATAAAAATAAAATTTAAAAAAATAAAAAAATAGTAGAAGAGATAGAAAGAAGGTAAATGTATCATTATTCATATATTATTGTATTTTTTTCCTCAGCACTACTGTTGTGACATTTAAGTACGAGGGCTCGAGGATTTCGGTTATTTCTCTTTTTACTCTAAAAACTCGGTTTGGTAGTACTCTGCTCCTCCCACCATCTCTGTATTATCCTCTCTCTCTCTCTCTCTCTCTCTCTCTCGCTCGATTTCTAAGACGCTCGGCCTCCTTCTGAAATTCAATTATAGGGTTCTGAGAATACTCATCCGAATTCCAGCACACATGGCCTCTCAATCGGCCAATCTGTGGGTGCTGCTGGGATTGGGCTTGGCTGGAATTTTACTTGTCACGAGAAAGCTCAGGAAAGCGGTAAGGGAGGACTTCGGCGCGTTTATCGAGAAGTTTCAGCTGCTTCCGCCTCCTCCGCCTCCTCCACCGAAAGCACCCCACCCCCTCACTGGCCTCACCTTCGCTGTTTCCGACGTGTAAACCTCGTTTACTTCAATTCTATATTGTTTTGATTGTCTTTGTTGTTGTTTATTCTGTCTCTATTTTTTCGTTTGCTTCCCGATTAGATTTCGGGGTTGGAAGTATATATATATTTAGGAGGTGTTTGTGGTTTATGCTGTTTATGGGTGGGGAAGGGTTATCTAGATTAAGTGACTCTTTTTAACTTCACTGTTCTGCTTGGTTATGAGAAGATTTGGGAGGGAAGGAAAAAGAGGAACAAAGTATTGAATTTTTGTTGTTTTGTGTTGCTGTTGTTTGAACTAATCAGAGAGTATGGAATAATTTAAGATTGTCTTTTGGTATGTTAAATCTCTCATTTGAATCAATCAACTTCCAACTAGGCCTGGTAATTAATTATTATTATTATTTTTTTATTGGAGTTGAGTTTGGAAGTCACGGTGGTTGTGCTTTAAGTTCCAAAACACTGAAAAGCGATTATTTTTTTAGTCTTTCCCTCACAGGTTTCCTATTCTCATTATTTCAAGGTACCTATCTTGATTGATATTATCCGTTTTGCTCTATGTGATTTTTGAATATTATGGATTTTGAAACTATGCATGTTTCAATTGATTTAGCATTATGTGGAGGTACAGTGATATCCTCAATTTAAACTTCTAGAGAGACCTCTAGCGTGGTAGAAGCCCGAAATGAGCCTTTTTTGATCTCCAAAAAAGGACTAGTGAGCATCTTATAAAATTAGACAGAAGATTTTTTTTTTCTTTGGATTAATTAAACAAGTTACTATCAGTCCTGCTCAAGATGCTGTTAATTGGCCTAGTAGTTCTTTTGGTTTAAAGTGTTTTTTGGTTGCTGAGGAGAGTAAAAGAGATGCTCATTGCTGTTTTTGTCACTGTCACATACCTTGGTTCAATGACCGCATTAATGGATTTGCACTCCTGATCTCTGATTTCTATTATTTTACTCATTTATTAAAATTACCAGATTTGACATAGATGGGCACGAGACTGGATTTGGTCATCCGGACTGGGTGAAGACTCATGAAAAAGCTTCTTGGACATCTCCTGTGGTTACTATTCTTGTTGAAGGAGGTGCCACTTGCATTGGAAAGACTGTTGTGGACGAACTTGCTTATGGGTATCTGACTAGTATTTAATTTGTTGCATAATTCACATTGGGTTGGACACTGTTGATCTTTCCTGTGGATAGAATAAACGTCTATTTGGACTTACTAAAATTTTATTTTGCTTAGAGGATAGTTTGCCATGGATGAAGATATGCACGTTCCACTTGTTATCTTTGTTTATTTTTTGTTTTTTAGTTTTTCCCTTCTAGCTGCGGTTTTGATTTATTAGTGTCATTTTTATTTTGGCATGTATTATTTTCAGTATCAGTGGAGAAAATAAGCATTATGGTACACCCAACAATCCTGCAGCATCTGGAAGACTGCCAGGTGGATCCTCTAGTGGAGCTGCTGTGGCTGTGGCTGCTAATCTTGTTGACTTCTCACTGGGTAAGCATCTGACCAACTTTCAACAGCTTACTGCCGTTCCCTTAAATCCTTTTAGTATCAACACATACATTGCCGATGCTAGCGAAGTCGCTAAACGGCTCTTCAGGTTAAAATTTTCTTTTTGATTGATAGTTAGGGAAATTGGGTTCATTCTTTGCATGTTTTGTTGTTTTTGGTTTCCATTTCCTTTTCCTGGCATCTTAGAAATCTTTTACTCTTCACTATAAAGATGAAGTGTGAGATGTCTATTTCCTAACTTGTAACGAGGTGTTTTCTTTTATATACTTCCTTTGGGCAACACCTATTTACTGGAATCAATACAACTCTATTTTCCCTATATATATATATAAAAGATGAAGTGCAAGACATATTACACTACTTTTGAGTATATTTATTGGTGGAGCTAGCCTTGTGTTGTTGTTTTTTGATTGGCACCAGGTGTCCAGAATAGCGTCCTGACTAATCCAGGGGGTGCATAGGCCCTCGACAAAGAGTTTCTCGCAAGTGCACCTCGGTTAATTTAAGGAAAAAATCCCCCAATCTGATGACCCCGAGAGATTGTTTGCACTCAAGGGGATTTGAACCTTAGACCTAGGGGAAGCATACCCCTAAAGCCAAGGCCTTTACCACTTGAGCCAAACCCTAGGGGTTAGCCTTGTGGTGGTGTTAATGTAGTTTCTTTTGTTTTTGTTATTTCCATAGTCCTCTTTAGCTGGTTGTGATGACCAGAAATTCTGTTTACAAAGGCCCAACCTTTAATTATGCTTAAACAACTAAAATACCTATTCATGGTTTTTAAAGAGTCACTGTGTGTTCTGTACCTCAGAACTTTTAATAAGTAAAATTGATTTTTCCAATAAAAATGAAATCAAACAATTGAAGAATTCAGTATTAAGTGTGTAACATAAAATGCCAAGATTATCATTGTTCCAATTTGCTGAAAGGGCAGCAACACTGAGAAGTTTTTTTTTGATAAGTAAGAAGTAACTTTATTGATGTGAATATAAAAAGGCATAGTTCAAGTACACAGAGGGTATACAAACGAAAATGCCTAAATACATTCTAGGTGCTTAAAGTAAAGGAAAGGATGTCATGTACATTGCTTTCATTAGGTACAATTGCTGAGAATCATAGGATTAAAGTATGCATAAAAAAACTTTGGAGCTCCGTCATTGTTCGTTCTCTATCTTCAAAGCACCTCCCATTCCTTTCTGACCAAATACACCACATAAGGCACAATGGGATCATCTTCCATGCTGCGACCACCTGTGGACAGCCATAGATACTTTTCCAGCACGCAAGCAAATCCACTACCTTAGGCGGCATCACCCATCCCATGTCTACTTCACTAAATATCCCATTCCATAATACTCTTGACACCTCACAGTGCAGTAAAAGATGGTCCACTGACTCCCCATGATTTTTGCACAAATAACACCAATCCATCACAATGAGTCTCCTCTTTTTTAGGTTATCCACGGTTAGAATATTCCCAAGGGCTGCAGTCCACGTAAAGAAAGCCACTTTGGGGGGAGCACAAGTCCGCCAAATGCTCTTCCATGGGAAAACACCATTACCTTGGGAGGCCAACATTTTATAATAAGTCTTGACTGTGAATTTCTTGCTATCTATAAACCACCACTATATCTTGTCACCTTGTGTTGTTCTGTTTCCTGAAGCAACACTGAGAAGTTAAATTGTATCTTGAAGAAATTTACTAGATAATATTAATTGTTAGCTTTTTTTTTTTTATATCTATCCTTGAAATTCAATTTTGGGATGTGTTTCTGCAAATATTTTTCTCTGTATTGGTTAGCGTAATGGAACTTACTGAAGAAAAATTGTACTTTTGATTAAAATTGTACGATAACCAATGCTAAGTTACTGGATTTACTGGGAAATGATTTGCTGAGAAACGATTTAGATTTTCTGCAGAACATATATATGCTTACTTTGACTTGATCCACATAGATGACAACTTTAGTGGATTTAAAATTTGTATTGCGCATGTTGATAATGAAATAGGATATTTTACTCTCTGGGACAGAAGTATCGTTTCCCTTTAATGTGAATGCACGTTCTCATGAAACTAATCTACCATGCTATAGTTTATACTGGAATTATTTCATCACATTATTGCATGATGTTGTTAGTCTTCTCAAGTGAGATTGAATGCACCGGCAATATCATTTACTTTGATCAAGTGGTGCTTAGGGTTTGGAATCTGTATTTCCAATATAGAAATGAAAATTTGAACACATTTTCGGTGTTTAATGACTTTTTGCATGCAGTTCCCTTTTTGGAGTCGTTAAATAGGTTTTTGGATAAATAAAGGTTCAATATTCATTAAAGAATGCTAGTGGCACAGCTCCATTACACTGGGGGGTATACATTGGAGAATACCTAGTTAAGATAAGAATAGGAACAAGAACTGAAAAAATCTACAAAGGAAGAACTGGTATTGTTGTGGGCAACTGTATACTCATACAAAAATTTAAGCAATGATATTTTAACTAAGATAACTGTCACTCGTAGTCTTCAAAATTGAGGGAGTTGCATTCATTCCCATTACTCCACATTAAGCACTAAGTAGCCATCCTCCATACATTTGTGCTCAGGTTACCTCCTGGTTCACTGCTCCATATTGCCATTAACTGAATTACCTGTTCGAGCATCACCCATTCAATCCCAAAAAAGATGGAAGATTGATGCTCTCAAGGCCCTTGCCACTTAACAGTGAAGAATTAGATGTTCTATTGGTTTCCCTGTTTTTCTTGCACATAGAATACTGGTCTATCACCATTAGTTTTTAGATCAGAGACAGATCCATAGATTTTGTGCATGATGTATGGTGTGAGGACTAGGCTCTAAATGCAGTTTGATGAGATTTTTTTAGAATCTCCTTCTGCAGGGGGGTGTCAGTGGCTGAACTTCACCGGGATACTAATGGCACAATGGAGTATCTTCTTCATCAGACCAGGACGGTTTTGGGAGGTGGATTCCATCTCTTCCCTTCTCAACCTCTTCTCTTCTTTCAAATTGAGGTTAAATTCTATTATCACTACTACATCCAGCAGTGGAACACCCCTAATAGAAAGTATATGGCAGCACAGGTCTCTCTCGAGAGTTAGGTTCTTTGTATGGACGGTGGCTCTAGGAAAAATTAAAGTGGATTTTAGGCTTTAGTATTTTGCTTTTTTTTTTTTTTTTTTTTTTCCCTTTAGGTATTTCCCTTGTATACCTCCCAAGTGCTAATGTTTCACTACCCATTGCGTTCTTTATGTTATTACATCTGTTTAAAAATTGTTGATAGAATTATTGTGATGCTTGATCATATTTTAAATTCTTGAGCAAGCTAGTTGTTTTAATCTATGATTGAGCCTTTCTTACTAACAGTATATGGCAGGTGTCGATACTGTTGGTGGGGTGAGAATACCTGCTGGATTTTGTGGCATTCTAGGATTCCGACCCTCGCATGGGGCTGTTTCTCATGTGGGTATTATACCTATTTCAACAAGCCTTGATACAATTGGTATGTATGGCTGCAATTCTGTTTGCTACCGTAATGCAGATATATGTTGTAATGTCTCTATGACTGCCTGGGCAAGCTTGAGGAGATATATATCTTGTTTCTTCTTCTTCTTCTTCTTCTTTTTTTTTTTTTTTCCTGGTTTACAGGTTGTCTGAAGAAAAGGGTTGATAAGAGTATTAATTGCCATAATGATTATTTGACCTTTTATTCTTCTGTTTTTTAATTTCCCATCATGTTTATAGTTTTTGTAACTTCATAATTGCTATCTTCTAGTGGGTTGGGTTGTGAATGGAGGGCTTATAACCTAGGGATGGTCCGAAGGGTCCCACCTTGGGGTGGTTCCACATTATCAAAAAAATTTGATCAGTTATTGTTATTTTAAGTTTTCGTAAAATGCCACGAGTGATTTATTGTACTTCTATCATAATTTCTTTTAGTGGATTTGGAGACCAAAAGCTTGCATGCCATTTTGTGCACCATTTATAGCTGGTCACCATGTTTATGTGTGCATGTGTCCCTAACTTCTCTGAAACTTAGATAACTGCAAACTTCTCAGTGACTCTCTTTGAAATCTCAGTTTACAAGTAATTGTAGGAAGTTCATGTAGATAATAGATAGTCTTGCATTACAGAGTCATTACATGTGATGTAATATGCAGTCACCATGCCTTGGCTGGATTTTTGGTTTCAACAATCATTTCTCACCCTCACTGGATGTCATGTAACTGATTGCCTTTTGCATTGGTCATTGGTTGGAAATTTGATTTCTGCTGTTAGAAAGCCATCGACACGTTTTGTAGATCCCTTTATATAATTTTATTGTAATTATCTTATGCAATCTCTTTGTCAGGATGGTTCGCTAAGGATCCTAATATCCTTCGTCGTGTTGGCCATGTGCTGCTGCAACTTCCATATGCAGTTCAACGCAGTCCCAGACAAATTATAATTGCAGATGATTGCTTTCAACACTTAAAGATTCCTGTTGACAGAGTTGCTGAGGTGGTCATCAAATCCACTGAGAAGCTTTTTGGAAGTATGTCAATTTGCTGTGCTCCCCTAAGTGTCTTTTCTTGTTCTTGCTGCTGCTGCTCTTATCATTAGCATTACTTCTATTGCCTTATAATTATCCTCTTTGTCAAAAACTGTCTACTTTTTATGTTGGAATTATGCTTAATGATGCCTCGTCAAACTTCTTCAGGACAAATATTGAAGCATGAAAATGTCGAGGGCTATCTCAAGTCTAAAGTCCCAAGTTTGAAAGAGTTACACAGCAAGAAATCAAATGGTGAACTCAAAACTTCTTCAACAAGGTTGCTTGCAAATGTTATGCAGTTTCTTCAAAGGTTAGCTTACTTACAGAAATGTTGCTATATTGAAGCAAAGATGATAAATGACTACTCTTTAAGAAATTTCTGTGGGTACAAAAATAGTTGAATATTTCTTTCTTTGTCACAGATCACTCTTCATGGTTTGTTATTTTCTTAGCCCATTTGTTTCATAGAGAGAGAGAGACTTTGGGCAAAATTAGTGTAATGGTTGTTGGCCACCTTGGAAGCTTGCTTTTAGTCAGAGGGAAAAATGGAATTCATTAAGGCTCTGTTTGGATACTAAGGCCTCGTATGCATACAAAAATGATTTTATCTCATCTCATTATTATAATTTTTCCAAATCTTCATACAAAATATAATTAGAGTGAGAATATTAGTGAAATTAAAATAGTAGTGAATAGTTTGTGAATAGTAGTGAATATTTTGGGAATAATAGTGAAGTAGTATGAGAATATTTGAGAACAGTTGTGTTGCAAAACAAATCCTAAAACCGCTCACCAAGGCTATGTGCTTAGTGGTGCTCTAATGCTTAAGGGCACCCAGCTCTGGCAGAGTATGGCCAAGTGGGTTGCAAGGTTTCATTGTCGTATAGTAAGAAAACCGCTCACCGAGGCAATGCAATATAAAGAGGGGAATGCTCTACCCAGCTCAACCTCACCGCACCAAATGTCTCTCCAAAAACTGATTCTAGTGTCCTCTCCAGCCACATAACGAATGTGACTTTCAAAACATGGCCAACCCTTCCTAATGAACTTCCACAAACCCACACCATAACCCCCTCTGACCTCATTAGAACACCAACCCCCCCTAGCCCCTCCATGTCTAGAGTTGATAATCTCCTTCCACAAAGACCCCCTCTCTTGATGATATCTCCATAACTATTTTTCCAATAAAGCTTTGTTAAAGGTTCTCAAGTTGCAAATTTCTCAAAATTTGTGCCATAAAAATCATAACTTAACTTAAAGTCTTTGTACATGATCTAGGCCATTGTCACGTCTCCTTGGGTCAAGTCTCGTCCTTTAGTTCTATCATCATAATTATCTTGACTTGGGTCAAGTAAGAAATCCATCATAACATAAACATACTTAACATAAGGTTTTAATAAAATATTTTATGCTGAAAATTAAAATCAAAATCATTCATATGTATGCTTATGTCATGCATGACTTATTTGGCTTTTCTGATCTATGTTACTTATTATACTAGCCCATACAATTAACCTTAGGTTTAGATCAAGGTTGTGCACCGGCCTTTCCTTCTGCAGCAGCATGGGGAGCTGCTAATAGTATTCTAGCATACTATGGTGTACCACGCTTAAGTTCGTGGCTCGTATGCCCACTCATAAAATCACATTGGTACTATGCATCTAATGACCATCTTATTAACTGCTCTAAGCTTATCTTACACTTGGATCTTATGCAAATGTATGTGTCTTATGCAACATTAGATGCATGGGATGCATGATATATACATATATACGGAATGAAAGATGATATATGACATGTTTACAAAATATCATGACATGTGTGGTACGTAAACACTAGCTTCCAAAAAATTAACTTTAATAATAATAATAATAATAATATATATAACTAGCTAATGTATGCTAATCTTATTTATGATCAAGCTACTTACCTTGCAGCGCTAATCCAATATTTACGACATGAAATCTATCACGTGAACTAGATGGAGAGAAAATGTGAGGGACGTTGTGAGAGGAATGAGGCAGTCGACTATTGGCATGGTGAACGCGGGACACACACGGTACTTGAGTGGGTATCTTGGGTTCAGCCGTTGCACTTACAAAGGTTTATGGTTTTTCCAAATAACACACATAAGAGAAGATATTTATAAAGAGATTTGGGAGAGGGTACCAATGAGTTCGAGTTCAAGTTGGACTTAATCATGATCATTCTAGAAGAGAGTTTGAATTTAAAAACACGATCTAGTAGTTCATTTAATGTAGGATTGACAGTGACTCAGATTGCGTAGGGACTTCAATCAGTGATGATTTTAAAATTGAAATGAATTTCTAATGGCCGATTTTTAAAATGAGTCTAACTCATTCAATAAATAATAGATGAGATTTAACCTAGTTATTGAGCGTAATTAAAATTCCTAATCAATTTCAGTAATTTATTGCTCATGGGCTTATCTAACGTGGCCCATTAAATATAATCTAGATCCATAAAAATTATTAATATTGCGAACTTAGAATTATTGGGCCGTGTCATTACAATGCTAGACCTAGCTCTTTGTTAGTCATCATTGTGATGTCCTATTGAACATAATCTCAATCTCTTCGTTGTGGTGCATATGGAGAGAAATAAATGACTGAAGTTTGATGACACCACAAAGAATGCAGTGGGCCTTGAGACTTTTTTTTTTTTTTTTCAATCCACTCTTCCTTTGGATAACGGCCTATGTTTCTGTCTTTAACTACCAGGATTTTCTTCATCTATTTACTTTCTCTAATTTTATTTGAAATCATTTACTCTCTCTAATTAGGTGTGATTGATGTATACTTTGTTATGGATAATGGATCTTCGATCATTAAGAAAAATGATCTTACAGATGTAAAAAAATGCATATAGAAAGGTGAGGAAAAGTAGTATGTGAAAAGGTTATTGGGAAGGCAAAGATGAGGGAAAAAAAGTTTCAGTTGGTTAGTTGGAAAAATGTTTGTCAACCGATGGATTGTGGTGGTTTGGGGATTACAGATTTAAAGGATTTTTTTTTATAAGTAAAAGATTTAAAGGTTTTTAATAGAGCTTTACTTGGGAAATGGCTGTGGAGATATCAATTGAAAGTAAAGCTCTTTGGAAAAATGTTATCGATGTGAAAAAGTGGAAGTTTGTGTTCTAAAGAATCTAGTGGAGTATACAGGGTGAGTTTGTGGAAATCTATTAGAAAAGGATGGGGTTCCTTTTCAAATAATTTCAGATTGAAGGTGGGAGATGGGAAGAGGATTCTCTTTTGGCATGATTTGTGGTGGGGGGATACTGCGCTTAAGCTGGAATTTCCTGCCCATTTCAGACTTGCAAGGGATCAAAATGCAGCTGTGGTGATTCTTACTGCAGCAGTAATAATGATATTGAATGGAATGTTATTTTTATAAGGGATGTTAATGATTGGGAAGTGGATGAAGTTAAGGCATTGCTGGTTAGAGTTTCCAGCTCAGAGTTGTTGCTAGGAAGAGAGGACAGCATGCTGTGGACTCCTGCTGGAAATGCTAAGTTTTCAGTTTCATCTTATTACAGAATTTTGTCAAGCCATAGTAGCTGTGTTTTTCCTGGGAAAAATATTTGGAAAGTGAAAGTTCCTTCCAAGGTTGCATTTTTCTGTTGGTTGGCATCTTTGGGTGAAGTGTTGACAATAATCTTAGAAGGAGATGAATGTATATTGCTGATTGGTTTGTTATGTGCAAAATGGATGGGGAATCAGTTAATCATCTCCTTCTTCACCGTGAAGTGGCAAGATTCTTGTGGAATGAGGTATTGAATTGGACAGGTTTACATCGGGTAATGCCCAAAGAAGTGGTGGATTTATTCGTAGGGTGGAAGGTTCTTAGGTTTTGAAGGACTGTGAGAATGCGGTGAGTGTTTGGAAAACGATTCCTTATTGTCTTGTGTGGCTCTTATGGCTCGAAAGAAATGGGAGATGCTTTGAAGACCAATAAAGTTCATTGATCTTAAGGACTTTTTCTTGACAACTTTGGGTTTTTGGGCCAAATCCTTTGTAATGGAGGATAACTTGCTGGTGTTCTAGTTTTCTGGTTTTAGTTTTCTTTTTGTCTCTAGAAGTTGTAGGTATTTCCTTTGTATATCTCCTGTGTACTTGGACTTATGCCTATTTCCTTGGAATTTTATTACTTATAAAAAAAGTGCCTATAGAAGAATGATCTTACATTCTTACTGATGTAAAAAAATGATCTTACCGATCTATACATATTACAACGAGCTTGTAGGAACCATTTAGTAGTGCTAGGGAAATAAGTGCCCATATTCTTCTGCTAGATGAGTGCAGTACAGAATCCAACTGTAATCATTTTCAGTTGCAAGTGGGCTCGAGTGTCTTTCCCCCCACTAAGGAACAAATAAAGGAAAAAAGCTTGAGATGATTTTAACTTCTTGGGAAGGTAGATCCTTTAAGCATTACTTGTTAGAAAAAAGATAGATCCTTAAGCTAAAAACTTTATCTCTGAAACCAGTTTGAATGAAGTATATTTGCATATATAAGTATTAACGTTATACCATCAGCCTTTGGCAAGCTCACTTCATTGTTAGTTTACAACAGCAGTGAAAGTTTTTTGCACCATGATTTTGGCATACCAGAATCTAGTCACAAGACTAATTCATATGAATGAAAGATTTTCATGATGGCTTGATCTTGGTCCAATTATATGTTTTCGTTTGTATTGATTGTTTTTTCCGTGAACGTTCAATTGTCCTTAGTTGAGAGGCAATTGTTTGTTGTCCGCTGATTGTAGATATTAGTGGATGCCTTCTTGCTGTGGCTGATGGGTTTGGATAGATGCAATGTGCTATACTTCTAGTATATATTCTGTAATATTTATTGTTGCTGTGTTTACTTATAAAAAAAAAAAAAATATTTATTGTTGCTGTGTTATTGTTTCTTCTGCCTTTTTCTCCCCTCTCATATTTGTGGTGAGACAGTAGCTACAAGTGGCAAAAATTTCTCTAGTGATTTAATTAATTCCTTTTCTTTATATTTTCACTTTTCCTGGAGAATGTGTTTCATCTCAACCCTTTCTAATGCAGATATGAGTTCAAACAAAATCATGCTGAATGGATTAGCTTGGTTAAACCTGTTTTAGATCCTGCCATCTCAGCACAAATATATGAAACACTGGAGATACCAGATACAGTTATTGAAAACTACAGATCGATCAGGGATGAAATGCGTTCGGCTATCCACTATCTTTTGAAGGTAATGCCCTATGTATGTTTAACGGTATGTTTTGGTCTCTGATTCAAGTTATCCATGTTGCAGACAATATAAGATCTGTAGCAACTTTTCAGTCTCTATTCATGGAGTTTCAATCTATATTGCTTTCAAGAAGAATAAATCTGGCTTTAGTTATGAACCTTTATGGCGGTGATTGGCACTGCACCGATTGAAGTGTTGTTTGTTTTAACGCAGTTGATTCATTCTGTAACAAAATAATGGCTTCTTGGGTACTGTTTTGTAACTTAGCATATTACCTTTGCAGGCACTGCTTTGTCGTTTTTTCCACAAACACTTTTAATCGTACCTGCTTTGTATTTAACATTTGTTTAGGATGATGGAATTCTGGTGATCCCTACCATTGCCGATCCTCCTCCAAAACTTGGTGGGAAGGAGATCTTATCAGAGAGCTACCAGAGCCGTGCATTTAGTTTGTTGAGTATTGCTAGCTTATCAGGTTGCTGTCAGGTGACTCTCTCTCTCTCTTTCTCACACTCACACACACACACACACACACACGCACAGAGAAAAGGCTTAACACAGTAATTTCTTATGTCCTGAATCCTCAATATCAAAAATTAACTGCTTGCTCTTTGTTAGGTTTTTCTTATACAGAGACGTGTACTGCTTAAATATCATCTCTGTTTTATGTCTCTTTTCAGGTCACAATACCTCTAGGATTTCATAACAAGTGCCCTATTTCAGTATCCTTCATAGCCAGGCATGGGGGTGACCGCTTTTTACTAGATACCGTCCATACCATGTATACATCTCTTCAGGAGCAGGTTGACATTGCTTCCAAATCTAAAGTATCAAAAAATGTTCTCAGCAAGGAGCAGTCTGCTGAGATTGCTAAAGAAAAGGTAAAGGATGGGTAACTAAACTCAATTAGGGCGGCTACATGTATCCTTTTAGGCCACTTAGCTCTATCTAGGGCATGGTTCTCTTTTAACTCTTTGGAATTCATTTTAATATACTTGTAGAGTTTGACCAGTAGTGCTAGATGTGCTAAGTAGTGTTATGAATGACCTGGTTCTTCAACCCCTGTATGCGTATGATTTTCCTTTCATAGGTGTTTTGTATTAATATATGTTCAAGCATTTGTTTTTATGTGATTTGTGCATTTACTTCTCCTAAATTGGATTCTATTGGGCTCTGTGGATCAGGGCAATGAAGCATTCAAAGATAAGCAATGGCAGAAGGCTATTGGCTTTTATACAGAAGCTATTAGACTTAGTGGCACTATTGCAACGTATTACAGTAACAGGGCATTAGCATATCTGGAACTGGGAAGGTATTATCATATTCTTGAGTTGAACTCCTCTTTTGGTTTTTGCTAAGTCGGGGTGAACTCCTCAGTTATTGCGTTGTTATCAAATGTATGACCAATCTATTTTTTCCCATATAGTTACCTCCAAGCTGAGGCAGATTGTAATCAAGCTATCACTCTTGATAAAAAGGTTACTTCTTTCTTCTGAAATCTCTTTTTGTGCATTGTTTTGGTCTAATTTTTGTAAGTAGTAAAATTAATGAATTGTCAATGCCAGCTATCCAAAAATGGTTTATACTTAATAGAGTTTGGCTTTTGTATTTAGTGCTAATTTGGGCTGCTGTTGTCATTGACTGTCTTATCAGAAAAAAATCCCTTGATAAAAACTCTTATAATTATTTTGTTTCAGCAATCATTTATTAAGCATTATGTAGTGAATGAGAGAAGTACGAGTACTCTCTGAATTTATACAATTGCAAGGTTTAGGTCATGTGAAGTTATTTAGCGGATATTCTATGCCAAAAGTAAATCATATTTGTAAGAGTTTGGTGCATGAGAGTCCTACTCTTGTTCTTTCACATTTGTTCCTCTAAGGGCCCGTTTGGATAGTGAGATGAGATGGTTTTATATGAAAATTGAATAAAATATTATTAGAATATTTTTGTAATATTATTATTATTTTGAGATTTGAAAAAGTTGAATTATTATTATTATTTTTTTGACAAGTGGAAAAAGTTGAATTGTTTATTATATTTTGTATGAAAATTTAGGAAAATTGTAATGTTGAGATGAGATGAAACCGTTTCTGTATCCAAATAAGGCCTAAAAGCTTATGGTAAATTTATATACATTATAAGATGTTATAATAACATGCATGCCTTGTGTGTTTTGCCTAAAGCGTGGTGATTGTTGCTGTTCTCTACATCCCACGCCTGGTATTGCATGGGAAGGGCTGTAATCTAGATGATGCTTCCATGGATTGGCATTATGTTGCCCTGATTTTTCAAGTGAACTTGTTTACCGATACAAAAAGAAAAAAAAATCAAATGAAAATAGCATTTTCAGGTGTAGAACTATGGTTGTAAGAAAAAACTGGAAAACCGGTTGAACCGGTGTGGTATTGGTTCTTAAAAACTAAAACCAAACATTCCATGAAATGATTCAAACTCTGAACATTCCATGAAATTATTTTCGGTTTCATAATAAATCATTAACAGCCCTCTCCTTACCCTTACTCTCCTAGCACTACCATCCCTAGATTTGTAGTTAATAGAGCACTCCAGCCTTTTTAGTTCTCTTTCCTTTTTTGCTGCAGCTTTAGCCGAAGCAGGTTGACCCGCTTCTAACGCTGTCATAATAGCTCTAAATTGTTCTTCATATCCTTCAATAGAAATCCCAACAACTTCTCTAAATTCCTCAATCTTTCTCAGCACCCAATCAGAAGAATTATCAGTCCAATCTGAACCTGGGTTAAATCCTCATAAGATTCTGAAATTTCTCCTGACTCATAAGAAACAGAATCTTCACCTCCCCCTAACACCATCTGTAAATCAATTGAGAGTACAAGGAACCTTTTCCACTGACAAGTCACTCCTCTGAAACCCTTCATCTCCCTCCACTTCAACATTTTCCCCAACCCTAGCCTCTTGAGACGACAAAAGAACCTCAACCTCCCTTACCGAAGCCAACCTCATAGCCATACCCTGCTCCGAAGACCCACCCACCTCCATCCCATCATGCGGAGGCTTAGATAACGTCAGAACACTACTGGACGACCCCCCCTTCACCCATCGACCTCTTTTGCGAAACCATTGGCTGGAACGAAACCTTCACCTTCCTGGGTTGAGCCTTCATTTGATTCGCAGCTTCTTGCGATGCCTTTACACTGTTCCTGGCCACAAATCTCGGCACCAAAATAGTCCCTGTTGACTCGTGCCTAGCCTGGGACCTCGTCTGTGGTTGTGGGCCAGGCCCTTGAGTAGTCCAGCTCATTGTAGCAAAAGATTTGGGCTTTTGAAGCCCACTTTCTCTTGGACCCGATAACCCTTCAAACCCTCCTTTTTAAGTCTCACCGATACCCAGCAACTGGTTTGGGCCTTTGGAGGGCCTAGCTAAGTGGTTTCCTTCACAGACTTATAAAAAATGGCCCACAAGACCCTTCCTTAACTTCAGCGGAATTAAAAACAAAATTGGGTCCTCGATCCCAACTCATCAAAATACGCAAACCCTCATCAATAGAGATTAGCAAACAATCAATTCTGCCTTTCCAACCCATTAACTCAGACCGAATGTGCAAAGAGACCCCTTAACTTCCCCTACTTTAGTCTACATCTTGGGACTCCAAACGACACCCTCTTCATCAGAAGACCTTTGACTGTTCATCTTCTTCAAACCCTCCTTCTCAGACCTCCTTGACGACACTACCATATCACTCTCACAATTAACAATTTAACACCATTACCAACATCTGCAAATTTCTTAGCAGCTGTCAAGTAAGGAGCTTACCTGGGATTCTTCTTCCTCACAACTCCAATAAGACCTTTGTTTTCAGTATCAGAAACACAGGATTTCAAACCCACAATCTCATGAGACTTCTTCACAAAACCTAACAAACCACTTCCATATCTCCCTTTAGGTAATACAATAATTCCTTTCCCCTTACCCTCACCCTCACCCTACTCAATCAACTTAAGAAACCTTCCATAAGAATTTTGAGCAAGTTGGATAAGGAACACTCTGTTACCCTCCCTTCTAGTCTGATAAAAAATTATTTTCCCCAAAAAACTCAGACATTCCTCAACCACTTTAGTCATCCAAATCACCACATCTCCACTAAGGTAAAGGACCTTAATGAATTTCTTACACTTTTCGATTATACAATAAAGATTACCTCCATTCCTTTTAAACTCGGAATACTTTGCTTCAACCCCAAAGCTGCAATCCATCGATAAACCACCAAACCAAAAGAACCAAAAGAAAGAAGAAATAGAGAGAAGAATATAAGCAATATTAACGATAATCCCGACAAGAAGTGCCAGAATTAGGAAGAGAAATTATGAGAGAAAAGAAAAGAAGGGAGAGGGAGGGAGCGAGCGAAAGACACAACAATGTCACCTCTAGTCAGTAAATTATTTAGCAAACCAGATCCTGATAATCTACGTGCTTTAAGAGCACTTTTGCTGTGTTTTGAAGCTGTCTCAGGGTTGAAAGATAATTTTTTAAAAGTCAGAAATTGTACCAGTAGGTGATGTTTAAAATATTTCAGCTTTGGCTAACTTACTGGGATGCAGAATTTCTTTACTGCCTTTGAAGTATCTTGGGCTTCCTTTGGGGGGCATCTTTCAAAGCAGCTAATATTTGGGATGGGGTTATAGAAAAAATTGAAAGGAGGTTGGCTGGTTGGAAAATGATTTAAGGGGGGAAGAGTAACTCTGATTAAAAGTACTTTATCAAATCTTCCCACTTATTTCCTTTCTCTTTCCCCTTCCGGCTAGTGTTGAAGAATTGGGAATTTATTTTGGAGTTTCTTGTGGGGTGGTAAAGGAGATGAAAAAAAGCTTCATTTGGTTAATTGGAAGAAGGTTTGTCAACCGATTGATTGTGGGAGTTTGGGAATTAAATACTTAAGGGTTTTTAATAGAGCTTTATTTGGGAAATGGCTTTGGAGATATCAATTGGAAAGAAAAGCACTTTTAAAAAATGTGATAGATGTGATATATGGAAGTGAGTGGGGTGGTTGGTGTTCTAATGAACCTAGTGGGGCTTTATGGGGTAAGTTTGTGGAAATTTATTATAAAATGATGGGATTCTTTTTCAAAAAATCTCAGATTAAAGGTGGGAGATGGGAAAAAAAATCTCTTTTGGCAAGATCTATGGTGTGGGGATTCCATTCTAAAGTTGCAATTTCTTGCCCTTTTCAGAATTGCAAGGGACCAGTATACTGCTGTTTGTGATTCTTAGCGTTGTGGTAATAAGAATCTTGAATGGAATGTTGTTTTTAAGAGGGATGTTAATGATTGGGAAGTGGACGATGTTTAGACTTTGCCGGTCAAACTCTATAACTCAAAACTGTTGGTAGAAAGAGAGGACATCATGGTGTGGATTCTTGTTGCAAATGGACAATTTTCAGTTTCTTCTTATTATAGAATACTGTCCAATCATAGTTCTTGCATATTTCCTTGGAAAAATATTTGCAAAGTGAAAGTTCCTTCTAAGGTTTTTTTTTTTTTTTTTTTTTGTTGGGTGGTATTTTTGGGCAAGGTGTTAACAACTGATAACCTTAGAAGGAGAGGTATGATCATCGTTGATTGGTGTGTTATGTGTAAGAGAAATGGGGAATCAGTTAACCATCTCTTTTTTCATTGTGAAGTGACAAGATTTTTGTGGAATGAGGCATTGAGTTGGACTGGTTTTCAGTGGGTAAGGCCCAAAGAAGTGAAGGATTTATTGGCTGGGTGGACTTGTTTTAAGGGCTGCAAGAAGGCGAACACTGTTTAAAAAATGATTCCTCTTATCTTATGTGGTGCGTATAGCTTGAAAGAACTCGAGAGATGCTTCGGAGACAATGAGCACTCTTTGGGTGATCTTAGGGGTTTCTTCTTGAGCAGTTTGGGTTTTTGGGTTAAAGCTTATGTATTGGTTGATAATTTTCAAATTCTGTTTTAGTTTCTTGGGGTTGTTTCTTTTTGTTATTTGGAAGATGTAGGTATTTCCTTTTGTATACTTCCTGTGTACTATGCCTACTTCTTTGGAATAAAATATTTTATTACTTATGAAAAAAAAACCAAAACCAAAACCGGTCATAAACCGGTGCGGTACCAGTTTTTTGAAAGCTGGTTTAAACCGAACAGGATCTGTATATATATTTTTAATTTTTTTATATTATATATAATTTTTATTAATTATATATATTACATGCTAAATTTCTAATTAATATAATGTGAAATTCTAACTTTATTATTCAATTCTATTAATCTTATAGCATAAAATCAATATACTAGTATAATTAGACACTAATGTTTCTAATTATACTATTTTAATCTGATTATTCAAGTTTATTATCTCACTAACAAGTTTGATGCTACTTATACCATACTAGTATAAAATGAACACTAATGAATTCATAATTGTTAATAGAAAATACTAAATTCTCACAATTAAGTTTAGTATTCAAAAATTATGATATTGAACTTATATAGTGTCACATGTGTAAGTGGTAAACCGGAAACTGGCAGACCGGATCGAAACCAGAAAAACTGAAATTTCCGGTTTTGGTGATGAATCTGTCTTTCGGTTTTTAAATTTCCAAAATCAGTTTATACCGGTTTGGTTCCAAAATTTTTCCAAAATCAGATTGAACCGAATCGTTTACACTCCTAAGTAGAACTGATGCTTAGAGAGTTAAAGTCAAACTCAAGCTTCCAGATTCAAGGTAGCGTTTACATGGAGTAGACAGGATGGGGGAAGAGATCAGCAACAGTAAAAACTTCTCATGTCTGCAACCATGGTTGTTATTGGTTGATAAAGATAATCTTGACGGTCGATTTTTTCTTCTGTGGGGCATATCACGAGGATACTTAAAAACACTGTCTTGCTGTTTCCTGCTGTTGACAACATCCATGCCTGGAGACAGTATAGTTGTCTATCTAGCGGAGATTTATCATACGTTGTATTCAGGTAGGTAATTTTAGGATAAAAAAGGGCACAGCATTGACTACAGAAATGATGACTCTATGAGGGTTTCAACTTCCAAAATTTGTCTACCTAGTCTGGCCAAGTTCTGCATATTCCTAAGATTTCAATTTTATGGTTGCTACTTGTCATTTTGGTATGCTAAAATAATTGTTTTCTAATTTTTCTTCAGAATGTAAAGGCCTATTTACGAAGAGCCACAGCAAGAGAGATGCTCGGCTATTATAAGGAAGCAATTGAAGGTAATTACTTTTTTTTTTGGTTGTGTTGTTTCCTAAATGGTTTATAGTAGAGTAATGTCTAATCATTTGCTCCTTAGTTATTGACGACAAAGTGGCCCTATTAGGAATGTTGTAGTGCTTGTAGAGAATCTTAAGCTGGAGAATGATACTCAACTAAGTTAATTTAGTTCGGGCTTGGTTTTAGATCCTCATCAATAATCAGAGTTGCTCACATGTAGTGTTTTTCATCATTCTATTGTATATAAAAGCATGCTCCCTATTCTATTGTATCTTAATCCACTACTACTGCCCATGTTATTTGAACTGGTTTTCACTCTTTCATTTTGAATAAAATCACTTTTTAATCCAGTGCATTTAACAGTCTCCATAGCAAATGATTAAATCATAACAATCTTAAACAAGTTTCCCTTCCCTTTTCCTCAATAGGACCTGACTCTACCTCTGGACAAATGAAATTGTTCTATTATATCTTTCCTAGTAATCCTGCCTACCCATTTTAACATTCCTCAATCCTGTTCTTGTCAAAAAGAAAAAAGAAAAAACATTTGTCGATCTAGTTACTTTATGTATGTGTTGCTTTTAGCTGCCTAACATTCTGTACCATAAAGCATAGCTTGCCTTATAGCCGCCCTATGTAATTTTCTCCCTAACTTGGGGTATTCGATGAGCGACATCCTCCATATCACATCCGTGTGAAGTTTTGGTCCAAGATGCCAAAAGTAATCACTCTTTGGTGTCTCTAGACTATCCCTTTTTAATATCCCTCACTATTAAATTTTTTGTTGAACTCGTACTTCCCATAACCTAGAACCTCTAGATTCTAGAATGTGAAGTATCCCTCCAAATTTCCCGTATGGAGTTAACTCCCACTTTAGTATCATCAACCAGCGCAATATCATTTTTGAAATGCATATACTGAAGAACGTCAACCTTGATGATTGAGTAAGTCCATCTATTATCCATCCATCCAAAGAGATATACACTTAATGGCAAACTTGTGTGCATGATTCCCATGTCACACTGGGATCAAACTGTGATTCAAGTGGGAGGCCATGGTGATGGGTTTCTGTGCTAGTCTACCCAGGGTTTTAGGTTCCATGGGTGAGTTCTAAGGGCTCTTTCTTTCGGGGTGGTTCCCTTGTCATAGAAAAAGAAAAAAAACGAAAGAGATGCACTGCTGATCCTTAATGTAAACCTATATTGATAAGAAATTCCCTTGTTATACTTGTTCTCACACTAGCTACATCTCCATTTTATATATTTACTGTAGTGAAATCCACTAGAGGCACTCTTCTTTTCTGGAACTTATCACATTCCCTCTCTAGGTACCGCATCACTTTTCATGCAATTTGCAAAGATAACTGATGAATTATTTAACCGAATAGCCAAGAACTTTGGAGAATAATAATAAGCAAAAGCTTTGTTAACCTGGTAGTAGTTATTTTCTAGGGCACCTCTCACGTTTAGTTTCATTTTTTGAGTCATTTGTTTGATTGTGTTTTAATCCTGCAGATTTTAGTTATGCACTTGTCCTTGAGCCAACAAATAAAAGAGCATCACAATCTGTTGAAAGATTAAGGAAGCTATTTCAGTAGATTATGGAAGATTAAGCAAAACTTCTTGGAGGCTCAAGAATGGTTCTCCTCCTGCAGATCCGCAGATCCTTTCAAATGGTTGATGGTCGGCATACCTTGCAACAATCTCATTGACAATTGTTCTTGGAGCCTTCTTTACGAGCAAGTGCGGAGAATATTTTCCTACAGGAGAGAAAAAGGAAAATACAAGAACATTTTCTTTCTTTATCGAACTTGGTATTATTTTGTTGCTTAATATAAATTGTGGGATTATAGTTCAATTTTGTTTATTGTAGAATTTTGCATTCAGGATGTACTGCTAGTTTTGAGGTGAGGTTAAATGCTTATGGTTGGTATAGGTTGGAGATAACTTCTTGTGGAATTGGCGCTTCTTCATAGTGTACTTTGCCAATTAAGTTGTCAAAAAAAAAAAAAAAAAAATTGTCAATTGTATCTCACTCATTGAAATTTCTTAGTCAATGCAATTTTGTGAACTCATGGGTTCAAGTGGCAGGAGCATTCTCGTGAGGGAGAGATTGTTGGGGGGTGACAGAAGACTTGTGTCTTCCTTACATCAATTGATTGTATTGACAACTCAAAACGATCGACTACCTAAAACAGAATAATCCGAAGAGGATGTTAAAAATTTAAAAGGGAAATGTAATATTTGAGATTTGAGTGTTAGTAGTGTAGGATTTTGATTTAAAATGATTACAATCGACTCCAATGGTTAGAAACCAACAATGAATAATTACAGATCTAGTTAGTTGTTGAACGCCGGTTATGAATGAATGAAGCTTAATTTTATCGAATATTTGATGTTAAGGTTAGTTCCAATTTGTGCATCTCTTTTGCCTCTAGTTTTTGTAATAAATTTGTTTTTACAAGTCATCTCATTTCATCTTATCTTTGTTATTTTTTCAAATTCTCATATAAAATATAATAAACAATGCAACTTTTTCAAATTACAAAACAATTTTTTCAAATCTCAAAATAAAATTAATATGAACAAATTATTATAATAATATTTTATTTAATTTTTAATTTTTATCTAATTTATCCATGAAAACAAACCAGGGCGTAAAAGAAAATCAAAAGTCTGCACTTAGCTTGTATTATAAAAGACTAGCAAGTCGGGTGCGTTTGGATGTCGGACTGAGTTAAATTAAATAAAATATTATTAAAATATTAGTTTTTAATATTATGAGTGTGTTGGAATTTGAAAAAGTTGAATTGTTTATTATATTTTGTATGAAAATTTAAAAAAATATATGAAAATTTGAAAAAGTTGTAATGATGAGATGAAATGAGTTGAAGAGGATTTAGTAACCAAACTAAGCTTTGTCTTGTATGCATTAATGTTTTCTTGTAAAACTATATTCTTGGCTATTTTAATATTTTAAAATTCTCATAATTTCTTTCTAAGAAATCATTCAAATGTAAAATACTTAATTTTTTCATATAATTATTATATAAACATAAAACCTAATACAACTTCCCTAAACTTAAAAAACAAACAAAATAAGCAATATAACTTTTCTAAATTTTAAAATAATTATATTAAAAGTTATATTCAAATAATTTTTTAACCTGATAATAATTTTTATTTAATTTTTTCTTTCTTATATTCACAAAATTTTCAGATGTTCTAAGATTCCAATTTAGCCCTAAATGAATAGAAAAGGTTTCTACTTCATCCTACAATCTCTCTTGCTGTAGATGCTCATTCTCCTTGTCTCTTTCATTTTCTTCTACTTTTATGGTCTTTGTTGGCACTGAATAATATATTATTAACAACTGTTGGGATCTCTAGGATTGATATTTGGCAATTATTAAAAGACTGGCAACAACTAAAGCATTGACTTTTTGGGAATTCCTTTTATTTTTTATTTTTGGGGGAAAGTATTTTATTCTTTTTGGGAAATCTTACAATTTGTTTCTGGTACAATGCATGTGTGCATAATTCCACGTGGGGTATCTTGTGTGGGTGATGAGAAATTTTGGACTATATTTTGAAGAGAAGTGCGATATGTATTTATTTTTACAAGATTTATTTTGTTAGTTTTTTTTTTTGAAAATTAATTTTTGAATTTTAAATTTCATAATTTTCAGCATATTAATAATGACATGTAGAAAAATAATTTTTTTTTTAAATTTTCTTTTTTAAATACATTTAACATTTTTATATATTGAATCATGCCGTGGATAACCTACAAATAACCAGTTTTCAAGTAAAGACTTCTCAAGTCAAAGTCTTCCAAGTTTGTGAAAGGTGGTTAAGGCCAACTCCCCAACCATCATAAATGTTCAAACTCAGATGATTTCTTTTTAATTTTTCTTATTTTCAGTAAAATCTGTTGATATATTATATTTTTAAGTATCTATTTATTTAAATGTAAAATAAAAATGATAAAACTTAATAGAAAGAGTAGTATTACTTGGAAAAATATTTAAATATTAAACTTAAAATGTTGATAAAATAAAATGTATGTGATGTTAATATTAAAGAGTAATGCTTAATACAAATTAAGTTTATAGGCCGATTTATAAAAAGAAAAGTGCTATAACTATAAAGAGATTTTATAAAAATAAACTCATTAATTGATGTATTTTTGTGTGCAATAACCGACTAAAATAATTTTATAATTGATATATCACATCAAAATATATTAATTTATAAATTTATTTTTATAAAAGAATTCAATTTTTTATGTCTAAAATTGAAAATTTTAATTACGTATTTATTGTGATTGGTTAGAAAGTTAAATTTAAATTTAAAAATAAAAATAATCAATAAATATATATTAATGCACAAATTAATTTATAAACCTACTTATATGTGATATTGCTTGTGCCAAACATATTTCTTTATAAAATTGGATCTATTGGAAAAAGTAAAATTTGATTGCACTTTTTGCAGCGAATCTCGGTCACTTTGGCATATACCAAACTGACATACCCAAATCATTTTTAATAGGAATAAAATAATGAGCAATATTAAATACATTCTTAATTTTAAAAACTATAATACAAATTTAGTTTTAAAAAAATAGAAATTATAATAATAATTTTTATAAATTAATGTTATTTTTATTTATTAATAAAATTATAATACAGTACTACATTCAAGATTGTAATAAAAATTTTCTAAAATAATTTTATATGAGAAATGTTGTACAGACAGAGTTTCACGGGTTCAGAAACATTTATCGTCCACTTCTCCTTTGACTGGCTACCGGATCTCCATGTCACTTTCCTCCTCTCTCTCTCTCTCTCAATCGACCATCTTCTTGAGATCTACCGACCATGTATACCGAATGATATATTTTTTAATTTAATGATTAAAAAATTATTTTTAAATGATGATATATATATATATATATTAATTTTAAAAAATATAAAAAAATAAATAAAAACAAATCCAAAAATAAAAGAAAAAAATTGCTCTATTCCATAAAAACTTGCGTTACATCTTCGAGAGATGTAGCATGACTTGAAAAGAAATGGAAATGCTTTATTAATCGAATGAGATTTATCGAATATGTATACCGAATGATAATATATATATATATTTTTATCTAATGATTACAAAATTATTTTTAAATGATCATATAATTATTTTTAATTTTATTTAAAAATATAAATAAGATAAATAAAAACAAATATGAAAAAATAGAAAAAAAAAATTGTCTTATTCGATAAAAACTCGTGTTACATCTTCGAAAGATAAAGCACAAGTCAAAAAAAAAAAAAAAGATAATAATAAGCTTATTACTTTATTACTATTTATTTATTATTTTTTTATATTCAAATTTATTATTTTATTTTAAGTATTTTTTTAATATTCTTAATTATTAAGAAAAAATTAAGAAAATATATAATCTTAATAATAATTATTTTTATAATTATTAAATAAAAAAATTAAATAAAAAATAAAAAATAAAAAATATATAAATAATAATAAGATTGTAAATCCATCATTTTAAAAGTAAAGAATGTGTGGCTCCGGTTCATCGTTCAAATCGAAAGCGACTGCGAGTGAACACCCGAAGACTTTTCTGTCTCTCACCGGTGGGGCCCATTCTCTTTTTTTAACTACGGCACGTTTATACGATGAGCTAAGTTTTTTAAGAAAGGGATGATCCTCCCTTCAATTATTTTACAATATATTTTATAAAATATATATTTTTAAATATTATTACATAAAATATTATGAAAATAATGTATATTGATTATTATTTTTAATAAATAATAAGTTGTGATAATTAAATAAATTTTGTATGATCACTTAAAATAATTTTTGATGAGTTAGAAGGTTAAAATGAGTTTAAATATATATATATATAAAATTAAAAAAATTAAATTTAATATATAAAGAAGTATTAAATTAAAAAATTGTAACTCTCACATATAATTTTTTTGAATTAATTCATATTAATAATTTGAAATTTTATATTAATATGTTACATCTAATTTAAAATTAAATTAAATTGATTTCAATATGTTTTAATATCCAAACTGGTCGTTACGTTAGTATTTGAATATTAAATTGAAATGAATTGAATTTTTTATAAATAATAAATTAAAATAAAGAAAATAAATTGAATTTTGTGAGATACATTTAAAATAGTTTAAATATATTTGATGTGAAGATGAATTTAAATATGTTTATAAAAAGTTTAAAAAATTATAAATTTTGCGTATAAAAATGTTGAATTAAAAAAATTATTATTCTTAATTTTGAATTAAAATTAATTTAAAAATTAAAAATTAAATTAATCAACTCAATTCTTTCTAATAACCAAAGGCTGTAGATGATGGATGAGACAGCTGAATCAGCTGATATTAAAAATGGTTTTTGTAGGGACAGGGAGTAAAGAATTGACTGAAACTGGTTTGTTGTATAAAAAAGTGAAGGAAAGGAGGGAAACGCAAAGGATCTGTCAGATTCTTCAGCCACCGGACGCCGGTCGTCGTCCCAAATGGACAATTTGCTCGGACTCCTCAGGATCCACGTCAAACGTGGCGTCAATCTCGCCGTCCGCGACGTCTGTAGCAGTGATCCTTACGTTGTCGTCAAGACGGGCAAACAGGTCTTTCCCTTGATCCTTTCTTTTTCTCTTTCCAGATATGGGTATGTTTTCAATATGATTCTTGTGTTAAATACTATCAGCCTTTTCGATTTCTTTCTTAAATACTACGTTGTCTGAAGTTTTCTTGCAGGGACAGATATAATTCAAAAAGAGTAAACGTATCCGACCAAAACCATGTCTTACTTTTTAAGGATCTGGACATGTTTCACTGCTTTATTTATTTTATCATATAAACGTTTTACTTATTGATTGTTGCAAAAGCGATCAACTTTGAGTCTAAAGAAGAGAATGTTTTGAGTTTCACTAACAGCTGGAATCTTTTGAGAATAACGTAGCTGAATAATTATGTTTTAAAATGGATAATAATACATTCGGTCGTGGAGGTGCAAATCACGTATAGTCGTTTTGAAAAAAAATGGAATCCATTATTATAAAAGTTAATTTTTTCTTGTAGGTCTCGTATATATATATATTTTTCAAAGCGACCGTATGTCGCTTGCCACAGTTTACTATTGCATGTATCATTTTTCTTTAAATTTTAGAGACATCTTAACTCAAAAGGGAACTTTTTTAAAAAAAGAAAAAAGAAAAAAGAAAAAAGAAAAAAACAAAGATATGGGCCTTTAACCTTAACTCAGGAGCCACTTCTTTTATCATCCTAAAAGAAGGATGGCCTAAAGTGCCAAGTGGGAGTTGTTTTGTTGCCAAGCAAAGCTTTGTATGGAACTTAAATTTGTAGAGGCAGATAGACTGTACTAAATAATCTTAAGAAGGAATTTAGTGATTGTTGTGTTAAAGATAGTAGAACCGGTATGTTATGGCTGGCTAGCCCCATTTTTAACAGTTTTGGTTTCATCACCATTGTAAGGTTGTTTAAGACAAAGTAACCCCTAGGGGTTGGCCCAAGTGATGAAGGTCTTGGTTTTGGAGTATCATTCCCTTCAAAGTTCAAAGTTTAACACCTCATGGGTGCAAATAATTCTTTGGGGCCACATCCCCAGGTGAAAAGCCAACGATTTAATTCGTTTCGTGTAGGGAAACTTCCGAGGGTGCGGTGTATGGGATTGGGGTTTACTCTGCAAGGGTGGGTCCGAAGAGCCTGGCTTTGGAGAGGTTTCCTGACATGAAAAAAAGGTTGTTCAAGACAAAATGTTTTTCTCTGCCAAGAGCCAACTATGGCTACATGTTTATTGGTTCCACTATCCATGAACCATATTGATCCTCCATAGAAGCATTTTTCTGAGCTGGAGAAGTTTCCTTTGTAGGAGAAATACATAGGGTGATTACCATCTAAAGCCTGCAAATCTAGAATCGTGCTATACCTGTGTTCTGCTTGCTTCGATTGTTTGAGAATTGTTTGAGTGCAGAGGATTTTTCCTGATTAGAGAATTCCAGTGGGAGTGTCTAGGTATTTTGCTTGAACTTCCTATTTGGTCCACCATTCTTCTGATTGAAGAAAGCAACTTGACCCACTTCACGAGGTATGGATTGAGTTTGATGTTGACTTACAATGAGAATCAAGAATTCACTCTGAAATTCTGTGAAATTCATATGCTTATCCTAGTGGGAAGATTAAAAGAAGCAACAAAGGGATGATAAACATTAAACAACATTTGATTCACGAATAACCTTAGATAGATGGTCATCTTTTTCAACTTTAGATCAGTGCTCAGCACATTGATCCCTGAGTTAAATTCTGCAACTTTCGCTTCAAGTACGACACTCTGGATCGTGAGTGACATATTGGTTTGTCAAGGCTGCACAAACCTGGCATGGGGGATTTTAGCCCATAAACCGAGCACAGCACCCTTTGGGACAAAATAGCAATCATCCAGCAAAGTAACAGCCAGCTAATGCTTTTGTTCCAGATACTAAACTATTCAAGGTAGTAGTCACCTTACCTTCGTCATGAAGTTGGTTCTTAGAAGGACAAGAATTTGTGCCATACAGAATACTCAACAAATTGTGGTTGAGCAGGATTGGTAAAATCTGAATCACGTCAAGTAATTAGTGAAGTAATTTCGATATATGATTTTATTTAGTTTCAATTTATTTATTATCCCTCATCCGGAAGTTAACCTTTTTCTTTCCTTGGGCATCCCATCAAGTTTAATTGATACCAAATGCAATATAATAGGAAAAGTATAGCTGGAAGAAGCAGGAGAACTTGATGTGGCCATGGTGGGAAAATATCCTAGGGCAAGATATATGGACAATGATTACATTGACTCCGACAACTGTTTCTATCTGTTACAGAAAATATTCCCAGGTGTACAAAGGAAATAGGGGAATGTTAATAACAACTGAGGCCTTTTATCCTAGCAGATAAGTCACAATGGGAGATATCAATCTGATTGTCTTTACTGCTATGCTGAACGGATGAGCTGGAGTGAGTTGAGTGACTTGGCGTGGGACTAGATTGAGCTGGATGACTTGTAACGCGACTTCTTGGCTTACATATACTATTTATTGTTCCTTCCACTTATAGTTGTTCAGTTGTAAACTTATATGTATTGGGCTAGCAAGACGGTTCATTAATTTTTAGTTTGTTTCATAAATTTTCTAGGCAGTAATTTTTGACAACTTTTTGTTCGGTTCTAATTACAATTTAGTGTGAACATTTGATGCAGAAACTCAAGACACGTGTCATTAAAAAGGATGTGAATCCTGAGTGGAAAGATGATCTAACTCTGTCAATTAAAGACCCTAATCTTCCAATCAAGCTGGTAAGTATTTTGTTCACTGCCCACGTTTATCAAAATATGAAAATCCTTATAGAAACCTTTTTAAGCTTGAAAATGTGGTGCTTTGTATTCTCAAAAAAGAAAGGATCGCTTTGTATGGTGACTTTAAATTTTGTGCTGCTCTAATGGTGCTCTTAGAATTTTGGTTAACATGGGAGCAAAGTACTGGATCTTCGAAGAATGTTGGACTCTGGTTTGTTTACAAGACATCAACCATAGGAAACAAGAGTTTTTGAGTACTAATATATCTGGTGACTGCAATCTCATATATAGAACGTGGTCTCATCCCTATCAAATTCATTATGGTTGCATCACATATACGAAGCTTTGCTATATAGCTAGAAGGCAATAACAACACTAAACAATTCACTAACCGATAATTAGAAGTGACTTGTGTAGAGTGAAAAAGATAAGGGACCAACATCCTGTACATTTATGCTCTTGATGATGGCAAATATGTTAATAAAAGCCACCTAATAGCTGTTCATTCTCTTGGGCTTTCTCTCTCTTCTGTCTTCCACTTTTCTATATTGTTTCGTATGCTTTACCCCTATTTATACGTCAATGGTCATTGTTTCTTGTGATTGCAGACTGTTTATGATCATGACACATTCACCAAAGATGACAAAATGGGAGATGCTGAGTTTGACATCAGGGCATATATAGAGGCCTTGAGGATGAATTTAAGAGACCTCCCAAGTGGCACCATAATCACAAGAGTACATCCAAGCAGGCAAAACTGCTTGGCTGAAGAGAGTCACATAACATGGAGCGAAGGCAAGCTGGTCCAAGATCTCTGCCTCAGATTGAGAAATGTGGAAAGTGGGGAAGTGGAAATCCAATTGCAATGGATTGATCTTCCTGGTTCTATGGGTTTGTAAAGTATGTGAACACTCCTTTATTTGCTTTCCTTCACTTGTTGTGTGTGATGAACTTGGCTTGTATTTCAATCGTAATTATTTCAAGCTTCTACAACCCTACATCTTGTGATCTCACTGTACATAGACGTGTGATGAACTTGGCTTGTATGCTTTCATGTTGGGCTATTTGTATCCAGTTTGTAGCTCATTATGTAGGTTTGAACAATTTTAGGTGTTAATGTTACCAAAATTACTATATTGCATGTGCTCTATCATCGTTTGCTGTGAATCCTGGAGATGTTTGGAGAATGAGATAAGATGAGAATTTTGTGAATAATAGTAAGATAATTTGTGAATAGTAGTGAGATAGTTTGGGATAAGTAATTATTGGGTTTTGGAAAAAGAGAGAATATTATAAAGTTAAATTATTATTAGAATATAATTTTTTAATATAATTTTTGTTTTGAGATTTGAAAAAGAAATTTTGAGTTAGGAACGTTGTAATGATTAGTTTGAAAGTGTTTGTGTTTGAATAATGTTTGGAAGGAAATGAGATGAGATGAAAAATATTTTCAAACATCCCCAATGAGATGCAGTAAATGAAGAAAAGTTGTGCATTTTCTTTGCTTTGCTCACTAAGATCATCCTCTGTTTCTGAGATTTTTATAAGCATTTTCACTACATCCTGTGTTTTAAAATGTTCATTGCATATTTTTGGCTGCAAATACTCTGAAGGGCATTATGTTATGACTTTGCAAAAGCCTAAACTCTTACTAATCTGTGATAAAAGATAACAAAATCTAAAATCTAAAATAAAAAGTTTAATTTTCATACTTACTAAAAATAGTGACAAAATTTGGGGCTCTGAAAAGCCAATAGTCATTAGTCCCCCCTTGTCTGTTCACTAGGTAACATCATTCATAGGTTTCTTTCTCCTCTTTTCGTTTATTATATATATATATATATATATATATATATATATTTCCTTGCTCGAACTTTTTTATGCATTTATGATTAAGTTGTCTAAATGGAGGAATGACAATTTTCACAACTATTATTTTTATTATTTATTTGCAAAATACAACTCCTGAGCGTTGGATCAACTGATAAAAGCCTTGGGCTTGGATGTATGTTCTCCTCAAATCTAAGGTTCAAATCTCCTTAAGTGCAAACAATTTCTAAACACCATCAGATGAGATATTTTTCCTTTCAAGTATCCGATGTGCACTTGTGGAAAGTTTTTTGGCTAAAAACCTGTGCACTCTCGAGATTGGTCAGGACACTCTGTTCTCGAACACTTAATTGGTGCCAATAAAAAAATGATTTATTTGCAAAATACTTTGTCTTTAACATCTCTACCTTATCAGATCCAAGAAATGTCTAGTTCCATCCCCTCAAAATAAATCCACTAGCAATGGTAGGGTAAATGAACCACATTAATGTGGAACCCAGCCCTAGTTGCTTCATAATCTACCCCGGCTCTGGATATGGACACATGCAGCTCTGTTGTCACCTATCATCTTTTTTTCTTCTAGGCCACGGCCCATCTCCTTAGTCTTCAAAATTATGACATGATCTTACAATTGGGTTTCTTTATATCATAGAGAATAACTACTTCCCATCAATTTTCTTTGTCTTTGACATTTCTCTATCTGGAAGGAATTTGAGAGAACCATGCATGTTGGGATGCTTTTCATAATATATTATGGGGATGTTAAATCCAATGACACAGTATTTGGTAAGTTCTTGTATATATGATTTTCATTGTTAAGAGCATGTTGCATGGATTAAGATCTCTTAAAAGGTCTCGTTTATTTTCACAACTATTTTCAACTTATTTCATTTTAAATTATTATATTCAAACAACTTTATATTCAACTTTTAACTTTAATCTCAACTCAACTTATCTTTAAAAGCAAATAAGGTTTAAAAATTCTTGTTCGGACTCTGAAGTTTGGAGTGAAGCAATTTATTGAATATTTAGTAATACTCTTGAAAAACTCACAGATGGTAATAAATATTTCTCTCCCATTTTAGGCCCTAGAATATGAGCTCAAAGCTCTAAAAATCAGAATCTCTACTACATAGAAACCTAATAGCATAAATTCTAAGATCTAATTCATGTTTTTTCTATTTTTCTATTTTTTTTTTCTTTATACTGTCTTTGAACATCCATTTATATGATGTTTGTATCTTCGAATCTCTGCATATATAGTCACTAGATAAGTCTCTTGGACATTAGGCTTTGTAATTATCTTAAATGGTTCAATCATTTTACAACTATGATGTAACTGATCAAGTTGATCTTAAATTTGCAAAATTTGACAAAATGGGTTGTCGTCTTTCTCGACGTCGACCCATTACTTTTCGAGATATTTATAGTGGAAAAGACCCTCCTTCCTGCCCCGATATCAACCCAAAGCTAGCAACTATTAAAATATTATATTACTCAAATAAAATGGGGATCTTAGATTGGTCACAGTCACATATATTGTTATCGATGAAATATAAAGGATATGATCTCTCCCTGATTTGAGGAACATCGGAATATTGCACCACACATTGCTCAATAAAACACATGCGTGTGCTATTAAAGTTATGATAAATTTCTATGAAATATTGAAACGTATAAAATTATCTAGATTATCCTGATCTAATACGAGTTCCTAAGCAAAGTCAATGTTGGATCTTTTGGAATTCAATGTGCTTTCCACACAAATTCATGTTCCATTCTCCAACAATATTGAATAATATATAGTTTTATAGCCCTATATGCATGCATGCATGCTAGGAACAATACCAATGCAAATAACATCTTTTTCTGACATTTAGGAAACTTTATACCTTAAATAAATTGCTTTTCATCCCATGAAATATTAATTGGTTTTCCTACTTATTCACATGGGGAGCTCATTAATCAGCCATAGAATGTGTGTCAATTAAATGATTTTTTGTGTGCTCCTTTGTCTGCTAAAATAGCTGCATAAAGAATTTCCTTTTTTTAATATATTTTAATGTTTCAACACTTCATAATTTTTGTCTTACCCACCATTTACGTGTATATACTTTGATTTGTAATATTCAAATTTTAAAATTTATCTTTTAAATTAAATAATATTACGTAAATAGTGTGGTATAAAGACTTTTAGCTAAAATTATTAATTAATTATATATATATATATATCGAACGTAGGGGTGGAACTACATGTGTTGTTGGGCGGAATTAATTATATATATATTTTAATTATATATATTAAAAAATATATAATATACCAATATATATAATGTTTTATATATGTAATTAAAATTTTCTCCTAAATTATTTAAAAAAAAACCTAAAACTTTTACTAAAATTATCGTTTTAAGTTTGAAGGAAAAATTCTAAGTTAATTTTTTTTTTTTTTTGCAATGACTTTTAAAAAATTATGAAAATCATAAGAAAATTAATTTTATAAAATGATTTATAAATATATAATATATAAAAAATACATATTATTTATACCAGCGCATATAACACACTATATCAATCGCCAACAAATATCAGATCCTAATTTTACCCGTGACAGAAAGGTTTCTATGATCCCATTATAACTCTGGAGAAAAAATTTTCTAAGCCACATTTTCCAAGAGATCAATCACAATCAGTAGTACTGCTACTGCTTTGGATTAATCTGATTTACGTGTGATATGCCGAAAGCTGCATGTTGCTTATCTCATGAAACTTTAATGATCCATGGATCGATCAATCTCAGCAGACTGAATATAATTTGGTCAACTTCGATATAATGTCTAATGCTTTTCATGCAGAAAACTTTTGCTACTAGCTAGCTGTGCCTGATCTCGTAAAAAGCTTTGAACCAATGGTGGAGATAGTGCCACCCCAATTCTTTATTTATTTTATTATTATTATATATCGAAAAACCATTAAAAGATTTTATAAAAACAAATTCATAAATTAATAAAACCATTATACTTTTATTTTATTATATAAAATATGATATATTTATCACTATTAAATAAATAATTTTTTATTTGATAATTTTTTATATTTAATAATGATAAATATGCAACATATTACATGGTAAATTAATGAATGTGTGATAATAATATAGTGTATAATATTACTCGTTAGATATATTTATAATAAAAATAACTGTACACAATTTAACGTACGTATTACATCAAATTAAGTCAATTTATGTATTTATTTTTGTAAAATATTTTTATGATTAAAATATTTATCTTATTTAAATATTTAGAAATTAACCCAAACGATATATATGGGACAAATTAAAGCTAAAAAAATATTATTATTATTATTATTTTTTATAAAAAAGGATGAAGTGCATGCATGCATTCCTTTTTATACTCTTAGGAAACACAAACCCTATTGCAGTGCGTGCAGTTAAGCATGGTGTTTGGGGCTTCGAATTTCGAATGAGTTGTGGGGCTGACACGCCAATCCTTGTCCCCACTTTGGCTTTTATCCTTTCCCACCCCAAAACCCTCAATCTATCATTAACTTCAACGCATGCTTCTGCGTTTTTAGCACTTCTAGGATGTATGTATTCATACACTTTATATATATATATATATATATATATATATATATATTTCATTTCATTGAACAAACCCCTTTAGTTTATTTTCTCTCAAGCCAATCATATCCTAGCGTATGAATATATATATGTATATAGTTATAATATATTATGTATATACGTATATTCCGATATTTTCTTCTGTTGATTAATTCCAAGAACTTTATTTATATGCCACCAAATTATATGATGAGGGATTTTTTAGCTACAAAAAATATATAAAAGTAAATTTATAAATTGAGATATCTTGATATAATACGTTAAATTATAAAATTATTTTTATTATAAAATACATAAATCTAACGTCATATGAATTCATATACTTAAATATATGAATTGTTGTAATTGGTATCCTTTAATTTGTTGTTTCCCCTCATTATTTTGGATCTGTGAAAGTCTTTTATGATCAGGCTCTTTTCCCTCATATAAATTATTGAGCAATAGTACTCATATTTAGCAAAGATATCAATTGTTCATTGGTGAAATTGAAAGGTCAAAATTAGCTGGATGTAGAACCTCCATGGTAATGATTTATTTAATTAATTTATAAACTGGGGACACAAAATGCATGCATATATGTAATCTTGCCTCTGATCAATAAATATTGCTTAATTTTGAATTGTAGGAAAAGCCAATCATCTTGCTTTCTACTAATATTCACTAATTTCATGAATATTTATTGAATATCCCCTATTAGTAATCAATGAATAAGGGAATATTGTTTTGGATTAAAAAACACTCTTAACTCATCTCATCTAATCTAATAATTACATTTTTCTCAAATTTTCAAACAAAATATAATAAATAATCCAACATTTTCAAATTCCAAGTAAAAAATTATGTCAAAATTTTCTATTGTAAAAATATTTTTATTCAATTTTTTTTTTAATTTTTTATCTCATCTCAACTCAATTCACTGTCCAAACTTTCCCGCTCTATTCTAAAGATTCTACACCAAAATCATTCACATGATATAATTTGATTTGAAAAATAAATATTAAGATTTAAATTTTATAAATCAAATTATGTTATGACTATGTATAAGTCTTCCTCAGTGTATGATATTTAACAGTCTTTTTCTTGTTTGGTACAAGTCCAATATGTCTACTTTCACAAAGCTTCCGATGATTGATGGTTGTTTATAAAAGTTTGGCTGGCTAGCTTGGAATATGGTAATAGGATAGGCAAGTTAGGCAAAATTAGCCACTACCGGTATATATGTTAATTCATTGAGGCCAATTATTGAGAACTAGCTACTTTCTAGCATTAATTTCAAACAACTAATTATTTAATAAAGGGGAAAATTTTTATCTTTTTTAAAACAAAAATTCTATATGCAATTACTTTTGCATATTCCTCGCATACTTTTCTAATATGAAAGTCCAAGAAACTAATTTATAAATAGTCTTTTAGGGGCCGAGAAAATGGAATTGGGCTTACAATTTATAAGGTCCAAGTGTGTTTTGTCGTTGAACTCATCTCAAGTACTCAATTATATATAATTAATGAGACTTGCTATTTTTTCAATTTCTTATAAAAATTTAAATTCATCTCATTATACTTCATATATTTAAACATATATATCAACCTATTTACATTGAAACACATTTAATTGGAACCCACAAAATATTACTATTCATAAATCAATTATATCTTTTAGGTAAAACGTTACTATTAATTAATTTTCCATGTCTTGAATATGTATAGTAGATTTGAATATCGGAAAGTTTAGGGTGCATAATACAATTTTAATGGCTATAGTCCTAGGACATGAAAATTTTAATTATTTTTTGTGTGGAAATGATATGAATATAATTGTTTAATTACGTGATATACACAACGTTAACTGTCTTAATTACCCTCTTTTAGGATTTTGCAACAGGAGGTCATGAAGGCTCAAATGGTTCATGCATGAGGGAGAAGAGGTTATAAAGTTGCTAGACACTCAACATGTAGATCGATAGGGATCAGTCAATTAAGGAGGTAAATACCAAACTAAGGAGACTATAGGAAAATCATAAAATTGGCCTGGCGGGAGGAGGGAGGAGATGGGACGTTTCCTCTCCCTTTTCAGAGTGAGGATGGTTTGAGCTAAGATATGTCAATCTAAGGTCGGGAGAGAGAGAGAGAGAGAGAGAGAGAGAGAGAGAGAGAGAGAGAGAGAGAGAGAGATTTCTTTTAGAAGTTATTCCGTATTTCTTTCTTCATTAGATATACATTAACGTAACACTATTGATGTGACATGTATTATAGGTTTTATTTGTTATTAAAGATGAAATAAGATAAGATAAAAAAAAAATATTATCATAAAATATTTTTTTAATATTGGTTTTATTTTGAGAGTTAAAAAGTAGTTTTAGAATTTGAAAAAGTTAAATTTTTTTATTATATTTTATATGAAATTTTAAAAAAATATAATGATAAGTTTGATATGAGTTTAAAATTTTGATTTTATTTTTCAAAATAAACAAGCTCATAATCACCAATACATGCTTGATACGTAGTAAATATGAGATTATGAATAACATTATTTATAATTGAAAAATTATCTCTTGTTTTTAAAATTTAAATTTATATAAAGAGATATATTAAATATTTTAACATTTTCCCTCTGGGTCAAATTTTTCCTCAAATAAGTAATTTATTATGTGAAATATTTCATTAAATAAAATAGAGTATAGATAGTTAAGGTTTAAATTTTCTGTTTTAATATTATATAAAATTATCACTTGTCTCAAAAATTTAAAATGATAAAAAAATTTAAAATTTAAAATTTAAAATGATAAAAAAATGAAATTAAGAGACCAATTGCTAGACAAGAATATACATGAAGTAGTGTGATGTCAGGCGAACTGTTGAGGAGTAACCAAAGTAAGCAGTGGAATGAAAGAAAATTGGATTATAGCGTCTTGGTGTTGGAGGGTTTGCAAATGCCAAGTACTTAGATGCGGTCAGGAATGGACAATTTAGGGTCCACGTGAAGGTATCACCCATCCATCACTGTTCCCTAGAATGATAATCTTACCAATGAAATAGGAATTTATTCCAAGAAAATTTGGAAAATATGATCTCTTTACACTACTATTTATGGCACTTTCCCATAAGAATATCTTCTCATTAAGCCACCCCCCCAAAAAAGAAAAGAAAAGAAGTCACTATTAGAGAAAGAATAAGTCTACCGTCTCAAATGTACCATTTTATTTGATCGGTCTTTAAAATATTTTTTATTATTATTATATTTACTTAATAATTAAGAGAGTAACTTTTAATATATTGATTTATTTTTATTTTTATTTTTTAGAAATATTTAAATATACTAAAAAAATATGAAAAAAAGAAGAAAAAAAACACATTTTATATTAGGCGACACGTCCAGCGGTCACTAGTGCTGGACGGCTTGGTAGCATCACACATTAGGAAATATGATCTCAACACTATTAATCCTTTCTTAAGGTATTATGCCTTTATGAATGAAATATCTTTCCTATTAAAAAAGGAAAAAAGAAAAAAAAAAAAAGAAAAGAAAATAAAAACCAAAAAATAAGAGGAAGAATAAAAAAACAAGCAAATGTAGCCATGTTTGCCACATCTACAATACAACCCATGAGCATAAAAGCGAATCCAAGAAGAAAGAGGAGGAGACTCTTTTACAAATTAGCCTTTACAAACAACTACTTGAGACACACCCCAACCAAAATGCCTTTTCTCCACTTTATGCAACCAATGGTGTTATAGAAGATAGAGCCATATTATACCAACTTACTAAGTTATCAAATACCACCACAACTCCTATCTCATCTCTCTCTCTCTCTCCAAAACCCAAATCCAAACACAACTCAAAACAAAAGGGAAAAAAACAAAGCAAAATAAAAAAGCAAAAAACTCTGTATGTGCGCTTTGGGGACTGTAAGTGCAAGCTTGTTTCGCAACTCTCAAAGCTGAAAAAATATTGCTGTATTCTGCTTATTACCCACTACCCCAGAAACCAAAACACATGCTCTCCCATTTCCCCAACTCTTTTCATCATCACTTCCACCATCAAAATCTCCTTCTCCTTCTCCTTCTCCTTCTCCTTCTCCTTCTTCCTCATATTTCATCCAATCTTTTGGAACTCCACCTCCTTCCTCAGACCTTAGGGGCTCTCTCTTGAATTGGGTAATACAACAAGTTATCAAAGATGATCACTTTATCAGATTTCTACCATGTTATGACTGCAATGGTGCCACTTTATGTGGCTATGATCTTAGCCTATGGCTCAGTAAAATGGTGGAAGATCTTCACTCCAGACCAGTGCTCTGGTATCAACCGTTTTGTGGCTCTATTTGCCGTCCCTCTCCTCTCTTTCCACTTCATCTCCACCAATAATCCTTACACCATGAATATGCGGTTCATTGCAGCAGATACCCTTCAAAAAATCATCGTTTTAGTTGTTCTTGCCATTTGGACTAAGGTGAGCAAAAGGGGTTGTTTGGAATGGACAATTACTCTATTCTCACTCTCAAGTCTACCCAACACTTTGGTCATGGGCATCCCTTTACTCAAAGGAATGTATGGTGACTTTTCTGGGAGTTTGATGGTCCAAATTGTGGTCCTTCAGTGCATCATTTGGTACACTTTGATGCTCTTCTTATTTGAGTTCAGAGGTGCTCGAATGCTCATATCTGAGCAGTTCCCAGATACAGCAGGCTCCATTGTCTCAATCCATGTTGACTCTGACATCATGTCACTCGATGGAAGACAGCCTCTAGAAACCGAAACTGCAATCAAAGAAGATGGGAAACTTCATGTCACTGTGAGAAAATCCAATGCCTCAAGATCAGATATCTTCTCAAGAAGATCACAAGGTTTGTCATCGACAACTCCCAGACCCTCAAATCTAACCAATGCAGAGATATACTCCTTGCAATCTTCGAGAAACCCAACTCCAAGAGGGTCTAGTTTCAATCACACAGACTTCTATTCAATGATGGCTGGTGGCAGGAACTCAAACTTCGGAGCATCCGATGTTTATGGCCTTTCAGCTTCAAGAGGCCCAACACCAAGGCCTTCGAATTATGAGGAAGATGGTGCAGTTGGTGGCGGCAAGCCGAGGTTCCATTACCATGCCGGGGCTGGCGGTGGTGGCGGTGCTGGTGCTGGTGCCGGGCATTACCCTGCACCAAATCCGGGAATGTTTTCACCAACTGGTTCCAAAAATGTTGGTGTTAATGCAAATGCAAAGAAGCCGAATGGCCAAGCTCAGCAAAAGCCAGAAGATGGTGCTAGAGACCTTCATATGTTCGTTTGGAGCTCTAGTGCTTCTCCTGTATCAGATGTATTTGGAGGACATGATCAATATGGAGCTCATGATCAGAAAGATGTGAGATTGGCTGTTTCTCCAGGAAAAGGTTGTTTGTGTTTCCTATTTTCAGTTTTGTTGGATTGTGTTCTTTACTTTCTATATATATAATCTTCCTTTATTTGATATTTAAATGGGTTTTTTTTTTTTTTTCCTGTTGAATTTGGATTGTTAGTGGAGGGTCACAGAGAGAATCAAGATTACTTAGAGAGAGATGAATTCAGCTTTGGGAACAGAGGGTTAGAGGGAGAGATGAACAATGTTGAAGCTGAGAAAGGGGGAGATGGAAAGCCTAAAACCATGCCACCAACAAGTGTGATGACAAGGCTTATACTCATCATGGTTTGGAGGAAGCTCATTAGAAACCCCAACACCTATTCAAGCTTAATAGGTCTCACTTGGGCACTGGTCTCATTCAGGTATCTATCCTTTTCATCTCAGTATAAACTATGAACCTTGAAATCGTGCATGGTTTGATATTTTCTTGTATATATATGCATATTTTTGGATTATAACCTCTTAATTTTGATCAATTTTGCGTATCCCCTTCCTTGCAGGTGGAACGTTGAAATGCCTGCCATCATAGCAAAGTCCATTTCCATACTGTCAGATGCAGGTCTTGGCATGGCCATGTTCAGTCTAGGTCAGTAAAAACAGTACCCTTCTTGACTACTTGTATTACAGACTTCTTCTAATCCTCCTTCAGACAAAAGAGTTATTACACATAAATAAATCTACAAACTGATATGACTTATACATTAGATTGTAAAGTAAGTCACGTTAGTTTGTATGTTTACATTGTATAATTTTTGGTGTCTGTAGCATTTCTCCAGACAAAATTCTCTTCTACACTTTCTTTACTAAAAAATTATTACCCGATTCTGTCTCACATTTCATTAATAAAAAGTAGTAATAAGAAAGCAAGCAGAGCAGTAACAAAAAGGAAGCAAAGTAAAGAAAAACAGTGTGGTTATATGATAATGTCTTGAGCACTCTGTATCTGTCTTCCACTTTTTTTGCCATGTTTGTGTTGGGTTGCCATGGATTAGTGGTGGTGATGATGAAAGGTCTTTCAAAAAAAAGAGAGCTAGACTGACAGTCACAGACAGACAGAGAGACAGACATGAATGTAGAGGATGGGCATGGGTTTGGCTGATGCTTTTTCTTTGTGAATATTGAAAGGTCTGTTCATGGCTTTGCAACCGAGGATCATAGCATGTGGAAATTCCGTTGCAGCTTTTGCTATGGCCGTGAGATTCCTTGCTGGTCCAGCTGTCATGGCAGCAGCTTCCATTGCTGTTGGCCTTAAGGGCGTTCTCTTACATGTTGCCATTGTCCAGGTCATCTTCTCATCTCTCTCTCTCTCTCTCTCTCGCCTCCTCCTGACACAACCAATCCTACTTAACTGCATAAAGCTCCAAAAAATAAAATAAAATAAAATATATTGCTATGAGCTATCTCCTATAAGATTTTTATTTTTTATTTTTTATTCTGTTAAAGTTATTTAATACATACTATTATAATCACAGCATCTCATTGATCAGGTCCTGATCAGGATAATTTTCCTTTAAAGTTTTTTTCTGGAGATAGCAAAATATGAGCTGGAAAAGAGCAATAGCACATAATGTAAAGAAGTGAGCTTAGAACATATATATATATATATATGTATATATAGTTCCAACCATGACAAACATGATGTAACGACTTGTTTGGATGAGGGTTATTAATGAATAAAAAACATATGTACCCATTTCTAACATGTTCTTTTGCCCTCATGTTCCCTTGATTTCCAAAAACAAATTAACAGGCAGCTCTCCCACAAGGAATCGTCCCCTTTGTCTTTGCCAAGGAGTACAATGTACATGCTGACATTCTCAGCACAGCGTGAGTATTATATATTTTTCCAACACATTAACATCCTTTATTTATTTATTATTATTATTATTATTTTGTGTGTTCTCTAGTAGTGAGGAATTTGTGAATTTTGCAGTGTTATATTTGGGATGCTAATTGCATTGCCCATAACGCTCGTCTACTACATTTTGTTGGGGGTATGAATTGGTGGAAATCATCGCATGCAGAATATGACTCATGCATCCATCCATGCAATGCTGATCAAGCAGGGCCATCAATGCATTCACAAGTATGCATGCATGCATGCATGATGAGGAATAGGATCGATCGGATGATCATGATCAGAATGAACCTTTTTCTTTTTATTTGTCTTTTGCTAGTAAAATTGTAAAATCATCATGTTTGTAGTCAATTTATAATATATATAAAAAAAAATCATGTTTCTCTAGTTAATTATAAACAAGCTGTTCCTTTTCATTTTATTCTTGGCTAGAGTTTATGCTTTCAGAAAAGCAACAGAAATAAGGAAGCAAAGGAAAAGGAAAGGAAAGAAAAGTGCTTGATATGATGATTTATATATACCTTATAATCCCCATTCCTCCATTAATGCTCTACTGCTTGAATCAAGGCTCGAGGTTTCAAACTTTCTTTTCTTTTCTGGTTCTGTTTATACCACTAACTGATCAAGTAAACTTGGACAAGAACCAAGAACGCCATGTTTAGAATATTCTACTTACCAAGAATGTCATGACATTATATAGCGAATTATACGTCCCTGATGTATCGATCGTTGACATGGTATAGATTGATTTTAAGAGAAGTTTAAAATAAAATTCTCTTTCAAATAAAATTCTCTTTCAAATCAAATTCTATCATATTAACGGCATGAAATGCACGTGTTATAATTTTTACAAGCGTGCAAGTATATAAATATTCTTTAAAAGATCATTGATCTTCAACTATTGTTGTAAGGGATTTTTTCACATATCGACCCAAATAACAGGCCTGGAAATAATAACTAGGAAAATGACATGGACTAGCCCAAGTACATGATCAAGGCCATCGGCCTGTTTCGACAAAAGCTAGTGAGACCCCCACTCCAAGGGCTTAGGACCCACGAGAGAAACACCTCTTGATGTGACTCTCGCGTAGGGGAGCAGTTGGCATGGGAGAGATGGAACTCGCCTCCCTGGTACTCTCTTAACGATGCTAAACCCATGCATACCTAGTTAGGTGAGCAAAAAATAAGAAGAACCTTTAATCTCTTGACAAGTTGATATTGACGAGTTACCAAAGACGTCTACAGAATAAAGCAAGTCAGAGAACATAGACTTGAGCTATATTAATGACACTACTTTCCAGACGATCTGTTGCATTAATGATGTCATCGTAGAAGCCATGTCGCATTAAAAGACCCAAACCAGTGAAAAATCGAAATGACATGACCTATACCACCCAGCATCCCAGTATAAAAATCAATCCCTAGGTATAAAAAAGCTCTAAAAAAATCCTCTTTGCTCAAGCACAAACTCCTAAAATAATATACTAATTTAGGTATTGGATCAAACTCTTCAGCTTTACAAAGGCTCTCATTCTCCTTGTCTTCTCTGTGTGTGTAGGACCAAGTCTAGAATATCCAAGTTGCTCGAATCTGGTCTAGAAGTGTATGAAACACGACGTTAACAATTGTTACCAGCATTAATATATAAATCAAGAGTCGAGAAAACTGAATTTGGCAAAGTGATCTCTAGACCCTACTTTTGATGAAGATTAATTTACACATCTTGTCTTAAGAGTTGTTCATGAGCTTGATTTAGATTTGAGAGCTATATATACAATATCAACAAATGTAGGTAATGGTTTTAGAAGGTAAGCAGTTAGTGCAAGGAGGGACCCCCTCCCCATTATAAGATGGGGGGTGTGATTTTGATTTGGACTCATTTCGAATATTAGGAGACAAAGGTCACGGTCCAAAAGTTTCTCCTCCTTTCTTCTCACTCCTTTCTTCGTGATCTCCTCGTTCTTTTAGTTACACATTGCCTTTTCTTGACACCTTTCCTTTTCACTGGCTAATTTGGTATATATATATATATATATATATATATATATATATATATGTCTGTGTTTCATGTGTGTTTGGTGCTTTGTATGACACCCTTTTGAACTCTTATGAACCAAAATAAAAAGGCTAGCTTGCTTTTGCTATATGTAAGGAGGGCTCCTCCTGTTGGCCACTGATCAATGATAATATTAGATATCTTCTTAAATATCCCAATTATTTATTTATTTATTTCGAGAGAGTAGGAGGCAATGTCTTCATATTTTATTTACTGTTTCATATAGTTATATATATATATATATATATATATATATTTATAATTATGATAAACATTATTGTTGTTTACAGTACACGATTAAAATACTAGGCATATATAAAATTGTGGTTTAGATAGTGAGTTTATCATGAGTTGAGATAAGATGGAAGTTGAATAAAATATTATTTTTAATATTATTTTTATTTTAAAATTTAAAAAATTTAAATGATTTATAATATTTTATTTAAAAGTTTAAAAAACTGATAATGATTAGATGAGATCATTAGTTGAGATTAACTCATTATCGCCAAGCAAGGCCTTAAAAAGGCACCTGACTGTCCATGTACACTGGTTGATATAAAAATATATATATATATATATATATATATATATATTACAGTTTAAGTTACTTTTCATTTAATTAATTTGCTTAGAGAGTTGTTTAAAATGCGTAACTTAAATTAGTATGATTGCAAATGACAAATTCATTATAAGTGGCCTGTAAAAATAAACCTGTACAAATTCATGTTAAGTTTGGTTTAATTTGGATTGGTCTGATCTGGAACCGGTTTTTTTTTTTTTTAAAACATATCAAATCTAGTCCGGGATCAATTCTAAATTGTTTGAGACCGAACCGGATTGAACTAGTTCATATATTCATATATTTTTCAATTAGTTTTTAATATTATATATAATACTTTTTAACGTATAATTATATATAATATAAATTATGATTATATATAAAATAATTTTATATTATAATTTATATAATAAAAATTTAATCTTAAATATGTAAATTTATTTGATCATATGTTTTAAATATGAAATATATATTATATATTAATTATATTTTTTGGCCAAGTAAATTCTCAACTTATTCATATTGATAAATTGGCATTTTATTAAAAACAAATAATCGGACCCAACCAAATCGAAATCATTAAAATTGGAAGTATTGGTTTAGGAAAGTAACTGATGCATGATCAATTTTTGAAAATGCAAAACTAATACATACATGTTCAGTCCTAAAATTAGTCCAAAATCAGACCAAATCAAATCAGTTATACCTTTTGTTTTTGATAAAAAACAGGAGACATATCGTTTGATCTTGGAGCCTTTGAGGAATGCATTTACTGGACTGTTTCTTCCACTTCATCAGCCACATAAGGCCTTGTCAGCTTCTCATTCATTTGCTCAGTTATCTTTGTCTAAACCCTTGCCAAAATGTCTTCCATTCCAACTTGAGGTGATGCTGAAAATAGCTGCTAAAAATAGTCTATCATCAAACTGTCCACCTGGTTCCCCTTCTTCCATACTCCTAAATCATTTTTCAGCTTGTAAATGCTATTTTTCTTCCTTCTGGAAGAAGCTTCATTGTGGAAATACCAAGAATTACAATCACCTTCTCTAAGCCACAAAACCCTTGACCTTTGCTAAAAATAGCCACAAAACCCTCGACTTTTGTGAGAAGAATTTTGTTGAAAAGTAGGATTGGAGACTTGGAGGTATTTTAAACGTCTTTGGGTAGCCGCCAATTCCTTTTGAACATCTCCAAAAGAACCTTTATTCCATCTATCCAGATTTGAAGAACACCTAGAAATATTCCTCATAACCAGTCGTAAGGAATTAATTTCATTTCGTTAACTCCACACCTTTTCGACTATACTTGAGCACTTACCCTCACCCACCTACATTGCCTCAAATCTGAATGGTTTGAAACTCTCTTTATCAAAACCTCTCCATTTGTATTTAACCATAAAGGGATATGGTTAGAGTATGCCACAAAACCATAGTGAAATCGAAGGTTAGGAAAAGACTCACACCAATCCAAGTTTTCCGAAAACCTATCCAACCTCTCACTAATAACCCCACCCTTTGATGTCTTCTATTACACCAAGTGAAAGGGACACCTTTTAATTCCCAAAATCGTAAAGTCCTCCATATTCTAGAACAGCATGAAAACCTCGTAATTGTCTCTCACCACGCAAACTACCGCCACACTTCTCTGACTGATACAAGATTTTATTAAAATTTCCAAAAACTAACAATGAGCAGCTTGCCCTCAAACTTAGAGATTTTATGAGAGACCAAACATCCTCTCTACGTTCAACTTGAGGATGCCCATATTTCCCAATAATTAAACAACTTCCCCCCTTTATACTATTCAAAACTATCTCAACATGAATATAGTGCAAAGGATAATTCAAAATAGTTAAATTAATTTCATTAATTTCTCCATAACATAGTCAAACCACCACTACGACCAACAACATCTACAAAAAGACAATTAAAAAAAAATCCTAGCTTAAACTTACAAAAATCCCACTAGCGAGCTTTCAATCTAGTTTCTTGCAAAATAGCACATCAGAAACTTCCTTCATCAGTAAATCACGAAGATTTTGAATGCCCTGTGGATTTCCAAGCATACGGGAATTCTAGCAAAGAAGTTTCATGAGGTTCAGCGAAGCTGCTCAGCAGCCTCTGCCGATATCTCAAATAACAAAATCCACAATCCATTACACGTCTTCTTCTTTTCATCATTTTCCTTAAATACCAGAGAGCTCTTCCTTTTCATCCCAATGGTAGACCCTTGCAAAAACTGCTCTCCACCAAGAGAAATCCCTAATTTCGGCTTCCTAGCCTTTGAAAGTGAAGAAGCACGGGTTATGTGTCTTCGTTTAGACCCACCTCGGAGGGAGTCCGACATTTGTGAAGCTGGATTCAAATGTACCATTGAAATGGACTTTGATCCTGCCTAGCCCAGGTCCAACTTGCTGCTACCCACAACGGGGATATCCACCAATTTGTCATCCTTCTCTTCTGAAATTACAAAAAAGACTTTCCCCTTTCGCAATATACCCTCATATAGTATCATATTCGTTACCAAGGATCCAGCAATCATATTCACCTTATTCCCTAAAGGCTAAAACAAAGGAACCACCAACTCCCCCAACTTCCACAAATTTTTGAACTCCATTCAGAAAATTTTGACTTTCGACAGCTATTGCTTCCTCTTGATTCGGCCCATTTCTCGCACCATTCAGAGATGAACAATTACCAAAAAGTAGATCTCCCAAAATTGAACCCATCGTCAGCTTCATTCCTTCCTGGCCTTTCTCAACTCCCACCGGAACTTCAAGCATTGCCGATTTGTGTGAGGGAGTCCTCTTTGAAAACTATGCAGCACCACCTTTTCGCTCGGAGGAACAACTAGCCCATAACCAAGCCCCATAAGGAAAATGGCTTGTTGTGGACTCAGATTGGGGACAAATCTCACATTCACGATGGGTATGACCAATAATACCACAAAAGTGACAAAAATCTAGAAGTTGCTAATAGGAAAGTTGGACCTAATAATAAATTATTTCCCCTAACTTGAGTCGTTTCTGATGTCGTAAGGGTATAGTAACGTCTTACAGGACATGCATCCTCATGTGTTCGCCCCATTCGACCTCTCCTTTTTCCACATCGACCTCTAAAACTTCATTAAGCAGATCGCCTACGAGATCCCCAATGTAATTGTTATGAGTCATAAGAGGAAGATAATCTTTGTCATAGATAATTCGTCATAGATACTCCTTTTTATTGTAGTGACTTTCGCCTTGTCCCTGACACTGTCAAGCTCTACCATGGTGTAAACTAAACTCAGATCACAAAACTTGATACCCTTAACAGATCACCACACTTTTCTCAATGTCTGCTTAAAAGCCTCATGATTGAAATGCTTATAAGTAAGCAATTTCATAATCAAACAGTGTTCTCTACGCACCAGAATCTCCTCAATCTTGTTAGCATCCACCAACACCTCCTCATTTTCCTTCTCTGTTAAGGAAAGAAAAGCGTATAATTTCTCCTAATCATCAGCCATCTTGAAACAAACCACACTCATACAGACAAGAGGAAAAACCTCTACTTTGGATGTAGAGAGAGATGAGTCAATACTATTCTATTAATAAGTGTGCGCACACGCACAATATGGAACATAAATTGCTATGAATGTAGATACTAAATCCATGATAAAGAATAACATTATTGTTTTGTTAATGTGATTATGTACGTGTGCATGCACACATGGTGTGTTAATTGCGAGTGTACATATGCATGATACTAATATGGTTGAGGTTTCTACACTTAATAGTTCAAATATATGGCTTTTCTAATATTTTGTTGTGTTTAATTCAATATAAAATATTTTTTTAGAAATAAGACAATTATTAGTTTTTCATTTGTTAGATTTAGACTAACAAAAGCAATGGAAATAGCTGGATATATAACGATGACAATTTTGCAGGTAAAAATCACATGATCAACTGATTAGAAAGAGAAATAATACAAAACAAGCTACGAGATGATCATACTTTTATGTAGCAGGGAGATGATCGTACTTTGCGAGTCTTGTTAGAAGTTGGCCCGTTTGGATCGTACTTTTATAAACTTTTCAACATTGGAGATTTCCCTTGAAACTCATGAATTACCTACATAGGACGACTTTGGATCATGCTCCAATGCAAATCTTATTGGAAGAGAAATTGGATCCGTATGGGTTCCCTTCATTCAAATTCCAGCAAATGTGGGTATCTCATGGGCAGTTTTTTGAATGTGTCTCTCAAGCTTGGTAAGGTAACGAGGGGAGGGGTTCTAAATTGGAAGGCTTGGTGATGAAACTCAAAAGATTGAAGGTGGCATTATGCATCTGGAATAAACAGATTTTTGGAAAAATCAATTCTCATAGAGCGGATTTGGAGGACAGAATAAAGAGTTTGGATGAGAGTTTACAATCTTCTTACCCTACAGATGTTGAAATGGACTTAATTGTCTCTCAGATGGAGCTTTTGGTCTGGTAGGAAAGGGAAGAACAAAGACTTTCTCAACTTTCTAAGCAATCTTGGATGAGTAAGGGATAAGCTAATTCTAATTTCTTCTGAGCAGTGAGTTGTCATAAACAAAAAGTTGTTAAGGTTATGAATCTTGATAATGGCTCTCGTCTCACATGTTCGGAACATATTCATGAAGGGGCGGTACTTCCAAAAAATCATGGCAGCTGGTAATGCTCCTGAATTACCAAGTTTTCATGGCTTGGTTTAGGAAGTAATTACTCAAATGGATAATGACGAATTATGCAAAATTCCCCCTTCTCAAGAAATATTTGATGCTCTAATGACTATTCCTATTGATACTAGCCTAGGGCCTGATGGGTTTGGATTAGGTTTTTATCGATCTTGTTGGCATATTGTCAGTATAGATGTTGTTGATATTGTTGCGAAATTCTTTAAAGGTATGCTTTTTCCAAGATTTTATACTACTTTTTTTATAGTTCTTATTCCTAAAGTGGCTAGCCCGGCTAGTTTTGACAAATTCTGACATATAAGTTTGTGTTCGGTCTTCTATAAATTGTGCTCCAAAATTTTGGTTAAGCGGCTTGCTTTGTTATTAATTAAGATTATTGCTCCCGAACAAAGGACTTTTATCCAAGGAAGAAGCATTTTTGAGAATATAAGTCTTATACAAAAAATGATTCACTCCATTAATAAACCTACTCATGGGGGTAATGTTGTGCTGAAGATTGATATAACAAAGAGATACGATAGTATGGGTTGGGGGTTTCTTTTGCACGTTTTGAAGCTGTTTGGGTTCTCTAATTTTTTTGCAATCTCATACGACAATGTATTTCGACTCCTTGGTATTCAGTAGTCATGAATAGAATTTCGAAGGTCTTCAAAGAGGGCAAAGGATTACGGCAATGGGATCCTCTATCTCCCTATCAGTTCATTTTAGTGGAAGAGATCCTCACTAGAATGATTAAAAAGCAGTTATAGTTGGAAAAAATTCTTCCTTGCTGTCATCCAAGAGTACGCCGATTATATCCCATTTGCTTTATGCCAATGATAGTCTTGTCTGCTAATGGTTGAAAATAGTTTTTGTGAACTATTTTGAATGTGTTGAAGTCATATGAGGAATATTCTGGTCATGTGGTTAATAAAAGAAAATCCTCTATATTTTTTCTAAATCTTTTACCTTAGCTCGGAAGCGCATGTTTCTTCATTTGTCTGGCTTCTCAGAAGGAAAATTTCATTTTTAGTAGCTGGGAGTTTCTATTGTGTCCGGTAGACTGGTCAGTGCTCATTTTGAAGACTTGATTAATAAGGTCCGTGATAGGTTGGAAGGTGCCAAGCCAGGCTCCTTTCTAGTGGGCTTGGCTTCTTCTCATTAAGCATATCTTGCAAAGTGTTCCTGTTTACTACCTTTCTGTTATGCCAACTCCAAATTTGGTCATTCAGAAAATTCAAAGACTTATGTGCAACTTCTTTTAGGGCTCAACCGATGGGAAACCTAAGAGAAAATGGTGTTCTTGGGAGACCATTTGTAAGCCAGTCTCGGAGGGTGGTTTGGGTCTACGAAATCTTATTGGAATTCATAATTCGCTTCAAATGACATTAGCATGGAACTTATTGCAAGGGTCATCTCAATGGTCTAATTTTTTTCCTAAGTAAATATGTTGGTAATAGTCATATTACCTTGGCCAAACCTACTAAAGGTACCAAATTCTGGAAATTGATTTTGAAGCAAGTCTTGATTATTCAAACAAATTCAAAGTGGAGAGTGAGAGACGATAATCTATCATTTTCGTATGATCGCTGGTCTGATATAGATCCGCTTTGTCACCAGCAATTAATTATTGATTTGCCAAGTTTGATATTAGAAGATTGCAATTTGCAAGGTTGGTATGAGGTAGAATGTGGACCTCTTTACTCGGCTTGTGGGGCATGAAAAGGCTGAGGATTTAATTGAACAATTGGGGTAGATTAAATCTGGTGATGATTCTCTAATCTGATTACCAAACTCAGATGGTTGTTTTTCTACTCGAAGTGCATGGAATTGTATTAGAATAAAGGGTCCTAAATTTTCACGGGCAAAATGTATTTGAAACCCAGCCCTCCCAAAAACATCTTAGTGAATATGTGGAAGGCAATGAACGAATGCCTCCCTCTTGATGATCGCATTAGAATGATTGGTATTCCTCTAGTCTCAAACTATGATTGTTGCATGCAACAGGCTTATGAAGACATGGATCACATCTTCACTAAATGGATTTTGCTGATTTTATTTGGCGCATGTGTTCCATTAATATTGGCATGCCTCTTATGGAAGGAAAGCCTTGGAAGGATAGAGTGGCTTGTTGGCATTGGAGAGCAAGAAATACTCCAATCACTAATCAGTTAATTAGTTTGTTGCCTTATATTCTTATATGACAGTTTTGGGTTCGGAGATACAAGGCAGTGATGGAGGGGAAACATGACTCGGTGCTTTCTGTTTGGCATTCTATCCTCTACTCGATTTCTTGGGCAACTTTGAAACTTAAATTTGTTAAGAACCTTAGTAGTAAAGATGAATCCGTTTTAAAAGCTCTAAATTTACCTTTTCTAGCTATTAAAAACTCTAGTTTCTCCTTGATTAAGTGGAAGCTTCCTCTTGTGGATTGGGTTCAACGGAATGTTGATGGGTGTTTTTGGGGAAATCCCAGGGATGTAGGGGTAGAAGGTGTTATAAGGAATCATGGTGGTAAATTTATACATGGTTTTTTTGTCTCCTTAGGCCATCATTCGAATAATCATGCAGAATTATTGGGTCTCCATCATGGGCATAGACTTGTTGGCAATTTGGGCTATTTCAACATTGAGATTGAATTGAATTGCATGCTTGTTATTCATTGGTTAAATGTTAAAAGATGTGGTTTGTGGTATTTAGAAGATTATTGGAATGAAATTCGGTGACACCTAGAGGGTCTAAATTTCATAATTTCTCATTCCTTTAGAGAGACAAACTCGGTGGCAAATGGCTTAGCAAAGATTATGGCTCGAGGATGTAGAAGAATTTGGCATTCAGTTTGTGAGCTTTCGGTTATTGTTAGAGGGGCCATTAGAATGGAAGGAAGGGTCTTCATTACTTTCAGCAACATTAGTGTAGGGAGGTAATTTTTCCTTCAAAGGTGTATATTTTGGTCTTTTTCCACTTTTATGTTTATGTATAGATTTAATTTCTGGTGGTTTGTTATTGGTATTATTAGTTTAATAAGTTGGTTAAGTCATTCTTTTGGATACTTGGGTTTGGTTATGTTGAATATTCTTGTATTCCTAAGTGTTAAGGTTGTAACCAAGGTCTTCTTATGCCACAAATGAGAGTTTATTAATAAACTTAAAAGTGGGTCACTCTTAGACATGTGATCATAACTCTTTAAAAAAAAAAAGTGAGAAGATGATTGACAAAGAGAGAAATTATATTTTTTAATTAGCAGATTTTCTTTTCCTAATTAATTTATATACAATATATATGATTGAACAATCAAGACATGTAGAATTATCCAAATTTCAATATCTAGATTGAAAAAAGGTATACGTGTGAAGTGAGTTTTATAATATTTATCTTTCTTAATTACATATTTGTCATTTGTAAGACCCACTAGTACTTCATACTTGTATCTTTTTCTCCGTACTTTAGGTTATATAACTTGGATAAAATTATGGGAGATTAATCTAAATCTCGAAGAAACAAGATCCCCATTGAACAAGAACTTATATACATTGTAATCAATGATTACACATTATCCAACAATAATTTTCCTAATTTCTAAGGAAGATGTCTTGAGGTGAATTAGTTGCAAGTGCAAGACTTATGAGAACTTCTATGGGATTATGAAATTTTAAATGTCTAAAAGAAAATGGAAACAAATTGAAACGACAATTAAATATATATCATGCTGCATGAATGGTACCTTTTCTTATTAATTTCTTAGATCAGCAAGTACTAGATACAATGATCTTATGGTATCTAAATTCCACAGTCTCTTTAAAAAAAGTAGAACCCATCATAATTAACGCTTAATTTATTTTCAGAGATATAATTGAGATAGGATGAGATGAATTGAGATTAAAGTAAAAAATTAAATAAAAAATTATTATAATATATTTTTTTAATATGATTTTTATATTGAGATTTGAAAAAGTTAAATTGTTTATATTATTTGTATTGGAATTTGAAAAATGTGTAATAATAAGATGAGATGAGATGAAATGAGATAAGATGAGAGTTTTTTTGTAAACAAACTAGGCCTAAAGAAATTATTTTTTCATATGAGTCTTATTTTTATGATCTATTTTTTATTTTTAAATTAAGGGAGCGTGTAAAACTTATATATCTTAAAATTGCGAATATCATTTCTCTGTTTATAGAAAGAATAGTAGGTACAACTTTAAGAGTGCGCGCTGATTGATCATCACAAACATCACTACTATTGCTTTTTTTTTTTGGCAAGCGCATGCACAACCACCAATATCAGTAGTCTAATAGTGATAGAAAGTCGGATTGCCTAGCTAATTCGTTGGCCAACCTCTTATAATCACTAGCTAACACAAGTGTAGGCCTTTGTGAGATCAAAGTAAATTATCGTTGTCCGTTTGCTAGCTAGCCTTCCTTTTGTTCTACAAATTAATGCCATGCATTAATATTAATAACTCACTAATTCTTTATAATTATTGTGTCAAACAAAATGAAGCATCGTGACTATATATATATATATATATATATATATATACAATATCATGTACAAACATGCATTTTGTTTCGTTCTCGATCTTCATGACATGCTTGGAAAACATCATGGAGATATGATTTGCTCTATAACACTTGCAATAATATTATAGACCCACCTCGGAACACATTCATTACGCGACATTGACATCTAATTAATGTGTTGCAATTTGGACATATTGATCGATCTTTATTCTTGATTTGGACTTTTATGGAATTAAAAATGTGGAAGATCAGGAAAATTGGAATTGTCTTTCCTACTTGGATCATGTGATTATATATAAACAGTATGCATTTTATCCACTAGGAACCAGACAGAAGATCGAGACCTAAACAGTAAGATCATCAAGTCGCAGGTGCTCCCACAAGTTGATCAGTTTAATTAATCATTACTAGAGATCAATTCAATGAATCATTAAATTAACGGCTAATACCAATAGTTTAAGCTGGTAATTAATCCATGACCTAGTACTTACGTACATCATGTCAAATCACAATTGGAAGCTGTAAACCGAGAATCAAAGTCAAGTCGGAACCATATAATTAATTTTTTATTCGGACTTAAATCATGTAAATTAATTAAGAAATATATAATATAGATCATGTAATCATGTGTGGACATCATGATATTTATAAGTGCTCTCGGATAAAGACTTCAAAATATTTCTTGTTAAAGTTTATGCTGTTTGGCTTTGTTAATTGGTACAAGACCTTGAACATCACTTATGTTACAACATTTCTAACCTTTCGCTGCCAATTGTTTTCCTACGGCTCAAAACTTGTCACAAAGAGTTATTTTTATCTATAAAATTAACTTTAAGCACATGCATGAACGTGAAAAGCCTCAACAGCATGCAAGAGCTTGTGGGGGATGATTATTCTGTTGCGCCATGGTATGGGTTTTAGCCCTACAAAACATTAATATCACTATACTATAAGAAATTTATTTATCCGTAATCAATTATTTTTTTTCTTATTAAAATGAGTCTATTTTTATAATAAATAACCATCTTCATCACAAATAATTTATTATGAATACTCTTTTTTTGTTATGTTTTTATAGTGTATGCAGCTTGCAGGCACCATATATAGCGATTGTTGTCAGCATGCATATATAATTCCATACATGCATCAGTATACAATATTTAAAATTAGCCAAATTGGTTTTATTAGAATTTATCTAACATATGCACTACAACATGATTATCGAGGATAATAATATGAAAAATAATATTTGAAATCATGAAATGTGCAATAATTATATATTTATTTTGAAAAAAAGTAAATAAATATAAGTTTATAATTTCTTATTAATAGTAACCACTATTATTTTTTATTGCCAAGAATACTGTGGCTTAGAAATAATGTACTTTGAAAAGTCAGTTTCTGTACATAAAAATTAAAAGAATCCTACTTTTTTTCGTACTTCTTATTCATTAAGTTCACCAAGCTCCTATCGTTTTCCTAAACTTTTTTCCAAATTTAAGAATTTAATAAAGAGATAGACATTCAAAATAATGCTTAAAATGTTTATATGATACTACTACAGATTTAGATTTTTTGAATAATCAACAGATAGGAAAATTAAGTTGATTCTATAGAAAAAGTAAGTATATATAACTAATTAATTATAATTAAAATAAATTATTTTTGTTATAAATAGTCTTTTTTTATTTATTGTAAATAATCATTTTTATTAAAATTAATTGATTATATCTACCTAATTTTTTTGTAGTGTGATATGTATATGTATATATATTAATCGCATGTAGGTATTAGTACTTGAGTAGTTTGCCCATCTAATCGCGACATATAAAACCTATCTAGCATGCATTAATGGTGACTTGCTAAGAAGAGCAAAGAAAACAATTAGAAAAGATATTAAATAATAATAATTATTTATGATGAATTATTTGTAATATATAAAAATATCTAGTATTAACGACATGATTGCAGCTAGCTCCCCTATGCGGCCTAGTTGTTGATGGAGCAACAACCATAATTTTATAATATATATCTATATATATATATATATAATGAGTAATGTTAAGTAAAAATTTTAAAAATAATTTTTTTTGTATAAATGCTTCTATTAAAAAGTGAATAATTTCACTAAAAAAAGTATTCTTTTTATATTTTTTAAGATAGGATCTATCTTTTTATAATTGTTTGTAAGAAACTTGTGATCTGTTATTTAAAATTTGTACAAATCATTTCTTATATCTGACCCTTAATTTTTTTGATACACATGCACATCACGTATATGTACATACATATAATATCATGCATAGAATCAGTAATTGAATGGCTTGCTAGCTTGATGCCAATAGATTATGATGGCGCGCGCGGAAGAAGCCGGCGCATGCAAAGTTTGATCATCACCATTAACATTGCACATCAATCAAATCAAATTAAGCATATTTGATGACAATAATGTAGACATGTGTATAAGATAGATGGGTACTTTTGGTTTTAAAGAAGAAATTAAAGCAGCTAGAGCTATCTAGATAGTTTGTGTGACCCATATTGATTAATCAGCTCGAATATCGTACAAGCAGATCATCTCGAATCTCGATCGGTCGAGATATATATTACAAAAAAAGAAAAAAAAAGAAAATTATGATTAATTAAATACGATGAAAATATTATTTATGATTAATTTTAATTATAAATCACTATTTGTATTTATTATTATATAATATTAAAAACCTCGGAATTAATGGCCTGACACAAGATGATATCTGTTGGCAAAAGTAGTATTTACTCCATGATCATCTGCCTATTCACGGAGGAGTAGTGATAAACTTATTATTTTATCATTATTTATTTATTATTTATTTATAATAATTTTTTAATTATTTTTAAAAAAAATTTTAACATTCTTACTCATAAAAAAAAATTTAAAAATATATATAATTTTATTAATAATTACTTCTTTAATCATTAAATAAAATATAAAATTAAATACAAAATAAATAATAAATAAATTATAACTCTATCATTTACCTTAGCCGGCCAGACCCGCGCGAATCATCGCTGTCTGCATATATATATATATATATATATATATATATATGCAACTAATTTATAAATGGCTCCGATCCCCAGCATTGGCCAACAGCTGGGGAGTATTACTACTACAGCTGAATTACAACCTTAATAATAACGAAATTAAAGAAATTAAAGATGTGACTTTGAGACATCAGATCATGATCCACCGGAAAATGAGAAAACATTAATGATCATAATAAAGCTTAGCTGGCCGCCTAGACTTTCTATTTCTGAGTGATAAATTAAACAAGCCCTTCATATTCAAATATTAGGGTTATTTACTCTTATCAACGGCGGGTCCCGACTGGGATCTGTCATAGTTAATTAAAAAAAAAATTATTTTATTTTATTTTTATTTTATAATTTTTTATCACTTTTAAGTATTTTTAAAATTTTTTAAAAAAATTACAACATTATAAAAATACAAATTTTTAATTAATATATAAAAAAATTTGAAAAAACTAAAACCCTCACAGTCGAAATTTCTAATTAAAAAATCTCATTGGTGAGAGTAGGATTTCTCTTAGGATTAATTGCTAGCTAGCTCTCTCCTTATCATCTGTACGTTTGATCATTATTAACCTCACACTACAGTACATATATTACATATTATTTTTTTTATTCTTATTAAATTAAAGAATTTCTTTTATTTATTATCCATATACCACATATTTGCTAATTAGGAAAAAAAATCATGTACTATAGTACAAATGTGATCATGTATTAAGAATGACGAGTAGATATATATTTTTTAAATTTACTTAGAAAACATGAAACCGGCGCCGGCCCCATCGACAGTTCATGCATGCACTAATAATTATCAATTTAAAAAGATCTATAATCCTTATATATCTAGCTAGCCAAGATCAATTAGTACCTCAATCGTCTTAGTCTAGGGTTAGTATACTTGTACTACAGCATGAATTCTATGCCTGGCGCCATTGTTGGGGCCCTAGCTAATAGCCAGTGCTGCACTACATGACCAAGATGATCAGGTACATACATACATGATGAAGCTCCAAAACAGTAGTAGTAGTAGTACTCATGAAAGTCCAACCCATTATTTCAATAATGGATTACAAATTATGATCAAACGGAAAGATATGTTGATCGATGTCAGTGGGAATGTTGGTTTCTGTCAGGATGTTGTTCATGAAATAATAAAATATATATATAAGATATACAAGTAGTACTTATCTCACAAATATTATTATCATGAGTCGTATAACTTCATGGCTACTCATCATTTCTGATCTAATGCATATTTATTTATTTTTCCCTTTATATAGCAGATATGTATAAGTGTAAGAATTATGATAGTACTAGAAGAAGTTATTTTTCCATTTTTGTAAAGATCAGTTGTGTTCAGCTTGTCATTAACTTATTACAATTAATAACTTATAAGCATAAAGAGCAAATTAATTACTAATGTACGTAATTGAAAGATTTGATTTGTACGTAGCTAGAGAGAGAGAGAGAGAGAGATGATAGAAAGCACTAATTAATTAATTCTGCAAAAGAGAAGGCAAGCAGCGTCGACATGAGCTTGTCCATTACAAGTGGACGCAACGAGGGGAGAGAGAGAGAGAGAGAGAGAGAGAGGGTCTGGCCGGGGGTGGCAGTGCAAGCCCTAATACAGACGTGACAAACCCACACAGCATTGTCTTGGTGACGGCCGACCCAACACAAGTAAGTGGCAGAAAATCTAAATGGTAGCCACGTACGTACAACTCTCTCTAGATCTCTCTGATCTCTCATAATATTAGTATAATTTGATATAGGTCATGGGCACAGAAATATAAAAGAGAGATGTACGTGTGTGCTTGTTTTATTCCCGGCCGGCCTAGATTCCCATGATGCGGCCATTACATTTTCTTTTAACGCTTTGCTCGGAAACGCGCGGATCCATCCGTGCTATAAGAAACATAAGTATATAATTTTTTTATAATAAATATAATTATTTATGATGAAAATAAATTTATTTTAATAAAAAATAATTGATTACGAATAAACAGTTTTTTTTATATACAGTGTGTATGACGAATTCCAGCCCATATATATATCTTTTTTTTTTTTTTTACACTTGTTTTTTATCCCAGCTTTCACCAATATATTTTCTCTCTATGACCTCGACGAATAGATAACGTAGAATATCATGGATCGAATCATTTGTTCAATTTAATACTCGCTTGAACTCTCCTCATGAATTGAAACATAATTATGGCTCGGATCGAGTAGTATAAATATTATCCTTCTTTCTCTAAATTTCTTCATTTCTCTGTTGAAAATATAAATTATTTGTTTTAGCTATATATATATATACACCTAGTTTTTTGGATTCTTGATCCTGATCTAGATCATAAAACTATCAATACAAATTCCAATGTTTTTCTACTATTTATAGACAGATATCGATGTAAATACCCCATCAACCATTAATTTTCAAATCCAAGATCTTCACCTCAAGAATATGACGTATTATTAGTCCGATTGTTGCGTGAGGCACGCGGATACCCAAAGACATATATAGTCATGCAATGCATGCATGCATGCAACATGGGCTTGACTCTATATTATATATATATATGGTTTATTGCTTTTTTTTTTTTTAAACTTTTTTTCCCCTCTTTTATACTATGTTGACTGTTGTAGTGTTGTCGTTAGACATTGGCCAATGCATGGATCCCTCTCTAATATTGCTAATTTACTTACTTAGTGTACGTATATATCATTAATGGTAAAAGAAATAACGTAAAGTTCATATCGATCTCATGTAAAGTTCAAATTTCATGAAGAGGTAAAGCTAGTCATGTAGTAGTACTCAAGGCCGTAATGAAAGTTGAGCTAGCTCAATTAATTAAAGGTGACGAAAGTTGAGCGCCTGCACAGGTTTTATGCTTAAATAATGGTACTCAAATGTTAAATAATTTTTTTTTTTTTTAGCTTTTTTAAGTAGTAACGTCATTAATATTATATGGATTATTTTGCAATATACTTGAGCTTCAGTTTAAATTCGACCAATAAGTACCTATAAAATTAAATTAATTATTAAAGAATGCAATCGGATGAGCTTTTTAAATAGTAAAGCCAATACACTGCACACACATGATAGTGCGTGCACCACACACATAATATATAAGGTAGTACAAAATTGGGTGATTATCACCATAACATTTGCTCTGTTTTGCGGCATGCTATAAACACAGGGAGAATGCATAAAAATGCAGCTTAAACTAATTAACGGCATTTTTAGGCTCGCGGTTGAAACACCGGTATATAAGCGTGACATGTGGGCTTCATCTCGCTGCTAAGGTTCCGTTGAGAAATTTGGGAGCTTCTCAACGATTTTCACGCTGATAAAGATCTGCGGTAATCGTCGATGTTGAGGTCCAGGCAATCCCATCTAAGCGCCGTTAATGGATGATTTCATCAGCACGAAAATGTTTGTCGCGAAGGGGGAATTGGGTTCTGTGATTTCATTTTCAGCGTAAGATTGAAGATGCAATCTAGGAGCAGCTAACTTCAGGTTCTGCGATTTCATTTTCCGGCGTAAGATATTCAAACACTACAAAATGTCTTCATTATGCTTAGGTAGAAACGTCGTAAGATATTATCACCAATATCTTAAGAGTATATGCAATCAAAACTAGACGTTGCTTTGTTTGCAACTGAAGAGTATATGCAAAACAAAGAATATGCCACAACTGATGATTTCATTTAGTTTCGATGAACGTAGACACGTTTTTGCGCTTCGTCCACTTATCTTCTAGGAACAAGAAAGGAAATAATTTTCAAGTATCGAGAATGTCGGGTTAAGTAAGTAGAGAAGAATTGAACAACTTTGAATAAATCAGATACATGGTTGTAAAAAAGAACACAATGGTGGAAGAGGAGTTGAAGCCGTTGGCTTACATACCAGAGATAATATTGAAGAAAAGAAAGAGCAATGAAGAATGGGCACTCAAGAGGAAAGCCAATATGAGGAGAGAAACTCTATCAAGAAGAAAGCTAAGCACGACTTCATCAGAATGCCTGAGGATTTCATCAAACATAACCGCACTAGGGATTTAGCTCTAAGAAAGCATGTACTACATACTCTAAAAGCATCTGGAATGTACTTTATCAACTGCCCTTCAATGACATGTTGTCGTACTGATAACAATTTTGAAGCTGCTGTTAATTTGGTCTGCTGATTGATATTTATCATTTACGCAAAAAAAAAAAAAATGCCGCAACTGATGAAGGAGCTACATCTAGTTTTGATGGTCCAGTAAAGTCAGCATCTTAAGATATTTTCTACCTTGCCGGAGGATACATTCTTTTGGGAAATCCTTGCTTTGTTTTGCATATTTTTGCAACTATGCAAAACAAATTATATGCCGCAACTGATGAAGGAACAACGTCTAGCTTTGATGGTCCAGTACAGTCAACGTCTTAAGATATATCTTAAGAATGAAGAGAGCAGGTCAATTTTCTACCTTGTTGGCACAACAGATAAATAGAGTAGGTGAACATCAAAATATATAAGAGGGTCTTGAGTTTAACTTGGTTAATGCAGGTAGATATTTTTACCATCTGAATTCAAATAACTAATTTTGTTTTCTCCTACGCAGGAACAAGCTTTTGAAAGTCTAGGAAATATCATAGTCATGATGGCTAAGGGTGTAGCCGGTCTGGTTCGGTCCGATTTTGGACAAAATCTAGAACCGAACCGGTACCACAGGTTTTCTATTTTTTAAAGCCGATTACGCATCGGTTTCATCGGTTTTGGTCCGGTTTTTCGATTTTAAATTAGTTTATATTAATATATTAGGCTATTGATATATATTAGTATTATTTATAATGATTAAAATAATTATATATTAGTATTTGTTATTATAAGTTTACTTTTTTATAATTATATCATTGGTAGTTATAACTAATAGTATTAGTATTAGCTAAAAAAAAAATTGTATTAGTATTACTATAGCATTATTTCATATATAATTATTTTGTAATAATTTATATATAAACTTAAAGTATATTACTAATAGTAATATAATATTATACTATTAGTATTAGGCCATAAAATATAAATTGTAACTAATTTACATTATATACTAACGTATAACATATTATATATAATTAAAAAAATATATTTTATATTACGTATCATATTAAAAAAATTAGTTTAAAATATATATATTATATTGAACCGGTCTGGTTCTAAAAAGTTTAGAACCGGAACTGAATCGGTACCTACCGGTTTTAACATTTCGAAAACCGATTACGAATCAGTACTTACCCAAAACCGAATTGTTTTCACCGGTTTGGACCGATCCGGTCCGTTACCTATTTTTCAATTTTTTATTACACCTCTAATGTTGGCTAGTAACGTGTAATAAAGAACTAACTGCCTAAAATGGTACGTTGATGGCAGCATGGCTATTTGCACTTGCTGCTTTATCCAAGTCTCAGCTGGAACAGAGGGTCCTCGCGGCGAAACTCTATTAATCGCAGCATCTTTTTTAACTGCATTTTATGTGCCCCAACAATTTCCATTGCACTTGGTTTCACTGCAATTTGACTGTACTGGATGTATTACGACTCCAACAAGTTGCGGCAACAATTTCTACTGACGGCAAACACAGAAAGCGTGACCTGTTCCCACCTATTTGCATCAACAAAATATCCTGCCCCATGAACTCGCCTAGAAAAATCATTGATATCTCCTGCGAATGTATTACTTGATGCGATGCACCTGGGGAAAGCTAAAACCCATTTGTTTCTCTGCCGACTGAACTCGACTAAAGTGAAAACGCAGCGAATGAGCATAAGTGTTGTAGTGTATATAGTGATATATATATATATATATATATATATATATATTTATATACAACAAGATAGTACAAAGATTTTTTTTATAAGATACATAACTTCCATTTATAAAAAGAGATTACAGATATTTATCAAACCAAAGGACTTGAGAAAGAAAGTTTAGAATGCAATGACCCACCATGCACATAGCAATATCATTTACATTTAATACATAACGAGCTAAATAATAAGTTGTCCTATTTCCTTCTCTACCTGTATAGACAAAATTACATTCAACAAAATGCATAGAAAGTAACTTAATCTTTCGATATAACAACCCAAGCATAGAATCCTCCATTGTATGGTGCTACGAAGCCTCAACAACTAACAAACAATTGGATTCAACTGGAAATTTTGCAATACTCATATATACTAATACATAGCTATAGCCCTAAAAAAATAACAGTTAATTCAATAACTTCCGGTTCCTCAACCTCTTGTTCAAACTTGCTAGCTATCATATAAGTACTTTACCACGGTCATCACATAAAATACAACCTATACCAGATTTGCAAACCTCTCTAAAAACAGCGATGTCAACATTTAACTTTAATAAACCTGCTGGTGGAGGTTTCCAACAAAAATGCATTTTCAGCTAGGCATGAAGATTAAGATTGCGTTTGGATATCGAGATGAGTTGAGTTGAGTTGAACTGAGTTATGCATGAATAATAGTGAGTTGAGATAATTTAGTGAATTTTGTAGGACCCACTTAGATGAGTTTAAAATATATTTAGATGTTTAGATAAGTTTAGATATATTTATAGGAAGATGTGAATTTGTGAGATCCACTTTATTACTGTCCCCATCCACTACAAAAGTGTTATGGAAAAAAAAAATTTCGGCCCCCACTAAGTATTGACACACAGAGAGAGAGAGAGAGAGAGAGATACAGAGATAGAGAGAGAGAGAGATAGAGAGATAGAGAGATAGAGAGAGAGAGATAGAGAGAGAGAGAGAGAGAGAGAGAGAGAGAACTTAGGAAGTGTAATGAAAAAAACAAAAGCATGATTGCTCATCAATGCTTGTTAGGATTTGTTTCAAAGGAAAAAAAGTTTTTTGTTAATGCGCTACAGTTATAAAACCTCCTGAATGCAGTTCAATGTGTCTATTTGGATACTTGTAGAAGTTCAAATTGAACTGCACCCAGTGCAGTTTGCTAACAAAACGGAGCTAAATTTGACCTCTTTATAATTCCCGAGCAAACCCAATGCATTTGTGGCAACATTTCTTAGACTTAAAATGACTTGATCATGGATCATTTTGTTATGCGTATTGCATAAACTCCATGCCACTACAAAGAACAAAGGCAACTTATCGATTACCTTTTGACAAAAGGATAACGCAACATCATATATTTTCATATCAGCGGCAAAGGGCATTTCTAACATGATTTTCCTCCAAATACTCTGTATATTGGCACAATTTATCAAAGCATAATTGAGATCTTCACACAGGGAACTACAAAACTCACACTACACGTTAGTTATGACTTTCCTTTTTAAGAAATTTTCTTTTGTGGAAATCCCATCTTTAAAAACACGTCAAGCAAATACTTTAATTTTACTTGGCACCAGCATCTTCCAAATCTGCCTCCACACAACCTTAGAAGAGCTAGCTGATGATGTTTCAGTACCATTTGATCCCAGCCTTATTTTAAGAAATCTATAGCAGCTTCTCACAAAAAACTTCATTTCTCTCATGAGCCTAGATTTGTCTATCATAATTTGCTCCCAGGCAGATTACTATCTTGAGAATATTTGCCACCACATTTGGATTGAAGAAAGATATTAGCTTTTGCATCTCCCAACTTCTTGCGTCAGCTTCAAAAAGAGTATTGACAACATCTTTAGCAACATAATTTGACCAAACTAAACCCTTTGAAATCAAAGCCCCTTGTCCTAGTACCTACTGCTTATACCACATTCTAGCCGTTCTTCCATCACTAACCCAAGTGTAAGATGGACTCCTTCCTAACCCAGCTTGTGCAAAATTGGAATTAGGAAAATATTTTGCCTTAAACAACCCACAATAGGAGGAAGTCCCAGGTATCGTTCATATTGCTGAATCTCACCATTTCCCTAAAGTTATTTTTATAATATTTCGAGTTTCCCTTGAAACATTGCTACTGAAACCATAGTTGGTTTCTCCTTGTTGATTCTCTAACATGAAATAGATTCATATCTATCTAGAAGAGCCTGCACTATTCTATTATCTCCCACTGCAGCCTTACAAAAAATAACACTAAAAAGAGCAGATTATTAATGTCTAGTTCACCTCTATAGATTCTCAAACTAGAAATCTCCCATTTTAACCCTAGATTCAAAGCTTCCAGAACTGCAGAAGTCACTAACTCACCCACCACATATCCATATTTTTTTATAGCAGATTGGAGACATGACATCTGGACTTAGAGCTGTTGAGAGATCCATCTGATCAAGTGCACTTTCGATCCCATTCGTAGACTATGCCCTTCTTAACTCATCATTAATTACAGAATTAACTCTACCTGAAGAGTTTAGAAAATCCAAAGAACCACTCGTATTAGATCAAGTAAACAAATTTTGGAAGTATTCAAGAAATATTTTGTCCCGACTCTGAGATAATTCGTGCCAAACCCCAGGGTCATCCTGAATTTTAATAAGCTTGTTCTTTCTCCTCCTCTGTGAAACTTTCATATGGAAATAATTTGAATTGTGATCTCTCTCCTTTAGCCACAACTTTATCGCCACATAATTTTGCCCCTCTCAAGCCATTTATGCACCCCATCTCTTGCACGATCATACTCTTCCCTACCAACACCTAATAGGCCTCTATCATGAACCAAAACAAAAATTCAATTTTTCTTTGTGGAGTTTGTGCTGCACATGCATAAAAAATTGTCTCTTCCAAGAATTCAAGTGGTTTCTACAGCTTTTAATGACATTCATCATCTAACTCATGTTAGACTAAAAAGCACACATTTCCCAAGTATCTTGAATAAACTTCTCACGTCACTCACCCACCTACATGACATCAAATTTAAAAGGCTTTTTTTACTTTTAAATGCTCCACAACACCTTCCATATATACCCAAATCGTACCATGATCCGATTATTCCACCAAGCCATGAGTAATAGTGGCATTTGGAAACAAGTTCTACCAAGCAAAATTTGCAAAACATTAGTCTAGCCTTTTACTGATCCATTGATCTCCTTCCTTACGGTTAGACTAGGTAAAATGAATACCTTTGAATTTCAAGTCTCTCAAACCATAATAATCAACCACTGCCCTAAAGGATTAGTTACAATTTGACTCTCAGATTGAGGCCTCCCACCCCTTTTTTCAGAGTGAAACAAAACTTCATTAAAACCCCCTAGGACCAACCAATGATCTCTACTCGTACCTAATAAAGTCCTCATCAACTCTCAGGTTTGATACCTTTGACTAACCCTAGGATTACCATAAATTCCAGACAAAAACCAAGAATTTGAGCCACATTGAACAACACCATGAATATAGGAATTAGAATAATTAACAATAAAAAAATTCATCCTTCCCCCATAATTAACTATATATATACACCAAAATGGTTCTCTCTAATGCTTTCAAACATTTAAGATGTTCTTGCTGCAATGTTAGAAATAATAAGGTAAAAACATTAAATACCATGTAGTATTTTTAGATGCTATGAGTTGAGCTAAGTTAATATAAGCTACTAATTGATCTAAATTTTTGTTCAAACTCGATGTATTTGTTAAATAAATGAACTAGAGTGAGTCAAATATATATATATAGACATAAACACACATGATCAGTCAAGCTCGAGCTATTCAAGAGTAGATCATCGATTCTTTAATATATATATATATATATATAGCACACCCAATTAATAAAGATCATCTTAGATAGTTATATATTTTAATTAAAGTTCTTAATTAAATAGTAAACATTAGGTCGTCTTAAACTAAATGGGACTTGATTATTATCCCTTTATATACTTGTACTAAATACTGATTACGTCTAAAGTATCTTTCTCCTCTTAGTTTGCTCTCTATGTAGGGGTTGGACCTCTTGTTTTTGTACAGGTTTTCTGAGGCTGTGAGTTTCTTTCTGGTTTGGGTCCTCAACATGAATGAGGAACTGCATAGTCTGTATGGAAAGTTAATGTTAACATAGCAGGAAGAGGAGGAATTTCAAGTTAATTCACGACTGATTGAAGATGTTCTTTCGAAGGACATCAAGTGTTTAATAATGAATCTGTTGACGAATAAACATAACAACAGGGAGGCTTTTAAGAATACAATGTAGAAGATCTAGCGAATAGTGAATTCTATAAAATTCCAGGATCTTGATGTAGCGCTGATGTTGGTGGAATTTGAGGATGAGCGTGATAAAGCCATAGTATTGCGAGAAAGCCCGTGGTCATTTGATAAACAATTTATGTTGCTCCAAGAGTTTGATGGTCATCAGTAGTTTCATCTAGTCTTTATGAGTGAGGCCTCCTTTTGGTAAGAATTTTAGATCTCACTTTAATGGCAAGAAATCATTATGTCGGTAACTTAGTGGGGAGTGTTTTGGAGAAGTTGAGTAAGTTGATTTAGAGGTTGATGAATAGGAATGAGGAGAATTCATGCACGTTTGTGTTTGGTTAAAAATCACAAAAACATTGATGCGCCAAAAGAAAACTAGTGTTCGTTTGGATTTTTCATGTTGGATTCGTTTCCAATATGAGAAATTGCCTGACTTCTATTATTGCTATAGGTGCTTTGAACATGGCCATAGGGAGTGTGATCGATGGTAGCAAAATCAAACTTTATATGAAGTAGAAATGTTTCCTTTTCATATCATAGTTACGGGGAGGTTTAACTGGTAATCGAGATTGGAGAGAAAAAAAAAAGGCAACCAAGGAAGGTGCCTGAGCCGGTGGCTACACCGGCAATGACAATATCGATAATGATTCTAGTAGATCAACAAACATTCCCACTAATTACAACGGAGATTAAGGGGAGTTAGATCATGGTGTTACAAAAAATCTGGGTGATATAGAAGAACATATTTCTAATGGGCCAACTCACGTCGTGGATAGTAAAGTGATTTTAGTTTCGAGGTTGGGGAGCACGAAATAGGATGAGAAAGGAAGTTTGGGGAGCTGTGAAAGATCAGGGATGAGGGATGAACTAGAAATTCAAAAAATTGTTGTAACGACTGATAAAAAGGGATCTGATTTTTCTATTTTGGGGCCGACACTTTTAATGAATCATGTTGGATTGGACCTTATGGGCTTTTTGCATGATTTAACATCAAGCTTGCTACTTGAAATAACCAATGCTTCAAATTAACTAAGCTCTCGAGTTGAGAGGAGGGGTTCATGTAAACAAGCTTCAGTCCCAAGGATAGAAAGCTCAAGGAAGCATTAGAGATAGAAGACGTCATTGATGCTTTGGAAGTTGAAGAGGAAAAAGGAAGGATTCAGAATAGGCATACTAAATTTCCATCAGAAATGGTGAAAGACAATATTACGTTATCAGCGGAGGCTATTTCACAGCCCTATCAACAACAATAAAAACATGGAGCTGGAATTCCCGTGAGTTTGGGAACCCACATGAAATTCAAGACCTTGATAACCTTATTATGAAGGAAGATCCCAACATTTTGTTCATCTCAGAAACCAGGCTCACAGTTTCTGAGATGAACGCATATAAGTTTCGATTTTAAAAAAAAAATGCTTAGCTGTTAGTTGTGAGGGGCTTAGGGGGATTTGGCTTTATTTTGGAAAAAGGATGTTAATTTATCTGTATTGAAGTACTCAAAAAACCATATTTATGCTATCATTGCCGACAATGAGCAAGGTGGGAGGAAATGGCATCTATTAGCTATATATGGTTTCCCTGAGGTGACTAATAGATATTATACTTGGACTCTTATGAGATCAGTGCAATGTGATGACGGCTTGGGGTGGTTATTACTTGGTGATTTTAATGAATTAGTGTATCAATCTGAGAAATAGGTTGATATTGATAGGCCAAAGTGGCAAATGCATAACTTCAGAAAATCTATAAATGATTGTGGCGTGAGGAATTTGGGGGTAGTCCATATACCTAGTCAAATCGTAGAGGGTGTTCTGAATATATTTGTGCAGGACTAGATAGGGTACTAGCAAATGATATCTGGTGCTTGAACAATTCTATGGAAATTGTAGTACATGTTCAGTTGCTTACTTAGATCACATTCCCTTGTGGGTGGATACAACAAGATCCCGAACAGGTTGGATGGGTCACAAATTTCTCAGATTTGAATCTGTGTGGGTAAGGGGAGGAAGGATGTTCTAGAGTTACTAAAGATACTTGGAGGAATATGAGAATAAGGGGATCTAAAAAATATGATGAAGTTGCTTGAAACTTATGGGGAGAAATTGAAGAAATATTGGAACAAAACAAGTTTTGGTAATATTAAGTTTAAAATATCTGAAGCTAAGAGAAGATTATAGAATCTCCAAGAGAGAGATCCTATTGGTCTGAATGTTCAATAAAATACACAAGCAAGGGATGAAGTAAATAAATGGTTAGAGAGGGAAGAGATAATGTGGCACCAGAGATCTAAAGCTATGTGGATTTAGGTTGGGGACCAAAACTCAAGATACTTTCATTCCAAAGCATCTCTGAGGAAGAAAAAGAACACTCTAAAAAGACTGAAACATGATCAAGACTGTTGGAAAAAAAGGGAAGGATATGGAGGATATGATTGTGGATTATTATTTTCAGAAGTTTTTTTCAAGTTCAGCTATGATAGGTCATGTTGAGTCTATTGCCAATGTTGGATGAAAAGTAACAAATCAGGTGAATGAGGAGCTGTTAAGACCATATACTGCAGAGAAGGTCCATAACGCTCTTAATCAAATGCAGCATATAGAGGCTCCATGCCTTGATGGTATGTCCCCTATCTTTTATAAAAAAAATATTGGAATACTATTGGAGCTTCTGTTTCTCAAGTAATGTTAGAGGCACTTAACACTGGGGTTTTTCCTAAGGACTTAAACCATACATTAGAACCCTCTAAAGTAGCAGAATTTTGTCCCATCAATTTGTTTAATGTCCTTTATAAGCTTATCTTTAAGGTGGGAGCAAACAGATTGAAGATAATTCTCTCTTATAATTTTTGGATCTCAATCAGCATTTGTACCAGACAAATTAATTATTGACAATATCTTAGTGGTATATGAGATCATTCATTTTTTAAGGCAAAAAAGAACATGCAAAAAAGGTTAAATATCTATTAAATTAAACATGAGTAAAGTTTACGATCGAGTTGAATGAGATTTTTTGGAAATAATTATGATTCAACTGGGGTTTGATGTAAGATAGATAAAACTGATTGTGTTTTGTGTTTTGTCAGTATCCTTGTTTGTTTTGTTGAATGGAGTTCCAAAAGGGTGTATAAAACCAAGTTGAGGGCTGAGATAAGGGGACCTACTATCCCCTTATTGATTTCTTTTATATATTGAGGGTCTTGTTAATCTGCTAAAACAAGTAGTAGTTGATTCTGTGGTACCTGCCATACGAATTTGTAGAGGGGCTCCTTACTCAAACCATTTACTATTTGCTGATGACAGTGCCATCTTTTACAAATTAAGTTGATTTGCACACTAATCTTGAGCTTCAAAATCTATTAAAGAGGCCAATATGAGTTGGCATCTAGTTAGAAATTGAATATGGATGATACTAGTATGACGTATAGTAGAAATGTGAGTGAAGATGTGAAGGATGAAAACAGAAATCTGTGGGGAGGTTGTGTTGTGCAACAGTATGAAAAATACTTGGGTTTGCCTCCAATGATTGGGGGAAAAAGTTTTGCTTTTTCTAATATCAAGTCAATAGTATGGAAGAAACTGCAATCTTAGAAGGAAAAATAATTTTCACAAGGAGGAAAGGAGCTCTTGCAAGAGGCATTGCTTTGCTATACCTACATATGCAATGAGTTGCTTTCAATTACCTGATTGTATTTATAAAGATCTAGAAGGTTTGATAGCTCAACTCTGGTGGGGTAGATCTTAGAATAATAAAAAGATCTATTGGATCAGTTGAAAGAAGATGTGCAAATTTAAGTTCCAAAGGGGTTTAGGCTTTAAAGATCTCAAACTTTTCAATATAGCTCTTCTTGCTAAATAAGGGTGGAGGCTTGTTCAATAAATATATTCTTTGTTGTATTAGTTTTTTAAAGCACAATAATTTCCCAAAACACATTTCTTGAAATCTAAACTTGGTTACAATCCTTCCTATGCTTGGATAGGCATACGGGATGCAAGATCTTTCTCTATTGCAGGGGTTGTCAAAAGAGAGTCGGGGGTGGAAAGACTATAAGGGTCTGACATGATCCATGGGTTCCAGGTTACAAAAAATTGGTTTGTGAACAACCTATAATGGAGCTGCAAGAAGACACATTTGAAACTGTGGATTCTCTTATCAATTTGAAAACCAGATGGCATGACACTAAAAAATTACGAGCTCTCTTCAATCCAATTATAGTTGCGAAAAATTCTGAAAATTGTTATTTGTCCAGTGGAGTATGGAGATAGGATTGGATTGAAGAGATGAGTGGTGAATTTAGTGTTCGAAGTGCTTATAAACTGATTCAAAACATTTGCAATTATTCAAATGGGAGAGTTCCAATAGTAGGAATCTCAACCGGCTTTAAAAATCAATTTGGAAGATGAAGTTATCACTGAAAATTAAGATCTTTGCGGGGAGACTCTGCAAAGATTGTTTACCAACTTGCTTAGACCTGATTGAGAAACATGTTAAGATTGATCCTAAATGCAGTTTGTGTACTCAGCAGGATGAGGACTTTGGGCATGCCATAGTATATTGCTTTGAGTTAGCTGAATTTGAAAATGCCATTTACCTATTATGTTTGATATTCCAAGACCTCTTTACTATATTACTTTATTTTAATACAGAATTGTTATAATTCTTTCTCACAGCAGAAAAGCACAAATAAGTTGAAAGGGGCCGGGTGAGAAGATCTTTGCAGCTAGTAAGGTGGAATTCCATATTGAAGAGCCACATACAATTGAGTTGTGGCTGTGTTAAGGGGCTTACAGTTATGTCTTCAGTCTGGTTTCACAAAGCTGATTGTGGAATTAGATTGCAAGATGCTAGTGGAAGATCTGCAATAAGAACCAGCACAAGCTGCAACAGGACTAGGAAATTTGGTCTTAGAGGTTAAAATATTGATGTCTTATTTTAATGTTTGTTCATATCAGTATGTTAATCGTTTAGGCAATAGGGTTGCTTTATAAGCTTGCTAGAATGGCTTGGAATGTTGAGAATTTGATAATTGCATGGGGTCCCAGAGTCTATCGCCCAAGTTATTTGGGTGGAGAAGATTTCTTGTAATCCTTGATGCAATTTATATATGACAGCCTTCTTATAAAATATATATATATATTGATTACATGTAATGCTATCTTTACAATTATTTGTATATTTACAATTATTTGTATATATATATATATTGGCCCATCAAAATAATTACAGTAGGGACCAGAATTACTATTGAGAATGATCTGTCACATATTTAAGGGTTCTGCATTATTAACTTCCACATGATGAGTAGCTCATGTGTGCTACACAGATCTTGTTTACACTTAAATCTTACGTAAAACATAATAAAACAACCCAATATTCCCCCAGATCTCATTTGGCAAATCACGTGGCCATATATCTAGGTTGCTTGTAAGCTAGCAGGCATATATGTTGATTAAGAAACAAACAATTAAGAGAGACACCATATTGATCAAACCATGCAAGCATGCATGCATTTGAATGGTCTAGAAGATGATGATCATGATATCCATACACTACTAGACGTACAAGAAAAATGATTATCTGTGCAGATAGTTATTTGTGATGAGAATAGATTTATTTTAATAAAAATAATGATTTTTATAAATAATTAGTCACATATAAGATTTTTTTTTTTATAGTGAGATGAAAAGTTGAAATATTGTGGGAAGACTGCTAGCTATTCCAAGGCCTTTACACTATACATTGTTGATTACGTGACATAATTTACTTTAAAAAATCAATTTAAAATTTAAATATTACAAATTAAAATTTACTCTACATGATATATATATATATATATCGATTTGAGAATAAAATAATTCTTATGAAAATCATCTTATTAATGTACGTAAGTTCAAAAATAATCAGTAGTACCGGTTGTTCAAATTTATGGCGAAAAGGATTTTTAACTCTACTGATTTTTCAAAAGTTAAAATGATTTTATGACGCTCTAGCTAACAATAATGCCTTTTGGACTTTCAAGTTTACGTGCTTTACTGGGGAAGTTCACAGATCAGATATATACACACACACACTATATATTAATAAAGGGTCACTTTTCTCACGTCATGTTGTCTTTCATTTGTACAATTAATCTTAGTGGATATATATAGATATCATATACAATAGTTTATAAGCAGCTTAATAAAATCCTAGTTAGTTGCATTAGTGGAAGTAGTCTTCTGATAAAATTAAAGGGCAAATTAATTAAAGTTGTTCTGCAGCATCACACGCTTGCTTTAGCCCTTGAAAAATGAATGAAGCCACTCTAAAAGCCTAGTTTCACTCCGAAAAAAGATAAAAGTCATGCAGCTTTCATTATTCTATATTATCAAATGTCAAATCATCTTTTTTAATTAACATTTTATTGTTAATTCCCGTTCTACAATTTTTTATTTTATTTTATATCTAAGTACTTTTTACGATTTAGATAAGAAAAGATAGATATAGTTGTAAATAACATCACATCAAGTAATGTTTTAATTATATTTTTATACAAAATTTATTTTGTTAATTTTCTTTTAAAATTCAAATTTCATGATTCTCAATATATTAATTAACTAACATGTGGAGAAATAATAATATCTTTTTATAAGTTTTTGTTAACTACATTTACCATTTTTTTTTTTGGGTTAAAACTTGAAAATTGTTGATCATTAATCTCAATTAATTAAGAGGGTTATGATTTTCTTAAGTGGTCTTATATATATGATCATGAACTGATCTAAATTAAGCCTTTTGGATCCTTAATCAACTACTGGCCTAATCAAAGCCTTGAAAGGGCCACTCTACCTCTCAGGGCACATTGGTGTTCTTAACAAGAATACTCTCAGCTAACAACCAATCTTTCAATTCTTGGCAGTTGCCAATGGCAATTACCAACCCTCAGAATAGACACATGCATTAATCTATTCACATACTGACATTATGGATTTTTTGTCCTTTTTTTGGTTGGAATTAGATGGTTGCTGCATGGAATCAACAATAAAACATAAATATTTTTTTGGGCACCAAGAAAAATGTTAATAATAGTCAGGACCAACTAACATCTATGCATGTGAGATCTTGGATATATATATATATATATAATATTCATAATTGTTTTTTACTTTCTGTCTTGGCACATGCAGTACTACGTACTAATGCCTGTCTACTTGAGATAATTCACAAAAATATATTCCAGTCATTAATTTCTTGAAAGCTAGCCCTTTCCAGCATTTTACTAATTGTCCTATCCCAAACATGCATGCATGCATGCATGTTCCAATCCCTGCAAATAACTTATCTCCATGATCACTCCTGTCTTTATGACCAGGCCTAAATTACTATTTATATTCCCAATAATAATAATATATAATAATAATAATAATGCTTCCAAAAGAGGTAGTTCAATCAGCAATAGAGAAAATATGCTTTTTTTTCATTATGAAGCGTGCGGGAATGGGTTAAATAATGAGCTAGAGACAAACAAAGAGGTCCAAATGAAATTAATTTGGTTAATCATGTGAGTACTATGATACCCATATGGGAAGCAGCTTTGCCCAAAAAATTAATCTCTCTGGTCTGTACAATGTTGCACTAGCTGATCTGCACAATGATCTGATGATCATCATGATGTGCTTCACATGAAACCCTGTCCATATATATTATATATAATTATTTATATATATATAAATATATTTATCATTTATGAAAATAATTCTATCCCATTTCATCCAAAAAACTTTTAGTAAAATGCATCTTTAAGATGATTATTAAGATTAGAGAAATGCTACTCCTTATTAGTACTGATCTTATTACCCGCAATCACATGATTTGTTAATGCAATATATTTATCTAAATGGACAACCGCTTAAAATATATCATATCAAAAAGCGTGGTTAGAGATGACATATTAATATAAGATGAAAAACAATACTTTTCTTAAAACTACACTATTCAACAAAAACAAAGGCCATGAAACCCAAAACTAGAATCAGCATATTATCTAAGCATCTCAAGAAGCAAATTAAAAATGGAATTATGATTATTAGGAGGATACGATGCATCCCACTGCGAGCGGGATCCTGTTAGTTTATTTGAGTTCTTTTTTTTTATCTAGAGTTTTTTAATATCTTAAAATATTTTTTTTAAAAATTCATAATATCATTAAAAAAATACTTATTTAATTATAAAGTAAAAATAAAACAAAAGAAAACAAAAGGAGCGGGATTCCTAGCTTTCTCCTTATTAGTAATCGAACTACTTTCTCAAAACCATGGCAACCTAACCTGAATCCCAAGAATGTCAAGCAAAGTTTTGGCTTGGGCCAGAAAAGTATTGAAATTTCTGCATTTAGAAAGTTTCTGGCTCTTGGTTTTATTTACTGGAAAATCTCTTGGGTTTCTGTAGGTGGCCTTGGGCTGAGAAAGACTACACATTCCTCCTCGTGACTGTAACCTTCCAAGTTTGCCCGGGGGACCGAAGAAGAAAAACTGCTCTTAACTTTTTAGTGGGCTTCCTTTCAAAATATTGTTGGCCCTTAAACCGATAATATATTAGAGGAAATAATATAAATTGGCGGCCAGATTGAGATAGGTACTCTGGGTAGAGTTCTAATCGATTTAAGTCGAGTCGAATTTTTAGGTTATCAAATTAAATTGGACTCAAATAATTCAAATTCGAGCTCGAGTTTGAGTTGAGAGCTTGTCGAACTGAGTCGAGTTCGAGCAGATTAAACACGATCTCGAGCCAAGTTAAGTTATTTATCGATCTTGATTTTTACTTTTTAACAAGCTTGAGTCAAGTCAAGCCACGTCGAGTTATTACTTGAGTTTAGTTTATACACATATATTTTTTTGACTAAATTGAAAAATTAAAAATACTAAATTATAAAATAAAATATTAAATTTAATAAAAATTTAATTAATATATAAACCTTATATTGAACTATAAAGTTATACCATCTTTATGAATACATTTTTTTATAAGGTTACACATTGTAGTAGAAATTACCAAGTCTTATATACTAACTATTACACATATACTATAATTATTCATTTAAGTATTTAATTAACTAACATATTATTATAAATTATATTCAATATATAGGTATAAATGACAAGATATAAGTAAATGGGTTATATACTGCATATTCAATTTTCACAATAATATTCTTATGTTATTAAATTTAATATGCATATTAGTATATATGTGTGTGTGTAAAAATACTAATATATAGAGAAAAATGATATATATTCATGATTTATGGATGAGTTCTAATCAAGTCAAGCTAATGAGCCGAATCAAGTATGAACATGCGAGTCTTAACAAGCCTTGACCGAGTCGAGTTTAATCGAGTATATGTTATTCACTAATTGAACGGATTTCTTCTTTCACGATCGAGTTTTTTTTTTTTCACGAGTCGAGTTCGATTTGAGTTTAGCTGAGCGAGTATCGGGTAAGCAATCGAGCGGACTGATTCATTTACAACCTTAACTTTGAGTACTGAGCTAATTCTTAAATAATTTTTAAATATTATTAAAAAATTAATAATAAAATACTGAATCGTAATAGAGTGATCTCACTACCTAAGCATATATATGTTTGGTTAGTGAGTAATCTGATACTACCTCAATTCAACTCACAAACTATTCACTACTTTTGTATTATTATTCAGTATTTTTTTACAACTCTTTACAAATTATCTGAGACCACTTCAGTGTTCAAATGTCGCCTAATTCTTTTGCTCAAACTTGCATATGAATTTTGGAGTTCTACATTATTGTAAAGTCTCTAAAGTATTGGTGACACTATTAGGTAGAGAGAGGGCTTATTCTAATCACTGGCCACGAGGCATTGAAGTACATCAATGGTCAACAGAATTTAAGTAGGCGACATTCCAAGTGGGTTGCCTATCTGCAGAAGTTTACATTTTCACTAAGGCACAATCAAAGAGTTTGAATTGGGTTACAAATGCTTTGAACTGACGTGTGTCACTTCTCACTAGCATGAACACAACAATTTTGTGTCCCATATTCCTTTTCGCTTGGGCAAGTTTTGGAAGAGCTTGGTCAGTGCTAAGTCGAAGTAGTAGTGTCTCGTCTTATCTCAGGTATTTTTTGCTTACAACTAAGTAATTTGAGATTGTGTATGGGTAGAATCATTTGGACATATTTGACTTGGCATCCATTCCAATATTGGTCTCTTGAACATTAAGGCGGATAAGATGTCAGTGTACCTTCATAAGTACATGACCAAGTCAAGCACACAACCCGAAGAGCATTGTTAATTAGTGTTCAAGTATTTTTTGTGGGTGATTTAGTTTGGGCCATGCTAATCATGATTGTTATCTTGTTGTGAGTACAACAATTTGATGACACTAAGATGGGGCATCGTAAAGTTCTTTAAAAAATTCAATGACAAGGTATATAGGTTGCACCTTCTTAGTCATTTGAGGACCTCTGACATGTTTAACGCAAATCAACACCTTACTCCATGCTTTTGTCTACGTTAACATGAACTCGAGAGCAAATTCTTTCCAACCTAGAGAGATTGATGCAAAAGATCAGGGTCTGAAATAACAAAGATTCTTCAAATTAGGATGCTATTGCGCACACGTTAATATTTTGATCATAATTTTGACTAAAAGGATCTGAATTGTGCATAAAGTCTCAATCCAAAGTGTTCTTTTCAACACACATATTGTGGTTGTTAAATTACTCTTGGGGTCCATATAACGACTTTGAAATCAACCGTTTTTTCCTTCAATCAATATGTATAGAGGCCGCCTTTCTTTCAATCCGCCATAAAGTTTGCCTTCAAGCCTTAAAAGATAGAGAAGGGGAGGAGCATTTATCTATGTAATTACTATCCTTTGTTGGCCATTGTTATGGTCGATTACTCTCTTTCTCGATTTGTCTAATTCTGTCTTATTAAATAAGATTGACTTCTAATCCTCTTAGAGCATTGGCATTCGACTAGGTAAACACTAATCCTTGCTAAAATATGCAAAGTTTCTCTTTAAAATCACTACGTTGGACTAGGTAAATACTTCCATTTCAAACTTTAGCTACAATATTTGCAAAGTATCTTCTATATTTCACTAGTAACTATTCATAGCCACCTCCAATGTCGACGGTCCCGCCTACGCTTAGGATTGGACGTAAATCAAGACGTCGGAGATAAATAACACAAGGATACTCATCCCTTATTCATATCATAATTAAATACATACGCTTAACTTACTAGTAATATGCAAAAATTTTCACAGCGGAATAAGGTCAAGCCGAGTATTATAGGCAAGAAATATAAACTTGCCATGCATCACAAGGTAGAACTAATAATTATCCCAAAAGAAACTTTATACATAATATCATAAGGTATCAAGTTCCACAAAATACCAATATTCCTAATACACGGGAAAATATCCAAAATTCTCCGAAATTACCAAATTATAACTTGAAACATCACTAGAAAAGAAATGGTTCCGTTTCCCCTCCCTAAAACAGGGGTTCCTGTGTGAGATCCCGGACTTACGTGTATTTTTGCACGTTATTTTATTATCGGTATTAATTATTTTAATTTATTTTAATAATATTATTAGTCGTATTCTATTTATTTAAAATATTTATTTGAGCTATTAATTAGTTAATATTGAGTTACGTCACTTTTCTTAATTATTTTAATGAGTGGAATTAAATTTCTTTATTTTATTTGTGATTTTAATTTATGTGTTTTATTTATTTAATTAAATGTGTTTTGGAATGGGTTTTTATGTGCTTATATTTATGTTGTGATTTTAAGTGTTTTTGTGATCCACGTGATGGGAATTGGACTGTATTCCCTTTTCTTCCTTTTTTCCTTTTTCCTTTGTCTTCTCTTTTTCTTTTCTTTTTCTTTCTTTTTCCTCCGTTTTTCCCCTGTTTCCCAGCCCCTCCCCGCGTGCCTGGCCCCCTCCCCTGCCTCCTCTCCCTCTCGCCCGTCCTTCTCCGTCAACCCAGGGCTGCCGCCGGTCACCCATCGGCGACACCACCCAGCCCAACCTCACCCCCACATGCCGGCGAGTTCAACAGCACCTGTGGTGTTCCCTCCGGCCATCCCACCGCCCTCCACGGCCACAAACCCGAAATGGGTATTTTTGCTTCTCTTACATTTTCTGGCCACCGCCAGCCACCGCCAGCCACCCCTTGGCCTCCGACCACCACCACTAGACTCCCCACCATCCGGCGAGCATAACCCACCAATCAAAGCCCCCCATCGCCGCCGCTTACCCCCTCTACCCGAAATGGGTCTTAAACGGATCCATCTTTGCCGCGCCGCCGTCTGGCCACCGTAGGCCTCACCACCACCACCAAAAGACTCCCCTCGCCCAGCCGATCATCCCTCTATCTCAGTTTCCTCAACCGTTGCCTCATCTTCCCGGTACAACCCCAAACTCGAAAATGAGTTTTCACCCATTTTGACCCCGATCCGCCACCTTCCGGTGGTTATGCCTCCACACCACCACCTCCATGAGATTCCTCACCCTTCAAAGAGTATCTCCCTAAATTTTGGTGTCAAACCGAGTATTTTAGCCTAACGTACATGTGACCGCTACAAACGCTGCAGATTGGCGTTGTTCAAGGATTTATGTTTTTACCGCTGTAAGTACTTTCCAAACGAGTTTTAAGATTTAAATATATTTTTGGCATCAACAGTTATTGTGTTTGATTATTGTTGCTATGTGTTGGTTGATGTTGGTATTTGTTGGTTGATTGGATTAATTAAATGTTGGATAATTGCTGCATGGTTGTCTGCATTGTGTAATTATGCGCATGTTCATGGAAATATTTGGAAAGTGGATTTTTGCATGATTTCAGATATTCACGTGTTGAGAATGGAAGCTGGTATTTAAATTGAGTTTAACGGATTTTAATGGTTTTGGGCTGAGTCATAACGGGGACGGCGATACGTAACACCCGTTGTGATCAGCGTGTGTGTGTGTGAATGACATAACGGGGACGGCGATACGTAACGCCCATTATGGTCATTGGGTGTGCATTTCATATCGGGGACGGCGATACGTAACGCCCGGTATAAAATGAGTGTGTGTGGATCGTAATGGGGACCGCGATACGTAACGCCCATTATGATTTTGGGTGTGTGTGTATATCATATCGGGGACGACGATACGTAACGCTCGGTATGATTGGTTTTGAAGATATTATTTTATGGAAAATGATGGGTGATTTTATTGGGATTTTATTGTGGATTAAATTGGGATTTTGACGAGTGTGGTTATTTCATTGACTTTGAGGAAGATGATTTTAAGCCTCATGCATATGGTAATTGTTCATGGTTGTTGTTGTGGCATTAATGTATTTCTGTCTTTTGGTTTGGTTGGGTTGTACTTACCTGCGATGCCATCTTGGCGTCCTAGTTTTTTGGATGCAGATTATGAAGAGGCTGAGCCTGAGGAGACGGCTCTGCCGTTGAGGTGATATTAATAGTAACTGTTATCTCGAGAAATTTATTTTCCCCTTTTTATAAATATGTATTTGTTTAATTTAATTTTTGGATGACTGTATTAAATCTCCTGTTGGAGAATTTATATTAAATTGGTTTGTAAAATATTTCTAAAAATTCTGGTACTTAGATATTAATTCATTATCCGCTACGACCTATATTTTTATGTATGTCACGTGTGCACACACGTTTGACACTTGTCGTTGGGATGTGTGACCCATGTTGTCATCATCCTGACGCCTCGATTCCCGTGTTATTTTAAGGAGAATTTGGGGGCGTCACAGGTGGTATCAGAGCAGTTCGACTCTGGATAAATTCGCAACTTACCTAGGGACAATACCAGAAAAGTTTGTGGTTTTAAAAATTTATTTGTTTTATGATTTGGTTATTTTATTTTATTCTATTATTTTATTTATTCTCTAAGTTTTCCTACTAATTTATATGGTAAGATTATCGATATTTATTTCGTTATGTTGTACTTTTTATTTTAATGTTTATGTTGTTTATTTATTTTTATAATTAACTTAGTTCTGATTGATTAGTTTGCTTGTTTTATTTTATTTTAATATTTGTTCAATATTGTAATTGGGTAATAGTTAAAATTTTAGTTAGTTGATTATATTTAGTTAGGTTGTTTGAGTATTTACTTAATTATTTATTTATTTTATACATATGCCTTTGTTTTTGTTTAAGTTGGAATTTGGACATTTCAGATTAAATTATTATTTTAAATCAATCCATTCATTGAATCTGATATTTTAAATAATTGTGTGATGGAATTCTTTATATTAAAGTTTATTTCTTTTGTTGTAGGTTATTTTATTTTCTTAAACTTTTATTCAATTATCATCAAGATTTGATTTTAATTTCGGTTCATAGGTTTCCTACGAGATAGTTTTGGATTTGGTTTATTATTTGTTTATTTTAATTATGACTCTTGTATTTTAAATATTTCTAAAAATTTGAAATTTATTTAGATAAAGATTTAAAAGCATCGCTTCCATGCTTCTCTTTAGGTTTATACTTTAAGATAAATTTAAATTGATTATCTTTTCACATTTCCGTTGTTTTATTTTTAGGGACATGCTTTGAAATAAGTTTTAAAATTTATTATCTTTCCACGTTTCCGTATGTTTTATTTTAAAAGTTTATCTGTTTACTTTAACGAGTGGATTTGTTTTGGCGACTTGTTTGTATTTATTTATTAATTAATTTATCGATTTAATTATTTTATTATGGTTCGTTTCTTTTAAAGATTTTAAATTTTAGAGATTTCTACAATAAATCTTTTTTTTTTTTTAGAGTTGGGTTTTGTAAAGAATTACAAAATTTTATTTATGATTTTATTTGCTGTCCTTATTTTAATTTAATCTCCTTCTTTTATTTAATAAAAGTTTTTGGTGACTTTGTGTTTATTAAAGGAGTTGGGCTTGTTTTCTTGAATGAGTGGCTTTTACTTAATTGTTTATTAAATATTTTCCCCCTTTTTGTGTTTTTATATAATATTATGTGAATTACTTGAGTTTTATTTAGTGGTTGGATATGTTGTTATATCTTTGTGAGATGGATTCATTTTGATAATTACTGATATTTATGTAATTGGGTTTCTTTGTTAATATTTCCTATGCTAATTATGTGTAGTACCTAGGTCTCACTGAGTGTTAGAGTTTCTAAATTTTAATTTATTTCTGGGAGATTGTTGGAATTGTAATCAGAGTGGACTCTTCATGTGAGTGTAAAATTTTTAGCCATTGCCATATTATTATAGAATTCGATTTAAGAATACTTATGATGGTAGATGATCAATTGTTTCTTGGTGAAGTTTTGATGTAATTTTTATTTGTGGGTGCTTGGAGATCGTTATGTAATAATTATGTGTGTAAATTTTTAGAGAGTACTTATTTTGTTTTATGTTTGACTTGGAGAAATTTTGTTTGTTAAGTGATAGGGTTGAATTGATGTGATGAAAAAAAATTTAAGAGATATAAATTTTAGGCTTCTCGGCGAATTGTTTAGAGTGGATAATTTAAGTATAATATTTCGGAGAATTTAATGGTTAGTAATATTTGTCAAGGTATCTTAAAGAATTTAGTTGTGGCTTGAAGTCACATAAGAATTTAAATATTTGAGATTATTTCATCTCATAGGTAATGAAGGACCGATTTAGAGAATATGGATTTAGATAATTAATCTATGATGAGAGTGATGAGTTATAATGATGGAGAAGTGTATTAGAGGTTTGGGAGTTAGAAATTTTAGGCTTTAATATTGGGTGGCATAACTTGAATTGTGAAATGACAAAGCATTAGGATTTGTAAATATGACAAATGATTTCTTGTTAATAGGTGCCAAGCTAGTTTTTACTCAATGGTGATAATTTATGAGGACTTAAATTTTTATGAATTTAGCGAGTTATCAGAGTGCGCGCAAAAGCGTGATGAAGTGCAATGTAGTTGGAGGTTCAATTCTTGTGTAAAGTTTGAGGAATTAGTGATGATTTGAAAATTTGGATAATACGTGTAAGTAGAGATTTATTTTTTGTTGGGTAAATTATGTTTATTGACGATTAATTTAGAAAGTTAAACTTGGGAGTTACTTTAGGGTGACATAATGTGTGGTATGAAGTTAGTGAATATTAAGATTTTGGGAGATTGTACTGAGATCTTTGTACATATGGAGTTCAAATTAATTGGCTACCTCACGAGTTTTGAGATGAAATATTATTTGGAGACTATACGTTTATGATGGAATAACATCCATTTGTGTTTGAGGAAAATAGATGATTGTACTAATGCTTGGAGTGAGTATTAAGTGATGTAGTATGTGAGTTATTGGAGTTTGATTAGTTGCAGCCGAGCGAATTTCGAGGACTAAATTCTTTTTAAGGGAGGGAGAATGTGAGATCCAGGACTTACGTGTATTTTTGCACGTTATTTTATTCTTGGTATTAATTATTTTAATTTATTTTAATAATATTATTAGTCGTATTCTATTTATTTAAGATATTTATTTGAGCTATTAATTAGTTAATATTGAGTTACGTTGCTTTTCTTAATTATTTTAATGAGTGTAATTAAATTCCTTTATTTTATTTGTTATTTTAATTTATGTGTTTTATTTATTTAATTAAATGTGTTTTGGAATGGGTTTTTATGTGCTTATATTTATGTTGTGATTTTAAGTGTTTTTGTGATCCACGTGATGGGAATTGGACTGTATTCCCTTTCCTTCCTTTTTTCCTTTTTCCTTTTTCTTCTCTTTTTCTTTTCTTTTTCTTTATTTTTCCTCCGTTTTTCTCCTATTTCCCAGCCCCTCCCCGCGTGCCTGGCCCCCTCCCCTGCCTCCTCTCCCTCTCTCCCGTCCTTCTCCCTCAACTCAGGGCCGCCGCCGGCCACCCACCGGCGACACCGCCCAGCCCAACCTCACCCCCACATGCCGGCGAGTTCAACGGCACTTGTGGTGTCCCCTCCGGCCATCCTACCGCCCATCTACGGCCACAAACCCGAAATGGGTATTTTTGCTTCTCTTGCATTTTCCGGCCACCGCCGGCCACCCCTTGGCCTCCGACCACCACCACTAGACTCCCCACCCTCCGGCGAGCATAACCCACCACCCAAAGCCACCCATCGCCGCCGGTTACCCCCATTACCCGAAATAGGTCTTAAACAGATCCATTTTCGCCGCGCCGCCGTCCGGCCACCGTAGGCCTCACCACCGCCACCAAAAGACTCCCCTCGCCCAGCCGGTCATCCCCCTAGCTCAGTTTCCCCAACCGTTGCCTCACATTCCCGGTACAACCCCAAACTCGAAAATGGGTTTTCACCCATTTTGACCTCGATCTGTCACCTTCCTGTGGTTGTGCCGCCACACCACCACCTCCATGAGATTCCCCACCCTTCAAAGAGTATCTCTCTAAATTTTGGTGTCAAATCGAGTATTTTAGCCTAACGTACATGTGACCGCTACAAACGCTGCAGATTGGCGTTGTTCAAGGATTTATGTTTTTACTGCTGTAAGTACTTTCCAAATGAGTTTTAAGATTTAAATATATTTTTGGCATCAACAGTTATTGTGTTTGATTATTGTTGCTATGTATTGGTTGATGTTGGTATTTGTTGGTTGATTGGATTAATTAAATGTTGAATAATTGCTACATGGTTGTCTGCATTGTGTATTTACGCGCATGTTCATGGAAATATTTGGAAAGTGGATTTTTGCATGATTTCAGATATTCATGTGTTGAGAATGGAAACTGGGATTTAAATTGATTTTAACGGATTTTAATGGTTTTGGGCTGAGTCATAACGGGGACGGCAATACGTAACGCCCGTTGTGATCAGCGTGTGTGTGTGTGGATGACATAATGGGGAGGGCGATACGTAATGCTCATTATGGTCATTGGGTGTGCATTTCATATCGGGGACGGCGATACGTAACGCCTGGTACGAGATGAGTGTGTGTGGATCGTAATGGGGACGGCGATACGTAACGCCCATTATGATTTCGGGTGTGTGTGTATATCATATCAGGGACGGCAATATGTAACGTCTGGTATGATTGGTTTTGAAGATATTATTTTATGGAAAATGATGGGTGATTTTATTGTAGATTAAATTGGGATTTTGACGAGTGTGGTTATTTCATTCATTTTAAGGAAGATGATTTTATGCCTCATGTATATGGTAATTGTTCATGGTTGTTGTTGTGGCATTATTGTATTTCTGTCTTTTGATTTAGTTGGGTTGTACTTACCTGTGATGTCATCTTGGCGTCGTAGTTTTTTGGATGTAGATTATGAAGAAGCTGAGCCTGAGGAGACAGCTCCGCCTTTGAGGTGATATTAATAGTAATTGTTATCTCGGGAAATTTATTTTCTCCTTTTTATAAATATGTATTTGTTTAATTTAATTTTTAGATGACTGTATTAAATCTCCTGTTGGAGAATTTATATTAAATTGGTTTGTAAAATATTTCTAAAAATTCTGGTACTTAGATATTAATTCATTATCCGCTGCGACCTATATTTTTATGTATGTTACGTGTGCCCACACGTTTGACACTTGTCGTTGGGATGTGTGACCCGTGTTGTCATCATCCTGACGCCTCGATTCCTGTGTTATTTTAAGGAGAATTTGGGGGCGTCACATCTTGTGCGTATTTTCTATAAGGCATTCATACCAAAAAGGGGCCATAAAATTAAAAAGAGAAAACTTCGCTAGACTCTCAAGGGTTTGAGGAGTTTCCTGGGGAGTTCGTGGAATCCATTATCACCTACAACCACTTATATTGCCCTAAAAGGAACGATAGTTAAAAGTTAAAGAGATGAAATTTTAAGAAATCTCAATAAGTACACAATTACTATAACAAAAGTATTACAAACATATATAAGCAAACACTAAACAAATGCACATGTCATGAATATGAACTTATGACTTGACTCATGCACATGCACTTTCATAAAAAGACTTTCATGTAACTTGACTTTCTTTGAGACTTTGACTTATGCACGTGTTTTTTCATAAAAGATTTTTCATATAACATTGACTTCTTGGACACGTACTTGAAATTTTCGTATCTTTCATCATATTTTATCTTTAGGCGCTATTAAACATGTTCGTATCATTCTTGGGACTTAAAAGTCGTTCTTGTCATGACTTTCTTATGGATACCTCACAGTTCCTCTATGCACCGTGTGTTCCCCACTAGTTACAGCATCATCCGACGATCACTCAAGCCCAAAGTGACTACGTTATGCGTTACTACATTACTCGATGATCACTCAAGCCCAAAGTGACTACGTTATTCACTCTTCATCACTCAGTGACCACTTAAACCGAGGTGATTATGTCCTTGGTTCTTATAACGGCAAGGCGCAACAACTTTACCGTCTTTGGGCACCCACTAGCTTTAGGTGCGACCACGCTCTAGACTTGTTTTGAGACCATACATGGTCTGCTGATTGTTATTCGTTGACCTAAGGGTTTTCACTTGACTTTAATCATTCTTTAGTGAACAAGGAGTTCTAATGGGACAATACCCCGTCCCAACCTTTGAGGTTCTTATAAAACTCTTTATTCATTTCTTTTGAAAATACATTGACCCAAAAGACATGGAACACTTGACTTGATGGACATGCATGCAAAACTTTGACTTTCTTTATGCAAGATACATAGTTCATGAGACATATAATGCATGCATTCCCAAACCATAGCTTGTACATATTAACATGTGAACATATTATTTTCAAGATAAACATAGTTAAATAAAAAGGAAGGCAATCAAACAACCCTAATCCAAAAGGGTGAGGCCGAACCACCCAAGGGATTCAAACTTAGTTTTTCTTTCTCTTATTCCCCTATCATCTCATGCATTCCTTAGAGAATTAATGAATAAACTAATCCATAAATCATAAAGAATCATTGGCCGAAACTTTAGATGCTATAGACCTCAATATTTTTTCATCAACTTCTACAACAAGAGCAAAAATCTTATTTTATGTATGCATTTAGAATCATACTCTAAAAAAAACAATATCATTTAACTATTAAGCCACTCAAGAAATTAGATCAAGATCATATCATTATTCAAGAGATGAACACCTAAAGTTCTCTTTCAAAAACTCAATAACATAGTATATACATGGCATAACCGAAGCCTTAAAAATACTCATACATATTATTTCTCCAATAACTCAATATAATTTGACTTCATATTGCACCTAACACACACCTGAATCCATACATCAAGAAAATAAATGTTCATGCTCTTATAAACCACCCAATGCTTTAAATCTTCATCTTTCATCAACCAATAGTTAAAACTTAAAGTCTCCCATTTTTAGATGGCCATGGCTGAAACCCATAAGTTCAACAAGATACAATCCCTTCATTCAATATGTCATACTATCACCACACATGCTCTACCCAAAAATCACTATGGTATATCCATTTCATTCTTTTAATAATAATCACTATATTCTAACAAATCATATCTTAGATTAAAAATCTAAAATATCATCTCAACAATACTTAGAGAAAGTACACTAACTTCACTAAACAAACAAGTCAAACAAAAAAAAAAAGCAACACAATCACAAGTTCACACCATTCTTCCATAGCATTATCCAAAATCACCATAGCATATTTTCTTTCATTCCTTCAACAAATAACCACTATATTTTCACAATGATCTTCTAGATTAAAAGTCTAAAATGTCATTTTAACAACACTCAAAGAGAGTAAAATAAATACACTAAATAAACAAGCCAATTAAGAGAGTAAAATTACACAATCATGAGTTCATCTCACACATACAAATGATGTTAAGATTAAGGTAAGAATGTACTTACAAATATTTAAGGAAAATATGAAAATATACAAGGAGAAACATGATTAAACCTAGAGAATATTTTTCTACATAACCAAAATGGTTTGCTTAGTAGGAAATTCTTTTTGAGATTCAACGAGAGCTATTTTTTTAAAAAATTCTCTAGTTTTTATTTTCCTTTCAAAAAGAACAAAAAAAATTAGATCTTTCATGCAAGTTCAAAAAAATATTTAGGAAAATGTGGTGACTAAAACTTTTGAAAAGAAAGGTCCCTTTGATATTTGCTTGAAAGAATAAAAATGTTACTTACCTTTAAAGTATCAGCTTTTACAAAATCTTTGAAGAAAATCCTTGATTTTATTAGGAAATTGTGTTTGGAAGGTAAGAAAATGTAAAGAAAAGTAGAGAGTGTGGAGAAGATAGAGTGGCCGAGAGTCTTATGCAAGAAATGAGACAAACCAAGTGAAAAGAGAAAAGAAAATGTCATAGTTGCCTAGGTGTTTCTTCCTAGCCTAGGGTACTCCATTCCCTATGTGTTTGAGTGACACAAAAAAGGGTTGATGGACACTTGATAGACTTCTATCTTTAGGCACAAATGATGTCTAAGATAACATGGCCTAGGATGGAATCTAGTCTCCCAAATCTAACCATGGCTGGTTCATCCAAGGGTGGATATCATCTCACCCATCTTTCAAGTCATACTACCACCTATCAATCACCACCTCATTTGTCATTCACAAGGATTTAAAGCTCTCACTTGGGAAACACACCAAGCACTAGTCGGCCAAGGCTTGATCCCTCTCATCCGAAACCCATCTCTCCCTCCAAAGATTTTCTTCTTACTTGCAAGTTACCAACCCACTCACTTATCAATCACTCTTACACACTTGTCAATCACTCTCTTACACAAATCTTGCATATCACTCATCTAGATATGGAAAAACTCTTGGGAAACTCAAAGTGAAGTTTGGCTCTCACTTTTGCTTCCATCATCCGAAAATTCCTCCCTCTCTCCAAAGATACCTTCTTCACTTGTCACCATCATCTCCTTACAAGTTAATCACCCTTCCACTTGTCTATCATCTCCAAAGGATCTTTTTACACAAAATCTTCTTTTTGTTATGTTAAGGAGTGGGGCTTCACATTGGGAAACTCAAAGTAAAGCATGGTTAGCTTCCTATTGCTTTTCTTCACCGAAACTCACTCACTCAAATCTCCAACAAATTTTCACTTGTTTCCATCATTTGTTTTTCCAAGAAATTTGGTTAGTCGCATATCCTTTTTCCCATGCTTTCTCTTTTCCCAAAAAAAAAAAACTGCTATGATTGTAAGAACAAAACAAGCTTCTTAGAAAACCTACCATTTTTTGAAGATCAAAGAAAACCTATTATTCTCCTCGGATTTTTGGGCCTTGTTCTAACATCTTGGGCCTACCACTATATCTTTCCTCTAAAAAAATGCTTAAGGTTGAGTCTACATCTCCTTAATAAAATAATAAAAATATAATATAATAAAATATAATATTTACTCTAAACATACCCAAGTATCCAAGTAGGAGAATAAAAATCCAGGTTGTCACATCCAAGGTTGACTTAATAGATTTTGAGGCCGCAATAAGCTAAAACAAGGCTTTTTTCTTGTATCAAATTAACTAGGTTATATCTAAATATATTTATATTTAAAAATTATTCTTCTTGCTTTTTGAGATACAAAATTATTAATTAAAATTTTATATTGATATATTAAATTTTATTTTTTTCTATACCTTTCTCAAATTCTCCAACAATAATTATAGCAATACATGTTTAAGCACTATCTTCATATCCTTTTTATTGTGTTTGTTGTGTTGTTTCCTTATCTCCATATCCCTTTTATTGTATTTCTTGATTTATTTTGCTATCTTGTTGTCCTGCTTGGTGTATTTATTGATTATCTACAAATGTTTCACCTAAATTTTCTATTATAATTTGTTTATTAGTATTAACAGATTTATTCAAAGATCCTTTTTGGGATTCATTCAAATTTTCTATTATTCTCTTTTTTTTTTCCTTTTTTTTTTTAAGTTCTCATATCCAAATGCATATTTTCTATTAGACATTTTCTAGTAGAAAAGCACAATATCCACTATATAAAATGTTGAACCCAATATTTCAAATTTCGTATAATTATATATCTATGTATAGATTTTGATAATAATAAATGAATTTAGGTCTTTAGCTCAAGTTGCATGCACAATAGAGCCAATCACATCAACGAATCAAACATGAACAAGAAAGGGAACAAGTCTACAAGATAAGCTCTTAAAGTAATTTTGTACATCTCTTAATAAAATTTAAAATTTGATGAAGGTTCAAAATTAATCTTTTCTCATAAAGCATTTAATTACATTTTTCACACATATATGACATCTTTAAAAGTTTTAATTTTGAAAATTATAATTTTCACATGTGGATAATATTATTAAAAGTTTTAATTTTGAAAATTGTATTTTTCACATTGATGACATCATTAAAAATTTGAAAGATAATTGGTTGTTATATTTGACATGTGCATATTTTATTTGAAAATTTTAAAAAGTGATTGATGCACTTTTAACATATGCAAAAGGAAAAAGATTTAGTTTAAAAATCTTGAAAAATGATTGACACTCTTTTAACATATGCAAAATGAAGATTATTTATTTTTAAAAATAGATGTTGCTCATTTTGTAATATGCCAAAAGTAAAAGATTAGTTTGAGTATTTTGAAAATTGAATGAGATTGTCTTTGACAATTGCATAAAGGAAAAACTTTTATTTGAAAATTTTGAAAAATGAGTAGTGTCCATTTTTTTACATGTAAATCTTTTAAATTTTTAAGTGAAGTATCATATGCCTATAAATAACTCAATTGAGATTTTTAAAATTATAACAAAAGCTTACAGACATCAATTGCTAAATTTTACAGCATTAATTCAAAATCCTCAATCTTTCTTCTTTAAGTATGGAGTCTTAGTTCTTGTTCATTTTGAAAGAGATATAGTTTGCACTGTATTATTCTTATTTCACTCATTAAGAAGTGTTTTTTGATAATCTACCTACTACCAGTTCTTGTATCAGTAAAAACGTGTGTATAACTCTTGTGTATGTAAAATGTGTTATACACAAGAAATAGTTGAATCTCCACTATGAAGTGATTGTAAGTGTGGAGAGTGTTCTACAATGATTTTTGTAGTGATATTGCTTAAAAGTATAATAGGCTTCTATCTCTATTAAAAGAAGATTAAATAATAAATTTGAAAATCTTTAAAAAGTAGTTTGAGGCGAGAATATAGGTAGTGGGACTGAAATTCGTTAAAATACTGAGTTTACTTTTCTTACCTTTATTCTTTATATTTTTTGATGTTTCATATTTTGTTTATATTTTATATTTGTGCACTTGGTTTATAATTTTTTTTTTATGTAATCTAACTCACTCTCCTCTTATAGTAGTCATTTGGGCACATAAAATCTTACTATATTTATGAATATTTTAGAATAAAATATATATTAACATATAACAATAAAACCTAATTTAGCTAAAGAGATACACTTATATATAACAAATGGTCTTCACGTTCATATAAAATTGTTAATCTGTACAATAAAATAAAATATCTTAATATTAAAATACAAAATCAAGAAATTAATTATACACTTGAAGAATTGAAAGAGAAAGAAACGAAGTTTGGAAAATAGTCCAAAAAAAGGTGCCCATGGGCATATGAATTGTGAAAGCTATGGCCCGTTGAAGTCTTGAAGAAGACGACAAAAAATAATCAAAGATGTTCTAGAAAACAAGTCATTCATGTGGCTCTTTTATTGCCACAAAGCTTTACTGTTTATATATAAAACAAAAATTTCACTGTATATATAAACTACAGATCAAAAGGCGCAACAGAGTTGCTCAACATCTACTGGTGCAACTGGAGGCAATGGAGAGGCTGTCAGTGCCACACACGAGCATGATGGATGCAAGAGAGAGATTAGAGAATGGAGATTGAAGTATAAAAGCGATGAAATAAATTTTCTCGATTTGAAGTAGAAAATGAGAGGTTTTTAGAATTGGGATGTTCTCTTGGATTTTTTTGGACAAATTGGACTTTGTAGAGATAGATTGTAATTATTGAATTTACAATTATTATTATAATTTTTGGATTTTTTTAAAGAAAGTTGCAGAATTTATATAATTAAATAAAAATTTATATATATATTTTTAATTCTAGCCTTTTTTTTTTTTTTATATATAACCGTAGAGTTAAAAATTGATTTTCTCAAATTTCAATGTTAATGTCTTTATGTTTAGTTTAGATAATTTATATTTTTAAAAAAATATTTTTGACTATTTTTTTTTTTTGGAATATTTTCTGAAACATTATTCTATTATTGGGACCCGTCTTGTAAAAGAGCCGGCCCTGACCATATTTTATATTATTATTACAAAATTATTTGTAACAACTCCTCTACTTTTTAACTGAGTCAAATGTTAAAGTTTTATTGTTGCATTGACATGTTTTGTACGTATTCTAAACTAAGTTTTATTTTTGCACCTAGTCTATTTATTTATTTATTTTATTTGCACCGAAAGGAATGGAAGTTTGGTTGGAGCATACCGCATTAATTTAAGTTCATAAGAAAAAAAGCCAAAGGTGCATTTTCAGTTCAAAGTGGTGCATCTTGAATATGTTTCAAGGGAAATGTTATATAATTTGTAAATGAAATATTATGTAATATATGGAGTGTATTTGACAGACATAAAAAAAGCTATTAGAAAAAACTTATTATTTAAATATAATGTTATAATACTATTTGACTTTGAGATAAATAATATTGTATGGATTAATTGTTTTAATAACTTTGACTTTAGTCAAAATCTCAACTTTTTCCCACACTTACATCAACTCATTTCATCTCATCAGTTACAATTTTTCAAAATTTTTTTATATATTTTTTAATTTTCATACAAAATATAATAAATAATTCAGATTTTTTAAATCTTAAAGTATTCAGAATATTAAAAAATAATATTCTAATAATATTTTATTTTTTAATATTTTTTATTTTATTTATTAAATATAGAAATAATTATTAATGTATTGATTTTTTTTTCTATATTTTAAAATTATTTTTCATTATTAAAAAAATAAATTTGATCTAGATGACACGCCCAAGTTCAATATTAGACCACAATCTAACACCACTCATTCCAAAAACCAAAAACCAAAAACGTGGCCTAGTTTTCCAATTAGAGAACACACATCAAAAGGTAAGAATCGTAAGATCAGTATTGAATTGTGCAAGCGTGATGATTGTTTTAGGGTTATAATTTTTAAAAGAAGCTGAAGAGACATAGGTGACAATTGAGATGGCAAACTTCATCACGACAATATAAACATCGGTCCACCCTCCACCTAACCCGCGATATACCGCATCACGTGTCGGCGACTGGATTGGGTAACCCCTACCGACAAAACGGCTTTGTTTGTTTTTAAGTAATACTACTTGTCCTTATTTAAGATTTTTATTAAGATTCTAATTTTTATTTTATCTTTTTTAATTTTTTAACATAATTTTTAAATAAATGTTTTTTAAATAATATTATGATTTTTTTGTATTTTTAAAAAAATGTTTTAAGATATTAGAAAAATCATGTAAAAAATATTAATTAAAAATTATGTGAAAATTTTTTTAAAAAAAAATTAAGATCCCTATCAAATAAAGACAAATAGCATTTTCCAAAATGCTAACATAATTTTTTATTTAAACATAAAAATAAAAATGATAACATAATTAATTGGACACGGATGCTTTTGGTCTCACTCGTCTTATTATCATTCTTCGCATTCTCCATCTCTTCTTTTCACTTTTTAACTTCCTCTTTTTATATCATCAGTCCTAATAATTTTTTAAATAAAAAATAATTACATAAAATTTAATTTTTTAAAATTTAAATAAAAGATTTCTATTATAAAATTAATAAAAATTATTATTGTAAGAAAATCTATTACAAAAAAAAATATTTAGAATTCTTTATTTTTCAATAACTGTTTCTCTCTTCTTTTCTCTCATCTTTCTTTCTTTTATTTTATTTTATTTTCTTTTCTTTTTTTCTCGTTTCTGATACTTGTACCAAATTAATCGAAAACGTTCGTATTTATAAGCATAAATTATTGTTCAAATTACTGTGCATAATTGAGAAAAAACACTAATAATAGAGAAGTGGCACGTGATTGTTGGGAGGGGATCATTCATTACCCCCCACAATAATTCTAACACTCTCAATTGAATGACCACCCATAAAGTATCTATCTCGTTAACACCTTGCCAAGGAAAAATCCAGTGGGAAGAAAAACCAATGACTAAGGAAAAAAAAGTACAGTATTCTTATGTACCTTCAAGTGTTTTAAGATTGTTTCATTAAAACCTTACAAAAGAAAATCCAGTGGAATAAAACCTCAACGAAGGAAAAAAAGTACAATCAAGACATTTACTCATTCTGAAAAGTACTTGACAATAGATCTTTGAGTTTTCGCCAATGTTCTGCATAATTTTCTTAAATGTCGCAGTTGGTAATACTTTTGTGAATAAATCTGTCAGATTATCACTTGATCGTATCTGCTTGACATCAATTTCACATTTCTCTTGACGTTCGTGAGTATATGAGTATACAAAAATTTAGGTAAAATAGGTTTGGTTCTATCACCTTTGATATATCCTTATCTGATTTGAGTGATACAAGCAATATTATCTTCATATAAAATTGTTGGGCTATCATTGATTATAGGATGACCACACTTTTATTCGATATGTTGGATAGCTGATTTCAGTCAAATACACTCTCGACTTGTTTCATAAATAACAATTATCTCTGAGTGATTTAAAGATGTGGTAGATAGTGTCTGCTTGATAGATCTTTATGATATGACAGTATCTCTTTAGGTAAATAAATATCTAGTTTGAGATCTACATCTGTATGGATCTGAAAGATAACCTGCATCTGCATACCGAATCAATTATAGACTTGATCCACGTTGATAAAATAATCTCATATCAACCGTACCATGAAGGTATCGAATGACATGTTTAATACCATTCCAATACTTTCGAGTTGGTGCAGAACTATATCTTGCAAGCAGATTAACTGAGAATGTAATATCAGACCGAGTACAATTTGTAAAATACATCAAAACTCCAATTGTATTGAGATATGGTACTTCAAGATCAAGAATTTCTTCATCGTCATCACAATGACGGAATGGATCATTCTTCACATCAAGTGATCGAACAATTATTGGAGTACTCAGGGGATGAGTTTTGTCTATATAAAAATGTTTCTGGACTTTCTCTGTATACATGGATTGATGAATAAAAATTCTATTTGTCAAGTACTTGAGCTGCAGGCCAAGACAAAGTTTTGTTTTGCCAAAATTTTTCATTTCAAATTCATTTTTTAAATATGTAGCGGTTCTTGAGATCTTTTCAAAAGTTCCCACAATATTTAAATCATCAATAATGGTAAATTTGAATTCTGATTTCTTAATAAAAATACATGGGCATATAGGATTATTCTCAAATCTTTGTTTCAATAGATATTCGTTTAGGTGATTATACCACATGCGTCCGGATTGATAGAGTACATACTTTTAGATGTACTTGTAGATGCTTCAGGCATTTTATATCTTTCAGGGATTCTCATATATATGTCATGGTCTAAGAATTCATATAAATATGCAGTGACTATATCCATCAACCGCATCTCTAATTCTTTTGTAACAACCAGATCAATAAAAAATCTGAATATGATTGCGTCCATAATGGGAGAATATATTTCTTCATAATCAATTTCGGGTTTCTGCAGGAAACCTTGTGCTACAAGTCATGTTTTATACCGCACAATTTCATTTTTCTCATTACGTTTTTATATAAATACTCACTTATATCCAATAGGCATTACACCCTTTGGTGTTTGGACAACAGGTCCAAATACTTCTCGTTTTGCTAGCGAGTTTAATTCAGCTTCAATAGCTGCTGTCCATTTTGGCCAATTATTTCTACGTCGACATTTTTTGACGGTTTTTTACTCACTTTCTTCATTACTTCTGATAATGTCAAGGACCATCTTATATGAAAATATGTTGTCGACAACAGTTTTACTTCTATCCAGAATTTCTCCAGTACTCAAAAAATGTATTGAGATCTTATTATTTTCATTATTTTCAGGTACCTGTTCCTTTTTAGAGGAAAACATTTCATGAAATACGTCTTTAGGAGGTCCATTTTTAAGAGATTTTAGAATAAAAGATTTGACATCTTCAGGAGCATCAACTATATTTGTAGCCTGTATTGTGGGTATGGGTTATTCAGGAACATCAAATTCATTTTGTACTTTTTTCTTTCGAGAAATTTTATCTTTTGCACCAATAGGTCTTCTACGCTTCAGGCGTATCTTAGACCCACCTATTACTATTTTGACAACTTGTCCTTCAATGACTTGAATCCTTATTGGAGTATTAACAGCAGGAATATAAGATTTTACTATACCTTTAGTGTCAGTAAATACATCCGGTCATTGATTTGTAATATTTTGCAAATGAATAATCATCTAAACTTCTAGTTTACATTCATTTGTTGGAGGATCAAATTGAGACAGAGTTTTATCATCCTAAGTAATTTCTTATCGTACTGTAGACACCGACTTTTCATTACCCAGTAATGGAAAAGTAGATTTGTCAAAATGACAATTCTTAAAACGTGCTTTAAACATATTCCATGTAAGAGGCTCAACGTATCTAATAATAGATGGAGAATCAAAACTAACATATATCTAAAGTCTATGTTGATGGCCCATTTTTGTACGATGTAGATGTGCAATTGGAACATATACAACACATCTAAAAATACGAAGATGAGAAATATTTAGTTATTGACCAAATACAAGCTGTAACGGAGAATATTTATGATATGCAGATGATCTAATTCGAATTAATGAAACTGCATGAAATATAACATGTCTCCAAGCAGAAATAGGTAATTTTGATTTCATAAATAAAGGTCTAACGATTAGCTGAAACTTTTTAATAAAAAATTTAGCTAAATCGTTTTGAGTGTGTGTATGAGCAACATGATATTCAACATCTATTCCTATTGAAATATAATAATTATCAAAACTTTGAGATGAAAATTTGTTTACGTTATCCAATCGAATAATTTTAATTGGATACTTAGGAAATTGTACTCGTAATTTGATTATCTGAGCAAGAAGTATAGTAAATGCAACATTTCTAATAGAAAGTAAACAAACATATGACCATCGACTTGATGCATCAATCAAAATCATAAAATATCTAAATGGTCCACTTGATGGATGAATAAGCCCACATATATCCCCATGAATCTTTTGTAAAAATGATAAGGATTCAATAACGACTTTTGAGGGAGATAGTCTAATAATCAACTTACCTTGGGACATGCAGAACACGAATATTCATTGGGTAAAAGAATCTTTTGATTATTTAAGAGATGCATATCTGAATTATCAATAATTCGTATCATCATTATTGAATACAGATGTCTAAGGCGATTCTGCTAAGTCATAAATAATTTGGGATCAATACACTTCTGTTGCACTACCACATGTGATTTAATTGTTCTCATGTTTGTATAATACAATCCAGTTGAAAGAGCAGACAGTTTTTCTAATATGAATTTCTAATATGATATTATTTTAGTAATGAGAAGATGCTCTTTACTACCTTCAATGGTCGTTTCAATATGATAATCATTACGATGTATATCTTTGAAACTTAAAAAATTTCTTTTAGATTGTGAAGAAAATAGAGCATTATCAATATAAAATTTGGTGCTATTAGACAACACAATATAAGCTCTTCCGGAGTCCTAAATTAGATTTGGTGAACCTGATAGGGTATAGACATATACTTTGCTTAGTGTTAGATTTTTAAAAAAAAATTATCTTTAAGAATTATGTGAGTTGCAGCACTGTCAGCTAGACATATATTTTTAGCATTCAATTTAGAGATAAAAAGTTCATTAGTGTGATTTATGATTATACAAAATATACAAAAATTTTATTATAATAAAATACATTAATTGAGAAGAACACTTTCATTTCCAGTCAAGTGATCAATTCTACCATCAGGATTTTCAAAGAAATCAAAAACATCAAGATGAGTGATATCTATATTTAATGAATCTTCTAATGGTTCTACTAAATTTGTTTCAAACTTTTTATTCTTTCATTTTATATATGTTTGATATAAATTAGCCAAGTGCCTGGCCGTACGATAGGTACGCGACTAGTGTCCAGTCATATCACATATATAGCACACATCTTCACCTCTTTTTGAAAAATTATTTTGGGGACTTTTACCTTTTTTCTGAGTTGTACCACTTCTGGTGATACGATATATTTTTATTAGTATCCCTTTTAATATTGTCGCTTCTGGAACCAACATTTTTATAATTTCTCCTACCACGTTTATGCCACTGATTTCTTCTAAATGATGCACTATTCGCTTCTGGGAATGATATAAATTCAGTACCATTCACTTTAGGGAATGATATTGAACCAGTAGGACATGACTGATGGTTTCTTAATAAAAGCTCATTATTTTGCTCAGCTACTAAAATATATGATATAAGTTTAGAATATTTCTCGAACTTTTGTTTTCGATATTGCTATTGCAAGAGCACATTCGAGGCATGAAAAGTAGTATATGTCTTCTCTAACATATCATCATCGATAATTTTCTCACCGCATAATTTTAGTACTGAGCTAATTTTAAAAAGTGTGGAATTATATTCACTAACACTTTTAAAATCTTGCAACCTCAGGTGTAACTATTCATAATGAGCTTTTGAGAGGATGACAGTCTTTTGGTGTTCATATCTCTCCCTTAAATTATTCCATAAAATAAATAGATATTTTACTGTAAGATATTCAGTTTTTAATTCTTCGTGAAAATAACAACAAAAGAAAATCATTACTTTAACACGATCCTGTATGGACGTTTGATTTCTTTCTTTAAATGTATCACCCAGGTTTATAGTATCCAGATGGATTTCAGCATCAAGAATCTAAGATAAATAATTTTTTCCAGATATGTCAAGAGCAATAAATTCTAATTTTGTAAGATTAGCCATATTTTTACATATATAATCAGCAATAAAATAATTCATATTCACATCAAAAATTGTAAATAATATTTTAAAAAACTTACTTGAAGAAGATAACTACTAACTTTAGTATCAGTAGAGTTTGTGCTGATAACTTGTTATAAAACTAATAAATATTATTATTGCAAGAAAATCTATTGTAAGAGAAGATATTTAGAATTCTTTATTTCTCAAAAACTGAATTTTCTCTATTTATTTATTTCTTTCTTTCTCTCATCTTTCTTTATTTCTTTTATTCTTTTCTCGTTTCCGATACTTGTACAAAACTGATTAAATACGTTCGTATTTATAAGCATAAATTATTGTGTAAATTATTGTGTATGTTGAAAAAAAACACACTAATAGTGGGGAAGAGGCACACAATTGTTGGGAGGGGAGTCATTCATTGCCCCCTCCTCAATAATTCTAACAATTTCAAAATTTTTGATCAGATGATATTAGCATATATATTGATAATAAAAAAATATTTACAATCGTAATTTATGTAATAGTTGCATTAAAAAAATAGAATATAAATTTATTAGAAAAATTAATTATTTTTCTTTTAAATTATTATACAATATTTATATATCTGACAAATATACATAAAATGAGAATGCTTCTCTTTCTGAAATTGTGTATAAAGTTTTGTCCCGAATTCATATTAATTTATTATTATTAATTTATTTAATAATTAAATAATTTTTTTTAATAATAATGTAATTTTTTTTCTTTTTTTAAAAATGTTTAAAAATATAAAAATATATGAAATAAAATCTAAAAAAATTAAAAACAAAACTTGTTTACGATATTCGATAAACATTCGGGCTACATCCCCACGGCTGATATAAAATTATTCGTAAAATAATTATATGGCTTGTAGAATCTTTTGAGTCAATTTGATAGAGCTTAGAGAGAGTTGAAAATTCTCAGAAGTAGACGAATGACGTGGGAGGGATCCATTGGAGGGCTGAAGTCATAAAGGGTGAGATTCTGCAAGAATCATGCCGTTCATTTGTTGCCGTTCGCAGCTTCGTACCTTTTTCTCTTTGGAAGAAAAAAGCACGAAAAGCGGCAAAAATTCACGAAACAGACTTTATATATAGGTAATCGTCTGCCCTTCTTTGCACACCAAGCCATTGTGAATTTGTGAGAGTTCCATTCATGCTGAAGAGGCGCACAGAAAGGAGAGACGTGTGAGCTAATGCAGCAGAAGGGGAGGTCATATAACCGTAGATCGAGGAGCTTCTCCAGATCTCGTCTTGCAATTGAGGGTTGTTAGCCTTTGCAACCTCACGCCCAATCTCACCGCATTTTTTCTGGTCTTGGGTTTCTTTCTTAGAAATCCCCTCATTTCCCTCTTGGCTTTTTCCGCGTCTCCTTCCTTGTAATTTTTCCGCAATGGATGCTATTCAAGGTACGCCATTTGGTTGTTTTGTTCCAGATTGGATTTGGTGTCGGTGAATCGGTTTTTTGATTTGGAAATGGTTCGTTTTGTAGAACAAGAGCGTGAGATGCAGAAGAGCTACTGGATTGAGCACTCTGTGGATTTGACCGTCGAGGCTATGATGCTCGACTCCAAAGCCTCCGATCTTGACAAAGAAGAGCGACCTGAAGTAAATCCCTTTCCTCCCTCTTTCTGATTTTCACTGCATTGACTAAATCTGCGTTTGGACGTGTACATTGAACATCTTTTTTGTGCCTGTGCTGATGGTTTTCTAGACAATCTAACTTCTGGATTCAGTGATTTATATGTTTGTTTATTTATGAAAATTTGAAAACTGGAAGTGACTCATTGCTCTAATATCGAAATATTATGAGTTTTCAATAATATATCAACTACGAGAACGACCTGACCAAGTTCTTCAGCTACTTTTGACTCTTTGAGTATTGTTTTTTTTTTAGAGCTTTAGTATACTTCATTTGGTAAAGTTTTCGACTCCCATTTCGATATTTGGGGCAGTGTTTCTATAGGATTCTTGATGACTGATCGCGACATTCCGCCTACCAACGCTTACCATTTTTTTAAATGAACAAATACCAATTCTTTTAGAGAAATGATAGAATTATAATTACTTTACAATTCTTTTACAATTTTTATTTATTTATTTTTATTTAGTAATTAAGAAGGTAAATATTAATAAAATTATATATATTTTTATTTTTTTCTAATAATTAAGAATATTAAAAAAATATTTTTAAAAAAAATTGAATATATTAAAAATTGTAAATGGGTAGGAAAAGGATTGTAAACTATCCCTGCTCATTTTTTAAGCAGGTATTTTTTTTAAAAGAGTTGTTTGGATTGAGATGAGATGAGATGAGATTAAAATTAATTGAAATAAATTATAAATAATAAAACTTATTTTTGAATCCAAACCCCTCAAAACTCTTCCCACGTGGCGTGGACCTCAAATCACGGATCCGGCAACTGTAATGTGATGGGAAATTTCCGTATAATTGTCTTTGAAAGTGGAAATTTCCGTATAATGAGTGTGCTTTAAAGTCTTTTGCTAGACTTCTATGGGATTTGCCAATTATTTGTTTTATCTACAAGTACTGCTGAATTTCAAATTCATTATTCGCCAAACTACCATATTCTCTTTGCGCACTTCTCTCTTCAAATTTATAACGCGAGTATAGGTTACTTGGTTATATACGTAATTTTCCTAAGAAGGCCAATAATATATATAAACACAACAGGTACGAACAAAAATGAAATAAAATAAAGTAACTCAACTCTTTCTTTCATGGACCAATGTTAATTGGGTACAGCCAAGTTGTGCTCTTGCTTTGACTTGGGCGTACAAGCTTGCGATGGCAATATTGAAATAACACCTTTGCGAGTAGCTGGTCATCTTCTTACTTGTTGGAAAACCTTTACTTAATGCAGTTTCATGCAGCTTTATTTCTCTCTTTGGCTCTCAAAGCAAAAGTCCATATTTTTAGGTTTTAAATTTTCTTTCACTCTCTGCATGTATTTTTTATTATAATTTTATGGCATTGGTAATTGAGAAATATTATTTGTATATGGCTTGTGTACCTTTGCATACATGCTGTATATAAATATTTTTTTACGTATTTTTTAATGTAACTATTTTATTTTTATTTTTCTCTTACTATATTTTTATATTTTTTTTGGTATTTTCTTATTAATATTTTGGTTGACGTAACATTTTTATCACGTCACCGATTCTGTCAAAGGTACGTGGAGCCGTGTACCCCTAACATTGCTATTGGTAATATATTCTTTAACGCCTCATTGGTGTGTATGTACACTCACGCCTCTGGTTTCAACTTCCGAGGACTTTGTTGACTATATTGACTTTGGTTTCAACTGCCATGTACACACTGTTTCTAATGATATAATGAGAATTTCTTCCTGGGTACAGAGTAACATAATTAAAACAACATTTTTTTTAATTGATAATTCTATTTTTGTGGTTGTTAATATGCTTGTTACTAATATGCTTACTGTTTAATATCCTACACTGAATTAACCGGGTTATAAATAGGTACTTTCACTGCTCCCGCCGTATGATGGAAAAGCAGTTTTGGAACTTGGAGCAGGTATTGGTCGTTTTACTGGTGAGTTAGCTCAGAGGGCTGGTCACCTTCTTGCTTTGGACTTCATTGAGAGTGTAATAAAGAAGGTAATTGTGGTTCCGTACCTTGCTGAAGATTATTAGCTTTTGAGGGGATTATCTGATTATTCACTTTCCTATGGTCTCCTTGCAGAATGAGAGCATTAATGGACATTACAAGAATGTCAGGTTTATGTGTGCGGATGTGACATCCCCGGACTTGAAAATATCTGAACAATCAGTGGACCTGATATTCTCCAATTGGCTGCTTATGTATCTTTCCGATCAAGAGGTAAGTAATATTGAGATTAGTGGTGCTTCAATAAAGGCTTGGTGCTATTTTGAGTTTAGTGAAGTCGGATTATAGTTTTTTATGCTAATGGATCAATTTTATTGTAAAGTGCAAAGGGATGTAACCCGAGTACACAAGGTGTACACAAAATAAAGCACCCAACTAGGAATTCAAATAGGAAAAACAAAGAGATATAAAAAAACAATGTCGTTCTTTTTAGTTACTACAATCAACATTGGCTTATAACTAACGTAGCTTTTATGTTAATTATTTAGCCTTTATAGATTCTAGTAACTGAAAAGAATGACATTGGTCATATGGCTCAGTGTTTACAAGTACTTATGATCAATAACGGCCTTGTTTGTTTTTAGAGATGAGATGAGATGAGATAAAAGTTAAAAAAGGAATAAAATATTGTTGTAATATATCTTTTTAATATTAATTTTGTTTTAGGATTTGAAAAAGTGGTTTTGGAATTTGAAAAAGTTAAATTTTTTATTATATTTTGTATAGAGATTTGAAAAAGTGTAATGATGAGTTTGAGATGTCTTTTGAATTTTGGTTTTATTCTTGAAAGCAAACAAGCCCTTAGATGTTGGTATTATGACAGAGTTTAGAAACTATATTCTACCAATCTCAAAGGCAAAAATTATAAAAGGAAAAATTACAAATTTTTGATAAGGTAATCTTATCAAACACATAAAGGGGCGTGACTCTAATAAACTGGAAATATTCGAGAGGGAACACTCAACTAGGGGGAAGAAGAGGAAGAACAAAAGTCTAAAAATTCTAGAAAATCAGAAAAGAAGCCCTTATGACTAGCCAACCAAGCATAAATAGATTTGAACTACAATAAATTTTACCTCTAACACTGTCCTTTTGCAAATTTAAAAGGTTTGGGCATTACATTTTCTGCTAAAAGGAAAAAAATTATAATCTTCCAAATTACTATGCGTTTTGCAACATGACCGGAGGAGGTTCAATTTCAACACTTGGTACCCCCTTTTGAAGCTTAAATTGCAATGCGCATCCTCTGTGCAATTTTTTAGGCTAAAATTAACTCATTTACCCCTACCTATTATAATTTTGAAAAACCACATAAGGTGCATGTTACAACTGAAGTTTCAACTTGTGAAGCTAAGTGTCAACATTGGTAATTCAGAGGTCACATTGCAAAAGAGGTAGTTGTTCAAGGGTTAAGTATGAATTTACCATAAAAAAGAAGAAACCTATCAACCACCCTCAATTAATCATTCTTTGTTTAACTCCATCGTAATGTCATTTTCCTTTCCTAGTTTCTTTTGGTACCTTCTGTGCAGTTACTCCATCAACACAATCTTTAACAGGAATCTAGTCTCCCACTAAGTAGTTCCAAAGAAAGTGATTGTTAAACACAGGCTAGAGCATTATAACTGTCTTGCAATGCTATTTTTCCTGTGTGGTTCTGCATATGCTACTTACTGCTGAAGTTAGTGTACATTTATTATTGTTCTGATCATTACTGTCGATTTTTGTGTGTAATACCTATTAATGATTTAACAAAAACAGGTTAGATTCAGCCTTTCGTTGCCTTTTGGTTTATTGGGAATACTTATTTGCTACATATTTCTTTAAATGCATTGCAGGTGGAAGATTTAGCTGAAAGAATGGTCAAGTGGCTGAAGGTTGGTGGGTTTATTTTCTTTAGAGAGTCTTGTTTCCACCAATCAGGAGATAGCAAGCGAAAGTACAACCCAACCCACTACCGGGAGCCTCGATTTTATACAAAGGTTTGCCTTTTTTTTATTTCTTATCTTTTTATTCAATGCTGCGCCTGTGTGGTGAATGTGACAAGAAAATAGATGAGCACTTACGCGTTGAACTAGACTCAATGTGTTGATATGGACATTGGGTGGAGGCAAGTTTATTCCATTAACTTGATTTGAATGCATTCAACCGAGAAACCAAGCCATGTCATACTCATTACTGTCTTGTTTTCTAGAGAGAAAATCAAATGGTTTTCGATGAAATTTCCAGTCATTCGGGCTGAGTTGCATAATATTTTGGGATATAAAATCTTTGGTTAAGTTTTATTTTGTTTCAAGATATGGTAATCTAAATCCATCAACACAATGGATAACAAAGTTGTATAAACTATTTCTTCTTATGTGTCTAGTTGCAGAAAAACATTAAACTATGGACCGATATAGTTTCATCTACATGTGTTTTCTTGTGCAAAATATGTGTGGCACAGTGACGTGCTGTCTGTAAACCAAAATGTTTGTTGTAGCCCATAAATTGGTTCTAAATCATATAGTGCTGCAGGTCTTTAAAGAGTGCCATTTGCATGATGGTAAAGGAAATTCATTTGAACTCTCTCTTGTTGGCTGCAAATGTATTGGAGCTTATGTGCGAAACAAAAAGAATCAGAACCAGGTAATACAAAATTACTTGCATATGATATGATCCTTTTACTTAAGTTGGCTATCTGACAAGATGCACATTTTATGTTTTGGAAATACAGATTTGCTGGATATGGCAAAAGATCAGTTCACAGGATGACAGGGGTTTCCAGAGGTTCTTAGACAATGTTCAGTATAAATCTAATGGCATTTTACGTTATGAGCGTATCTTTGGGGAAGGTTTTGTGAGCACAGGAGGGATAGGTATGCTTTACTGACCACACACACACACACTCTCTCTCTCTCTCCCCTTTTATATCTGATGGTGAAAATAAAGAGGATAGAAAGAAGAAAATGAAGCACAAAAATGGATAATTGAACAACAAATGTCTTTTACTAATTGGATAACTGAACAACAAATGTTTTCCACTAGGTTCGTAAATATGGAACAACTTTTTGGGATGTGAACACGCAAGCAGCTAATTTGCCTTTTTCTTTTGATTTTTTTTCTTAATTTTGTAATTAAATGAAAAACTCCCATCTTTTTGTCAATTTTCTTGCTGGTCTGATGACAACTTGCCATAGTTTCTTTTACATTCTCATTGTTGAGGAATTGGACGTTTTCTTTCTTTCTTTAGCATTTTTTCAGTTACTCATTCTCCACATCATGACATAGAATTTGTACACTGATTAAATATATCAGTTGGAAAACCTAGAAGCTAATTATATAAATCAGAAAAACAATAGTTCTTGTGCACCTTTGTTTCTATTTTAATTTATTTTCCTTCGTAAGAATGAAGTAAAATTTAAAGCCCAATTAATCCTAAAGCTTCTGTCATTAAGTTTAAGTGAACCTCTTTTCTTTGAACAGATACAACTAAAGAATTTGTGCAGAAGTTGGAACTAAAGCCTGGCCAGAAGGTCTTAGATGTTGGATGTGGAATTGGGGGAGGTGACTTCTATATGGCTGAGAACTTTGATGTCGACGTGGTTGGGATCGATCTGTCCATAAATATGATTTCTTTTGCTCTTGAGCGTGCTATTGGTTTGAAATGCTCAGTCGAATTTGAAGTTGCTGATTGCACTAAGAAAACATATCCTGAGAACACATTTGATGTGATATATAGCCGTGACACTATTTTGCACATTCAAGTAAGGCAGCTTTCCTTTTCTGTTATATTTCCTATTTGAAGACCATTGAAGTAAGGCAGCTTTCTTTCATGCCTTTCATCATATACCCTGAGAACACATTGTTCTTTTCATCAATTATTAGGAATCTGAAAGATTTATCTCGTTTTAGAAGCAGTTATTGGTAAATCACCCGACGATAAATGCCCATTCTGTATATTCCTGTTTAGAATTCATTTGAAGAATATAAGATATGTGGGCAATGATTAAACCGAATGGGCTTTTATCATGCTACCTTCTGCATTGGAGCTGACTATGGCTTGCTCGGTTACATGATTCTAGACCTCTGTTATATCTTGTTACCCGTATGACTTTTAAGTTGGCTAATCCTACTGCATTTAGACTTTTAACTCCTAGGTGCTCTATCCACACAATTGTTATGGGTTTTGTTCGGAGGCTCTCCCCCTCTTTGAAATGTATGAATAGTTTCTGGTTAACCTTTCAGGACAAACCTGCATTATTCAGATCCTTCTACAAGTGGTTGAAGCCAGGGGGTAAAATTCTTATCAGTGATTACTGCAAGAGTGCCGGAACTCCATCACCAGAATTTGCTGAATATATTAAGCAAAGAGGGTATGATCTCCATGACATTAAAGCATATGGTCAGGTATAGGTTTGCAATTAAAGGTTTCTCTCGTTTAATGCTTTCTGTGAATCGTTTCATGGCATTCCTCTGCATATTTCTTTTGACACAATGAACTTGTGTTTCAACTGTGGCACAGATGCTTCGTGATGCTGGTTTTGAGGAGGTCATTGAAGAGGATCGTACTGATCAGGTTCGTGTAGATCCGTGTGTAGATATGTCTTGTAAATATGAATCATGTTGAGATTCCTCCTTTAAGAGAGTTTACTTTTGCATCAGTTCATACACGTTCTGCAGCGGGAATTGAATGCTGTTGAGAAGGACAAGGATGCGTTCATCTGCGACTTTTCTGAAGTGCGCTTTTCCTCTTTTTTGGTCTAGCTGTCTTCTTGATTGGTGTTTAAAATTTGTATTAATTGTTTTGTCTTTAATTTTTTCCTTTCCTGGTTGATTGATTATATGCAGGAAGACTACAATGAAATTGTTGATGGATGGAATGCGAAGCTTATCAGGACTTCTTCTGGCGAGCAGAGGTGGGGCCTGTTCGTTGCCAGGAAGAAATGATCCTGTTATCCCATCATTTTCCCTATCTCTACTAGCCTTCAATATGCATTAAGAACAGTCTTGGTGGTTATATTGTTGTTGTGTTACTTATCAATTATATTGTTGTTGTATCAGATGGTGGATATCTAGATACCATCTTACCTTCCTATTTTTCAGCAAACCTGTTCAACTTTAAATAATGAGATAGAGAAAGCTGATGAATTTGCTAGTTAGAAAAAGAATATAAGCATTTGGACTTTTATCTTTGCTTAGACTTATGATACCAATTATGTGTTTAATTTTTGTTTGTTGGAGAGAATGGTTGTTAATTGTATAACAATTTTCATTACCCGTAATTTCTCAAGTTACTATATTTAGGTGGTTGAACTTTATAGGTTATGGCGAAAAGTATTTGATATATGATATAAAGGGCTTTTCAGGTGAATTTACTCCCTTTAGTGTAATCAACATAGCTGCAGGTATGAAGGAAGACCTGTATTCACTCGTCTCTCTCCCCAAGGAGAACTCTCTCTTACCGTCCCCCAGAGAAATTTCCCTTTCTATTTTTCCTTCCCATTTTTTCAGATTTATCCGCTTGTAGCACATAATGATGTCGATCTGTTACGTACTGGAGCCCAGTGTCCTACATGCGTCTCACTGCAGGAGTCTCCTGCTACCGATCTTCGAGCAGCCAAAGCGTTGTCTTTCGGAACGGTATATAGATCTCACGTGCACGCACATTGATGAGATCCACGTACCTCCACTTGCTGAGGGTTCTTCTGCTACCACGTGTGACACTTTTGGGGATGGCGATCTCGATTCTTCTAGATTCAACTATCTATTCCTCTCCCAGTGGCGTGTGGGGCCCACACGCCACCTCAATCGCTATCTGTTGCACTCCGACGATTCGATAGATCTCTGATTTGTCATTTTCCTATATTTTCGTTTTTTCTGACTAAAGATCTTGAGAAAGAAGTACTAAAATCTCCTACAGCTAGTTTAGACCAACAAATCGTAGTGCAAGAATCTATACTGCAACTTTTAGTATTGCAGTTGTTTATCGGATTGCTTTTATCCTCTTTTGAGCGGCATTCCTTATGGGACTTGGGTGCGGGTCAAGTCATCGACCTTGCAAATCCATTTTTTTTCTTTTATTTTCTTTAATTTCTTTTGTGTTGTATTTGCTAGTTGGAGATAAATGTAAAATTGACTAATGTATCTTGTATCTTTAATATATCTATAATATGCTTGCTCAAAAGAAAAAAAAAAAACTGCAGGTCCGTATCCGATTAATTGTCTAGGAATGAGTGAGTATTAGGGTGCGTTTGGATGTTGGGCTGAGCTAAGTTGAGTTGAATTGAATAAATTATTGTTAGAATATTAATTTTTAATATTATGAGTGTGTTGAGACTTGAAAAAATTGAATTATTTATTATATTTTATATGAGAATTTGGAAAAGTATATGAAAATTTGAAAAAGTTGTAATGATGAGATGAAATGAGTTGAGGAGGGTTAAAGAACCAAACTGGGCCTTAGAGTCATATAGATGTTCAACAGACCGCTCAACATTTGAAGTAGAGTAAGCTTGTTTGGACACGAGCATCTTATAATTTTGTGAATAATACTTAATTAGTTTGAGTTTAGAGATTTTATTAGAGTTTGAGAAATTAGAAAAAAAAAAGTTGAATAAAAATCTTATAAAATTAAAAAATTGTTGGAATATAATTTCTTAATATATATATATATATATATATTTGTTTTGAAATTCGAGAAAGCTATATTGATTTGTATGTTTTATTTTAAAGTTTCGAAAACTCGTTTTAATTTGTTTTTGGATAATGATTATGTAATAATTAAATGAAAAAGTTGAAGATTTGAGATTAAAAAAGTGTAATGTTTGAGAATGAAAGAATGAAATTATGAGTAGTTCTAAAAATTTTGAGAATCTCGTATCATTTCTATGTTCAAACATCCACTCAAAACCTTTTTGTCCAAAACAAAATTAGACTGCATGTGCAAACATATAGAAACGGCCAAACAACCCCCTGGGATCTTGTAGATTTTGGGTAGATTGAGAACATGGAGAACAATGAACAAAGCACTATTTAACAAGATGATATTTATGTGTAGACCATAGGGTGTATGCTTCTTGCTTGGTGGAATAGAATATACAATTAAAACACAAGCATTTAGAGGTCACCAGAGGAGTGAGTCACTTGAACATATCCATTACATCCTTTCTTACAACAACTGGTGAAGTGGAGAGACCATTTTGGAGTTTTTGCTTTTCTGAAACTAACAGGAGATGATCTCCTTTCCGAGTAGCCTGTTCAGTTTCATTAGCTTCCTTGGTTGGTAAAGATCCTAATATCTGTACCATTAAGCTTCCACCTGCCATAGTTAGTTTAATAAAGATCTCAGTATCTGCACGCTGAGAATGAAGAATAATATGCAACTGGTACAAAAGAAAAAAAAAATTGAAAAAAACTGTCTGTCTTCAATAATAACTAATCATTCACCGTGCGATGCAAAGATAAAAGGACTTAATTTTAGGTATATATGGCATATGATGAACAGGAAACTGAAACATATTGTGTTCTGGATTTCTGATGCTGCTGCTTTTCTTGTTCTGTTCGGTTTGGGTTTTCATTTTTAAATAGTGAATAGTAAAATTTGCAAGATCCAATGCTCAAGTGCAAATATAGCTGTAATTTTTCATCCAAAACAAAAATGTCTGAAATACGAGAAACTAGAACACAAAGGCAAGTTAAGATGGGAATATAGGTAAAAGAAAAACAGTAACATTTACCAAGAACAAGAGCAGCTCCAATCCATCCAATTGTACCCCACCTTTCCCCAAGGAGAAACCAAGCAAAACCTGCACCCCAGAGTGGTTCCAGCCCATAAATTATGGCTGTTTCTGTTGCTGAAACGTCACGCATGGCTGCAATCTATAGAGAAAAAATGGATCAGTCATTGGTATCAGAAAACAAGCACCCCTACATACACACCAAAACTGAATGGACTGCTGAAGTAACTGCATGATAATAAATATGGTTCAAGTAAAAAAGATAAACTCAAAAGACATGCCAATTGCCACATATGGGCGGGGGGTGGCAGCTAAGAAACAATACCTCTACCCACAAGCACAATCCGGTTGAGAATACACCGGTATAAAGAGCAGCCATCCATGGAAATGCGACAATCCAATCCCATAGTTCTGTCCATGTCCATGATGATTGGTTATAGCTATCCACACCATCAAACCATCCTCCAAATAGAACCCAGACTGTGGATAACAGGGCAACCACACACACCTACATGAAAAAACCAAGACTTGTTGGTAGATTGCAAATCTAGATCATCCAAATAGCCATGTTTAGGGCACTTGAGAAAGGTAGCACATTTAGGTTAGGAAAAACACCTCATATCCAAGAAGTGCTAAGAAGTTCTCTTTCTTTGTATTTCTTGATATATGTTCGGTTCGAAGCATGTGAATTCCAAAAAAAATTGCACTCAAAAAGTTCAAGAGATCTCCAACCTGAAAATATTAAGATTCTATGAAATTTATCCCATTAAGCATTAACAGAGACACCAGTGATGCAAAGAGCATATATTATCCATAAGATATTCTGAAAAAGGAACCATGTAGTGCTTACACTTGGAGGAGATCCACTGCATTCCAGCATAGCAATCCCAACAGCGGACATGAGAACTCCAAACCAGGTACGGGAAGGTACAATTGCTCCTAAGAGGCCATCAAGCAAAGGTACCACAATAACCTTTTCCAATTATTGCAAGAATTAGTCAGAAACTTTTCTCCATCATGCAGGGCGGTAGAAGTCTTATTGTGGTGGTGAAGAAAGTCATATATGCAGGAATGCTTGAGTAAAGCTAGTTTAAATTAATTTTTTTCCTTTTCCAGTTGGGGGAAAATCAACTGTTCTGAGGGAACTCCAAAAGATAAAAGAAGATATCTTGGGGAGAAGATATCTTGGGGATTTTACCAAGAAATCAAGAGAAGTTATTTGCAACAAAGTATCAAATCTTCAGTGCCTGAGATCTACTTTCTTTTTGTAACCAATCCATAGTTAATTGCACTTCCTACTGTCCCATAGATAAAGTTGGGGTAAGGGTCTGGCCCCTAGGGTTCAAATCCCTCCATCAACTAAGGCCTTCTTTATTTTCACAACTCCTCTCATCTTATCTAATAATTATAATTTTCTCAAATTTTCATACTAAATAAAATAATCAATTCAACTTTTTCAAATCTCAAAACAAAAATAATATTAAAAAATATATTCTAAAAGTAGTTTATATAATTTTTAACTTTAATCTCAACTTGGCTTGTTCATCCGGGTCGGATTTTTCCCGGCCCGGCCTTGAAATTTTGGCACTTTCACCTAAGGAGTTCAAGAAAATTACTCATCTTTCGAATCCGGAACCCAGATGAACAGGCTTAATCTCAACTCATATCATCTCATCAATCTGCGAATGTCAATAAGGCCGAAGTCTTTGTATGCCCTTAAAAGTTGCTAGAAAAAAGAAATTATAGTTAATGATTGTAGGGGAAAAGAAATGTGTTGAGTATGAGCTTACTGTAAACAAAGAGATGAATGATGCACGCCCTGCATCAGCTGTAAGTAGACCAACTGCCTCAATAAGGTACCCTAAACTCACCCACAATCCCAACTCCATCCCTGCATTTCGGGTCTTGATATCATCTCGAGCATGAAACACAAATGGCAAAAATGGGATGGCTGACACAACAAATCTCACTGCAGAGAAGGTTGCTGCATCCATGCTAGTTTCAACATCTTTCAGAACTGGAATGTTGCTTGCTGCAATTTAAAAGCAACAAGATAATTAACTATGAAAGTTTGACTCAAACTTCATGACTTACCCAGATTTGAAAGTATGGATCCTTAGCTAATTAACTATAACTCATATAAAATATAAACATTAATGAATACATTTAAGACATATGCATAATCCTCCCAATCAGCACGTTTTCTAAGGTAGCCAAGGAATTTTCTCTGATACTTTAACCAATGCCCCAGCATATCAAATTTTACATAGAAAAACTCCTCCATCTAGGATAAAAGAATATCTATATTTTTTCAATTTATATACCCTCTATTAACATTATGCTAGATACCTAATTTTTCCTTCATCTCAGTGATCAGATCTTGATAGAGAGAAAATATTAAAATAGTATGAAGAGTAAGTATGGAACTTTTATTAGTTTTCCAAATCATATTAATCGAACTCCTTACAGCAAAGACACCCTCTACCAATTAAGTTCTGTAAGGGTTTGAAGGAAGAGATTAAAGTTGAATACCAAATATAACAGTGATGACATTTAGCATGATAATGCTCCTTATCTTCTTGGATGAAAACCAAAATTTCCTCCACAAAGGCCGCTTTCTAGCAAGCGATTTCAATCCCACCTTCAAAAGATTCTGAGCCTTAGCTTTCTTTATCATCTGCTTCAATATACTCGAGTCATCATCATCAACATGAACAACTGAGAAACTCAAATCATGTTTCCTTTCATTCTCTGCAGATTTCTTGCTCCTTATGTGCCTAAAAGTAGCTGCATACGAAGTAGAACAAGAAGAAGAAGAAGAAGAGGTGGGTATTTGTGATGAGGAGGGGCCCAATGAGCAAGCAGTAAACGGGCGCAGTTTGTAATGGTGGTTGGGAATGGTGGCAAAGAAATTGAACATGGAGGAAGCTTTACGAAAGTAGCATGAGATATTGGAAGCAGAGTTTTGACAAGTTGCTTTTGTCTTCCATGTTGTTGTTGATAATGATTGGCAAACCATGGTTGATCAGATCACAGAGAGTAGTCTTACAGCACATCTAATTCCCAAGAGTTCAGAACTAAGAAGGTTGCAAGGGAGTGATCATTTTCATTTTCCAGTAGAAATCTTCGAGAATTATTTGCAGATAGACAGAAAGAGAGTGAGAAAGAAAATGGTGTTTTTAAAGGGGGAAGTTTTAGGACCATGGAAGTGGAGAGGCCCAGAGGCCAAAAGGCCAATCATATATTTCCTTCAGCAGGGATTTAGCAACGTGTGGCACATGGGATTTTCGTCAAGTGGCGATCCAATCCTCTCTTTATTATTATTATTATTATTATTATTATTATTCCGAACTCGTTTTTCATGCGATAAAAATTCATTCTCCTTATGGATTGGACGGTAGGAGAAATGTGGAACGTAAACCGACCGATGGGGGCTGAGATCTTCCAATTATTTTGTTTCCAAACAATATTATTTGCATGTTAATCTTAAATAATTTTTTTATATTTAGAGAAATATTAAAGTTACGACCAAAAGTTACAAACAAAAGCCACATCTTATTAAAATAATTTTTTTTTACTTAATAATTAAATAAGTATTTTTTAATTATAGTGTGAATTTATTTTTAATAATGTTATGAATTTATTTTTAAAAATAAAATATGAAAATAGTCTAAAAAATCAAAAATCAAAAATCAAAAATAAAAAAAAATAAAAAAATATTTTGCCTGGGCGAATGGACTCTTATTTTTAAGGGTGCAGATTTTAGACTCATCGAGAATCCTCACTGAAAAGTAATTTTTTTTTTCTTCAATATTTTTTTAAAATACTTTTAAACACTTTAAAAAGTATTATAAAATCATAAATTCATTAAAAAAAATACTTTCTTAATTATTGAGTAAAAAAACCTAATCGATAAGTTATGTAAATTTTGTAAGTAGGAGTAATGTTTTTCTATTTCTTAACATGTCAATTAATATTAAATATTTTAGATGATTTTATAATTCAATCACTTGAATAAAAAAATTTATTTAAAATATGACACATCAATCCATATGACTGATCAAATGGTAAAACTCAAGATGAAAAAGATCGTTTTTCATTTTTTATTTATTAAATCACCAATTTAATTTAGTTTATATTCATAATTTCGTTGAAAAAACTCTATCCTTCAGACTCTCAAACAACTAAGAGTTATGCACTTTGCATCCCAAATTCCTATAATTTACATCTTGCGACCTCAATTATTTCTTAGAAAAAAAGGAAAAAAACAACAAAAACTAACAGTACTTTGAACTCAATTGAACCATGGCCGCATAATTAAAATTTAAAATAAAAATGTGGGACATGGCACAATAAAATCTTAATGAGGGGTACGAAGTATTAGACTTTTATTGGCGAGAAAAAGCTGTTGGGCGACCAAAGGACGATCATAAGAAGCCCACGTGAAATGAAGCAAGGAAAGGTACTAGCTAGTGTTGAGCAGCTGATCTGACGGAGTTTAGATCATAATTTTAAATTTTGTATACTAATAATTAAGATGGTAAACGAGTCAAGTCGAGTCGGATCGAGTCACATTTTAATTTATCATGTTCGAGGTTGTTTCAAAATATTCGAGATTGAATTTTTATTTATTATTTATTTGAACTCGACTCGATTAACCAAACTTTCGACTCAAGCTTGAGTTCGAGCTTGTCTCACAAACGAACTCGAGTCAAGCCGAGCTCAAACTCGAGTTCGAATTTTTTTTCTAATTTTTTTAATAAAATTTAAAAATAAAAAATTAATTAATTAATAAAAAATTAATATTTAATATCTAACTAGTTGATATCTATTCATCATAACAATGTATTATATATTTATATATATTATTAATAAATACATATAATATGATAGCATATACATATTTCACATGTTTCTCACGTACTAATAAATGAAATTATTAAATTTTATAGACTAATTATTATACAAATTATAAAACATAACTATGAAATATATTCATTATATAGATATAAATAATAAGATTACATATTATATATATAATTATAAAAATGCTATATTTATATTATTAGCAATTCCTATATATAACATATATATGTATATATATTTATCAATATATAAATTAATTTTAATCAAGTTGAGCTAACGAGTCGATTTAAGTATAAACAAGCGAGCCTTAACGAGCTTTAGTCGAGTCGAGTCGAGTCTTATCGGGTATGTGTCATTTACTAATCGAGTGAGTATCTGCTTTCACGAGCGTTTTTTATTTATTTACGAGTCGAGTTCGATTCGAATTTAATCGAACAAGTACCGAGCATTTTATCAAGTAGTCCGGTTTATTTACAGCCCTAATATTAATTAATATAGTCAAAATGTGTCATTTCATACTGTCCGATACAAAAGATTTTAGCCAAAATATTGGCTAATTCCATCTAATATCTGTGTTTATATATATTTATATATATAACTGATTCATATATTAATTATTATATATATTTATTAATTATTACTAATTATATACATATATTACTTATTACTAATTATTACTAATTGATTATTATATATATTTATATATATAATATTGATTCATATATTAATTATATTAAAATATAATTTATTTATATATTTATATATATAATTTATTTATATATAAACTATTCTAAAATAATATACAAAACAGTATTAATATAAAAATATTTTATTCCAATATTTTAACTGATACCTCTATAAATATGATATTCAAAATATTGGTCGAGACTACTCAGCTCCGTCTCCAACCACTCACTCTGACTTGGGTTGGTGGTCATTTCGCTCTCCAACTACTACTCCAATGAGGAGACAATCTCCCACCTATTTTTATATTTCTATATAAAGTTGGGTCGGGCCCATGTGTCTCTTAACCTATTTTTGTTCTGGATTCAAATGCTGTTTATCCCCCACCTATTTTTATATTTTAATTTTGTAACCCGTATAAGCAACACAAGTCTAAATACCAAAATATCTTCTAAATCCACAATGTAAAATCAAAGACATCTTAATCAATAAAATTTGAAATATATATTTATCATGTTCATTAGTTTCTATACCTATTTTCATTAATTAGAACAAAATCTGGATCCTTTGCAATTGCTGCTCAAACCATACGGTGCAATTCAAAGAGAAAGAAAGATATGACGAGCTAGTCTATACAGACACAATGCCTTGATCCTTTCCTATATGCTTAAACTCCAGCACATTCTGTAAACGACAGATCCCATGTATAGGAGATTATATTTCCTTTTATAACAAATGTGTAAAGGATAGTTAAAATAAGAAAAATTGAGATAAAAATTAAATAAAATATTATTAAATAATATTAAAAAACTATTTTAATAATAATTTATTCAACCTTTATCTCAATTTTTTATGATCACATCTAGAAATCGTTGCAGGCACGACTAATGAAAATCGCATAAACAATTTGGATAATATAAAGATACAAAGTACAGCAATTCTAACTTTTGGTAGTTTAAGAGTAAAAATATATTTTTTCTAAACATTTTATGCAGGTGTAATTTGGATTCTTAGATTTGATTTGGGTTGAGAGATAAGATGAGATGAGTTGAGATAAATTTTAAAAATTAAATAAAATATTATTAGAATATTATTTTTTAATATTATTATTATTTTGAGATTTAAAAAGGTTAAATTAAGATTGAAAAAATTAAATTGTTTATTGTATTTTGTATGAGAATTTGAAAAAATTTAATGATGATTTTGAGATGAGTTGAGACATCTTTTAGGCCCTGTTTAGATTCGGAAGTGGGTTGAGCTCATCTCAACTCACTTCCATTTCATCATTACATTTTTATAATTTTTTATATAAAATACAAATTCCTATACACATTTTTCAAATCCCAATACACATTTTTCAAATTCCAACACACATTTTTCAAATTTCAAAATAATAATAATATTAAAAAATAAACTAAACTCATCTCAACTCATCTCATCTCATCTCCGAATCCAAGCGAGGCCTATCCAAACCGGACCTAATTTAAAAATATATTCAATCAGATCAATCAATTGTCATAACTCCTATTGCCATTAAAATCCTTTGATATTGATAATAATTGTTTAGCATGATCTCCAATATGAATTGAAAGATAACGAAAAGATCCATCAATGAAAACCATCATGAAAATGCAATCTCTGGCCTACAATCTTTATTTGATCGATCATATATCCAGGCCAACATAAGTATATCATGTTCAAAGAGAAAGAAATATATCTGCGCAGACACAATGCCATGATGATCATTTCCTATATATATGCTTAAACTCCAGCACATGATTCTGTACCCGAGTACAGTAGTTACCATGTATAGAAGATTATAAATATTTCCATTTTTATAGCAAATGTATAGCTGTAGTTTAGTTATATATAATTCAAACTCTTTCGTTCTTGCACTCTCTATTTAAGTCAATACAATATTGCCTCAGAATAGGCAGCCTATTTTTCATTACAAGATTCATATCATACTATAAGAAAATAATTTATTTGTAACCAGTTATTTTCTGTTAAAATAATTATTTTTTATCAAAATGAGTTATTTTTTATAATAAATAGTCATCTTTACTATAAGTAATTCATCATAAATACTATTTTTTCTTATAATATTAGTACGAGTGAATTAGCCTAAGCAACCCTTTTAAAAGCCTCCATGGGTTGCTCTATAGGCAATAGCCACTACAAGTATAATAATTATGGAGTGATACTGGGATCCGGATTGGTGGAAATACCAGTTTTGCACCAATTCAATAAATAGCTCCCACATAGGTGTTTCATTTTGTGAAACAATGGACCTGATTGCACTCAATTAATGTGTTGTGTGTGACACCCCCCCCCCCCTTCCTTCTCTTTGGAAATGATTTCTACTGCGATTTCACCTTGGTGCGAACTCGGACAGCAACCTGTTGTCGTCCAGCATCTATTGTAACCCGCTAGAGACGAACACCCAACCGAAATAGCATCCTTTTTTTGGGGTTCCCCTTGTGCTTTGTTATGGGGGTTCTTTACTGGCTTCACTCCAACCAAGAAATTCCAGCAAAAGCAGTTATTACTTCTCTTTGTGCTTTGTTATGGGGTTCTTCACCGGCTTCACTCCAACTGGAAAAAGCATCATTTTTTTCCAACCGTCTTGCTGCATCGAACATATCAGAATCTACAATGCCACTGCCCGTTGAAATGTTGCACCAAACAGCTCCAACCCTATTAATAGATGATAGCTGAATATCCGGTGACCACTCCCATGAGCCAGTCGCCAACTAAGGAGTTTGAAACTTTGAACAAGTGTTGTTGGAAAAAGAAAAATGAAACAACGAAAATGAGAGAGAAGAAAATAAAAATAATCTGGTGTAAACGATGTAGAGAAGAATTTATTAAATGTCTTACGTGGTGGCATTTTATTGGCCCGGTGTAAAATCTGAATTTGCACAAATTCGGATGGGAGCTTTTTCCTAATTATTTACAACGAGAACGATTATTTGTAACAAAAATAAACTCATTTTCATAAAAAAAAATAATTATTTTTATGAAAAATAATTGACTATAAAAAACAATTGTATTGTAGTGAGCCAAAATATCCTGATGTTATAAGGAGACTCTTGAATATCATCATGTCATCACTGCAATACAGAAGTACCCCCAAGTCGCATTAACAACTGATGCTTTTTCATGAATAGATTTGTTCTTTTATAACTAGAAGCACTTCGCCCTCTTGAAAACTGAAGATGTTCATACAATATAGATAAATTCATCTTGTTTATAGGCAAATGGGAGAATGCAACCCTTGGAGATTAATTTGACCCTTGATATTAACCAAAAACCTAATTAGCTAGTACTGTTTCATCTTTTTTCTTTTTCTGTTTTTAATCCAACTGTTTGATCTTCTTCTTGAAATTTGGTAACAATAATTATGTAAGAAGACTTATCAGAAAGAAAAGAAAAAGAAAAGGAATAAATTAAAGCAGAATTAAGAGAAATGAAAACAAAAATATATCACAAACACATTACACATGATGAGAGAGAGAGAGAGCGCACAAAATCATATAAACCCATAACCATTTATTTAGATCAATCGGGTGGTAAGCCGATTATTACATAAAACTTGTTACAAGATTGCATTTTCTAGTTCCCTAAGGGAGGGGTGTGATGATCATGATTATGAGACATACAGTACAAGCCGTAGAACTTGTAGGTGCAAGAGAGGGGCTTTGACATTCCCTTGGCGGTGAGAACCACCAATATCAGCATCACAGTTAGGCGTGTACAAAATGTCCGCTTGCCCGACCCGACCGATGACCCGAACCATTACCAACCCGATATGCCTGACCGATGAGATGAAAGCGGAAGCAACCCATTTCGATACCCGTTACCGATCCATTGTTTTCGAATCGGGTAATACCCTCCAAGCCGATTCCAAGCATTTGACCTAATCGATTTCTCTCATTTCTGCGGCCCTCTCTCTCAATCAGTTCTGCTCGCTCACGATTCTTCTTGCTCTCATTTCTCGCTCGTTTGATCAGTTCTCGCCGATTGCTCAGTTCTTCTCGCCGATTGTTGAGCTCTTTTTGAATCTGTAGTGTCTCGAAGAGCAGGAAGCTAGATTCTTAGAGGTAAGCTCTGTTTTTGTTTGTAAGCTTTGGTTCTTTTTTTTCTTGAATTACATAAAAGTTTATGTATAAAACCATTTTAGCTAAAAAAATAAGTAACTAATGCCAACATTATAGATTGAAAGGAATCTGTTGTGGCAGAGAAGTTTTTAATGCAGAGCAATCCTTTGATTTTCTAGAAGATGCAGCCCTAAATAACGATGTATTAATGTATTTACTCAAAAGTAGCTACCCACCTTAACTAGATGGGAACACCCCTTTTGCTTAGGAACTTAGCATTTTGAACTTAGCATTTTGCTTAGGAACACCTCTTTCTTTGTAGGCCAAATGCCATCCATCACTCAGCTTAATTCTTGGTGAAGTAATAGGAGGACAATTTGGTGTCCCACATATCTTGGGAGGTGGAGGTTTTGTGCTTTTATATGCATAAATCACAACACCCATTGGAAACAATGATGCTGCCACTGTACACATCTCTCTGCAAACACAAAAAAGAGATTATAAAAGATAAATGATATTAAGAAAAGGAGCAGAAAAGGTAGATATGGCCATCCTATGAAATTGTTATTTTTCTTATTAGGTTTTCAACTTACTCTTTTTTTTTAGCAGTTGAATCCTATGGAATCTAGTGCTTCTATGCGTTCATTTGAGTCTGAATCAGTACCCATTCATTTGGATAGTACTCTACCTACAACTTCGGATATCTCTCTCCAAGCAATTAGTCCTCAAGTTCACCCTCCTATCCCAAGAAGAAGGAGCAGATCAAATATATGGCGACACTTTACGAGGAATGATGAGAATCTCAATGAGCCCACAACCACATGCGATTATTGTAGTAAGGTTTTATTATGTCATCCTAAAAAACAAGGTATTTCATCCTTGAAGTACCATATTGAAAAATACAAAGCCTTGCATGCTGTTATTGGAGCTATAAGGGATAACCTCCTATTAAAAGAGATTGGGGCTAGGAGGATGGGGTTAGATGGTACAACTAGCAGTCCAAGTGTTGGACCTGCTAAGTACAATGAATAAAAAATACGGTTGGCAATAACAAAAATGATAATTAAGGATGAGCTACCGTTTAATTTTGTAGAAAAAGAAGACTTCCAAAACTTTTTGGCTGTAGTTGAGCCTAGATTTTCAATCCCCTCTCGCATTACTGTTATAAGAGATTGTATGGAAATTTATATGATAGAAAAAGAAAAGTTGAAGACAATGTTTATGAAATCTGATTATAAGATTTGCATTATAACTGATATGTGGACGTCAATTCAAAATTTTGACTATATGTACATAACAACCCATTTTATTGATGAGGATTTGATATTGCATAAGAGAATAATATATTTTAAGTAAGCTCTTAATCACAAATGGATCACAATAGGAAAAAGATTGAGTCATCCATACTTGAATGAGACATAAAGAAGATTTTTACAATCACAATAGATAATGCCTCCGCTAACAATCACAATATATTTTAAGTAAGCTCTTAACATGTGCAGTGTAATAGGGGCGATCATAGTTGGAATTGGGTACTATGCTGTGATGTGGGGACAAATTATAGAAGATGGAGTAGGTGAAGACCAATGTGCGGAAAGTGTGGATTCCTTGGAAGAAAAGACCTTTCCTATCTTGCAAGAATAGATGCAAGTCTAAGTTCTTGTGTCTTTGTGCATGTATATGTGTTTTTTTGTGTAGGATAAATATTTAGATCATTCTCACTGGCCTTTGGAAGTAAGCCATGGTTTATAAGATATTGAGATTTATCAAATATTATTCAGAGCCCATTTTCCAAGTTCATACCAAGTAATTAGATTTTAGTTATTTGCATAAATTGGATATTTTCTAAGACATCAATAACATATTTGATTAGTTGATGCATTAGACCCAACGCCAATGCCTAGCTCGCCCCTCTTTTGTAACCATGCAAAAATTGCATATTTCAAAATTATCAATTTTCTTGTTCTTGTACAATCGCTCCGCTCCAGTGAAAAATTAAAGAGTAATATTGATAATTTTGGGCCATAAAGAATATCAATTGGGAATGCCCTCATTTGGGCCAAAAATTCCAAAAAAAATTTAAAAAAAGAAAAAAGAAAAAAAAATGGGAATACCAATTATCCGATACCTGATAAGGGTATTGGGTTCGGGTAAACGGCCAAACGGTACGTGCAATCGGGTCGAGTTGAAAGCAAGTCTGTTGGGTTGGGTTGGATTGGGTCTGGTGAGAAGCTCGCCCCTAATCACTGTCACTGCAAACTTCAACCTGACGAGCCTCATCGGAGTTTCCATTACTCGGTACTCAGTACTGATCAGTTTTCAAAAATGTTTAGCTACCTATCCTTCTATTTTGATTGATAAAAGTTTACACGCATATATATAGAAGAGAAATTGTACAAACTCTAAATAGACAAGCTGTCAAGCTCCATATAAGTCATTGTAAAAAAATAAAGTCCACGTAAAAACTACATATATATATATATATATATATTCATTATTAGGGGTACTTACCTTTTTCAAATTCAACCTAACATTACTCGTTTTGACACTTTTTAATTAATTAGTATATATATATATATAGTATCTGGGAAATGATATGTATCCCGCTGGGAGGTCTCTTTATTTTTAATTTTTAATTTTTAATTTTTAATTTTTAATTTTTAATTTTTAATTTTTAATTCTTTTTTTACTTTATGATTAAGTACGTATTTTTTTTTAATAATATTATGATTTTTTTTTCTAAAAGTTTAAAAATGTTAAAAAAATTAGAAAAAATAAAAAAATCAAAGGCACTCGCGAAAGCTCCCTATAATATGGAACACCTAGGCGCAGCGCCCATGGTATATTCTATATGGGATGATCTGCTAAATTTACTATGTTTTGTCATTCAGCAGCGCCCATAAGTGGCAGAGTGACGTTGGGGGCAAGGGCGGCCCTCCTCCTCACAGGCCCTCCTCTTATTTAAAAAAAATATATATATATATATATCTAATATATGTTATTTTAAAGCAAAAAAATTAAAGTATGTTTATTTTTTTATAATTTTATAGAATAATATTAATTTTATTTTGTGTTGGTCTCCTCTTTAAAAATTATCTTGGTTACTCTCTACAAAATTAATTTAATTTAAAAATAAAATATATTTCATATAAAATAAAATGATATAATAACATAATGACATGTTTTTATTATAGATATAAAAAAAAGAAATTGAATGATTTCTAATATATTTTTATTATGATGACATATTTTTATCATATTATATATTTTTTTAATACATAAATTATATTAAATGTATTTTATTTTTATTATAAATCTTACTATTAAATTATTTTATATTACATAAAAAATTATATATAAATAAAATAAAAAATATTTTATATATTTTATTTTAATTTTACTTATCCCTAATCCAAATTTATGGTTCGGCCACTGGCGCCCATAGTATTATTCTATATGGGATCTGCTAAATGTACTATGTTTTGTCATTCGCTTCTTTGGCCATCAATGAGAGCATTTAATTATTTTTTATTAACTTCTTTAACAAGATTTCACAATACATATCATGCATGGCTAGCGCTGCAACGTGTTATATCATACATTACATTCGTCGTACCTATATTAACTTCTTTAAGAACGCCTGTCTCATTTATCTGAAAAGAGAGTTGCCATTTTTATTCGTCATGATTCATATGCAGCCAATGTCTTTGTGCCAATCAAACATTATTGATCCTTTTATTTCCTTATTTAATAATGGCTTTGCAGATCCTCGCGTTTGATTGCCTTTAAGATTGGTTTAAAAAAAAAAAAGAAGGTAAAATTGTGCGTTTTGGTTAAATGTGGGCCGTTCAAAATTGGTCTCATTTTGATTTTTTTTTAATTTTTTAATAATTTTGATTTTTTTATTTAATAAGTTTAAAAAATTTTTGAATCTATAATCCAGATGGTCGAATTCGAAATCCAGATAAACAGACGTTCTACTATCTCATATATTTCCCTACTTTAATTCTATAATATAAATTGCAACACTTTTCTTGATCATTCTAGGATTATCTTTATATTTTTAAAAGAAAATTAAAAAATATATGATGGAAAACCTAGGGTAAGTTTTCCTAGACGGGCTGGCGGATTCCATTGAAGGTTAAGTCCTGTATATATTGGAGAGTGAGTTGAGCTCATCTCAATTTACCTCCATTTCATCATTATATTTTTTTAATTCATACAAAATGTCAATTTTAATACAGTTTTTTTAAATTCTAATTTACCTTTTTAAATTCTAATTCAATTTATTTTTAAATTTTAAAATAATAATAATAATAATAAATAAATTAGACTCATCTCATCTTTCAATTCAAAAGACCGCAAAACTATAATCTATCCCTTCAAAAAATGATCATGATTTGCATGAAATTATGCCTCGGAGCTTGTAGATTATCGCTCAAATGGCATTTCACACAAAAGATCTTTGTTTCATATGATATTATTTTGTTTCCTAAATTCTATTAAAATCCTTTGATTTTGACAATTTTACTTACATTCCAATACGAAAATTAAACAACATGACGAATTAAAACCATGAATATTTATAATATCTTCTACTATATTCGTTAAAAGAAAGTCTGAATCGATCCTAATTTACAATTTTTATTCGAACTATATATTGGGTGCAATTCAGATCAAAGATACAAATCATCTTTGAAGACCAAGCAACCCTTGATCTGGCAGCCTCTATGGATCGAGCGCTCAATCCATAGAGAACCCAACAATCATCATATAAAAAGAGATCAACTTTCTTGATGCATGCAGTCACATAAAATAAAGAAGATACTTCTTAAAAACAAAAGAGAAAACAGAAGGACGAAATTAATAATTAAAGAGATTGAGAAACGAAATCTAATTAAATATTGGAAATTAATTAACCCATTTCATGGGATCATGATCAGTTGTAGAATTAACCCAAAATTAAGCATTTATTTTAGATCATCATCATGATTCTGGTAGCTGTAAACAATACATATTATTATCAAAGCATGCATGTGGGATATTATTCTACGTACGTACGAAAACATAAACTTAGAATTAGAAGATCTGAAGATCATAGAATTTTTCTAGTTCTTCAAGCAGGTTGGGACGCGAGGATCCACGCAGCAATCCGGATCGAATTTGCAGCAAGTAGGAACACTCCACGACTGTGACATTCCCGTAAGAGCCACCAATATCAACATTACTATCAATGCAAACTTCAACACAAACCTCTCCATCGGAATTTTCAAAAACGTTTAGCTTCTGTTGTAAGTCTTAAAACTGCACACATATATATACTAAAACTTAACGAATTACGGCTGACCTACGTTACATATATATAATATTGCTTTAATTATTTCATTCCAGAATAGGAATGAAAAATTGTCTGTATTTAATGCTTTAAATTGTCTGTATTTAATGCTTTAATGAAAATTATTTAATTATTTTAATTTGGGTAGTCTTATTAATTATCTTGTCATATTTTCCATGCATATATACATTTATAAGGTATATTCTTGCCGGTAAGTATGTGCATGTATATGCTAATGAAGAAGGTTTCCAATAAATATATCCAGCATTAAATTAAGTAAGAGAATTGAAAAGGAAAGTTAAAGGAATATTGATTTAATTTCAAGCTGAACGGCTCTACAGCCACTCCTGAGAGTCTGAGACGGGGATCCGGCCAAGGCAAAACAAATTTTTTGATTTTTTTCCTAATTTTTTTCATACATTTCTTAACAGTTTTAATATATATATATACATTTAAAAAATTCACAGCAACATTAAAAAAAATATATATTTACTTAATTATTAAGTAAAAAAAGAAAAAAACAGAAAAAATCTAGTGGCCGGAAAGTGACTTTATAAGAATTTTCCTAATTTCAAATCTTAAAAAAAAGAGTACTTGATTTTCTTAATGGCATTAATTAGTATGATTATCTTGCCAAGTTTCACGTATTAATTACTATTGTATTCGTCATGTGCAAAACATTAAACATATAATTAAAGGGATGACCAAATGCTGTTTTAGTAACTGATCAAGCCCTTCCCTAATTATATGGAGAAGAATTAGCTGATTAAGAATTTGTTATTTATTAGTTTATGGGAAAAAGAAATATATACCTATATATAATTTTTTTTAGAAGAATAACACCCTTTATTCAACTTAAAGCGGCAAAGAATAGATTTAAGGAGGTACGACCTAGTCTTAATAATGCTCTTTTCATAGAGTTTTAAGCTAAACAGTGAACACAATGTGCTACAGTATCCTTAGCTAATAATATCCTTAGCTAAAGTACAATGTGCTACATTATTCAATTTCCTAGAAACATGCTTCACAGACCACATGAACACAATGGAGTGTATACAATTTGATAATCTTTCAATACATAGAAGTCACTATCTAAACTTGAAGCATTTTGAGCTAAACAATGAGTAAATTTGTTCCCCATCTCTCTTGACATGAGTTGCGGACCAAAACTTCAATAAATCGAGAATCATCTTTGAATCTTCTATCAAAACTCCTCATTGACTCCAATCTTTGTCAGTCTTGTTATATTAATAACTTGGAGGACATCACCTTCCAAGATAACATCTTGAATGCCCATCTCTCAACAGAAAATGGAAGATAACATGAATTAATGCATATGATTCTGTCGTGAATGGGGGTAGTATTAAGAGGCCCATGAGCTTGAATGGTGCCGAGAACATGACCAATTGAATCCCTGATGATGGCCCTAATTCCAATCCTTCCTTCTGCTTTGTCTACTGCTGCATCCTAGCACAGTTTGAGCATTCTTCAGAAGGTTTTTTTCAAGTGCAACAGACTGGTCTAACAACTGAGATAACCTTGTGTTTCTCTTCTTGGCTTTGCTTGAAATCATTAATGTCCTCTTTAGCTTTTGACATGACGGTGCTAGTGTGACGTCCCCAACTTCCACGTACGGAAATATGAGAATCGAGACGTTGAAATTATGACAACATGGGTCATGCACCTCAACGATAAGTGCTCAAGTGTGTGCAACACTCAAAAGGTGTACAACAACTGTCGCAGCAGTTAGTTAAAAGTTATACAGATATCCAATATAAATATGATACTAACCTAAATATAATAACTAAAAGCGGGCATAATTATCATCTCACGAGAAAGTGATCCTCGATCACTGCTCTAACAGAGTTGTATCCTCAGGCTCTACATCCTTATCTGTATCAAAAATTACGGTACCAAAAAGGTACTGCAGGTAAGCAATAATCCAAACAAATCACAAGATCAAAATATATTTAGGCAACAACAAAATGCATGAATATAATACCATATGCATGAGACTCATAAATCATCTTTTTTTCAAAAAGGAATAATTTCCAACACATGCCAAAATCCCATTTTGGCCTAAAATAAATTCATTGAAAATATCCACCATTTTCTGGGAAAATAGTTCACATAAATCCATCTATCAAAACCCGCCATTTTTTCAGAAAATGGCCCACAAATTCAATTTATTAACCGTTTGCACCATGGTCTTCTATAGGGATCATCCACACACCCTGACTCTCTTTGCCACACCACGGGTAACAACCGTGCGTGTGAATTCAGAATGGGCGATGCTTAGCTAACCACGCCTAGCACGTACCATGACCAGGCATCCTCTTACCCCCACCAGCAAAGGAGCCACGGAGTCGACACGAGAGCTTTACCATCCTGTCCGATCCCGTTGTCGCCCGGTGACAACTCAGGAGACGTCACTCAGTATATTATGCTCCCGAGTGACCAGATGAGCTCCACCAAGATAATACCCAATCTCGGCTTGGGGTCATGATACACACACACCCGAAAATCATTTACACATGAAAACTTAGTTTTCATTTCCAATACATGAACATGCATGCAATTATGCGAAAACTAAGTTTTCCTTTTACAAACATGAACATGCGTGCACTTTGTAATGCATATGATAATACACAAAAATAACCAACAAATCCCAACATCAACCAAACACATAAACAACTCCATCCTCCAATCCAACCGACTCCTAAACTCCTTGGACTCAGTCCGGTACAACCAACCAAAACACAAAGAGTTGTTAACGCAAAAAGATATTTAAATCTTAAAGATCATTTGGAAAATACTTACCATACATTCGATAAAAATTCCAGAAACTAGTGCAAATGTCCAGAAACGATCTTGTGCCTCCTCCAACGAACTCAACTAAAGTCGCGCCCAGCGCACTAACATAATTAAAACATCATAAATAAATAAATGTTATTACCAAAAATAATTAAAACATTTAAATGTAACTAAAACAACACATATATAACAACTCAAATAACAACAAGCAATATTACAAACAAAATAATTTAAACACTTAAACATAAATGCCTAAATTAAAATAAAATTATTATTTAACTAACTACACACTTGAACGTAAGTAAAATAAAACTATAAATAAATTAAGAGCAACACATAAATTAATTAAACATTAAAACTAGTAAAAAACTTACCTAAAGATATCGATATCGTAAACGAGATAAAACGATGAACTTACGGCGAGAAAAACGTTGATTAAAGCCCACTTGGAATTTTCGGATTTATGGGGGGTTTTGAAGAGGAGATACTCTAGTTTAATTCGAGAAGAAGAAATGATAAAAAAGGGATGATTAACCTCACGTTTTTAAGAGGGAAAAAGGAAGCTTCGCGGGTGTATTTTCGCAATGGTTCGGCAACCACATTTATAGGCTAAAAAGCATGGGTTTTGGACGCTCAAAAATCACGTGTGACACACTAAAATAAAGGAGGGCTTACAAGGAAAAGATTCCTCCCCTTTTTCAGATGAAAAACCAGAGAAAACGATGGATTGGAGCTCACGGTTTGGAGTTGATTCCGGGCACGTGAAGCATCGATTCAAGATGAAAATAGAGGGGAAAAATAATAATCTATGTACTGGGTATTTGATGGAGTAACGCGTGGATGAAATGAAGAAGAACAAGGCTACAAAGATTCGAGCTTTGTTACCCGTATACAGTGGAAGAACAGAGGAGGAAGAAAGAAAGACAGAAGAAGAAGAAATGAAAGAAGGAGAGAGGGAACCGGCATACGCGATGAAGGGAGAACTGAGAAGGAAGGCCTGGGATTCATTACTCCCTTATCCAAATGGAAACGTTTAAGCACAACAAGGGGCTTGATTTAAAAGCACACGGGCCGGGCCATAAAACACACATGAACAAGGCCCAAAGCTAAAATAAAACCCAACTCAACAATAACTTATATAGGTATAAGCCCAATCCGAAAAACACTAAAATAAAATAAAATAAAACACATCAAAATAATACTCACATAATAAAATAAAGAGATTTGATTCCAAGCATTAAAATAATAAAATAAAATAGATTAAATCACTATTTAATCATAGAAATAACTAAAAGATAATATTTAACAAACTGAAAACTCTAATATTAATAATGCACTTAAAACAAGAGATCCAATAATACAATTATTTAAAATAAAGGAATCAATAAAAAAAAAAGAATAGAATGAAATAAACAACCAATTCAAAAAGAACCTAAGTTTGAAAATATGAAAGAAATACATACAATGACTGAAGTAAAATAGCCAAATAATAAAACCCAATAAAATATAAAGATTATTAAATAAAAGAAAACGTAACAATTTAAACCATAATGAAAATAAAACTATTAAACCAAAATAATAATAATAAAATAATACATAAGGTACATAAAAATCTGGGGTCTCACAACTAGAATGAAGAAAATATTTCCCATGAACAAAATTATTCTTGCTGAACCAGATTAATCGAGTAGTCATAGCAAAGTCATTTAGTTCCTCTTTTTGCATCTTCTTAATCACGCATGTACTCCCAAAGCTTTAAGAATGAATCTGTATGGAAGGAAATTTTTTGTATTCCTTAACTTCCTTGGCTCCATACATCCTTAGCAGCTTCACAATCCCATAACACATTCCACAATTTCATTACACTGATTGCATAAAGGACAAAGATATTTTTTAGTCACTTTCCTTATCCACAGACTATATAATGTAGGAAGATCATTTGAGTAGGCTTTTAACAAAGACATCCTGACAGCATTTGGTATTTGGAGATGCCATATGATCTTCCATGATGATTCACCCTTATCTCTTCCAGTAAAAGATTCACCTGTTTTTTGAATCTCTAATTCTTGGTGAAAATGATAGGCACTTTTAACAGTATGTATCCATTCTTTGTACTAGTCCACTCCAGTTGATCCTCACTACCACTAATGCTAATGGGGATGGATTTTATGAGAGCTAAATCTGCCTATGATAAATTAGCTGGAAGAATTCCCTCATTCCACATTTTAAGATTAGTATTAATGAGTTCACCCACCCAATGAGGGCCTCTCCCAGATGTAGACCGATTTTGATTCATGACTCTAATTAGACCTTAAATCTATTTGTCTTCCCAAATTCTCACTTTCTTTCCATCTTCAATTCTCCAAATTAAGCCATCTTTCAACAACTGTTGTCCCGCCAAAAGATTCCTTCAAACATCTAAGGGTTTTGAACCTAACTTTGCATCTAAGAAATCTGTCCGAGGAAAATATTGCTATTTAAAAACTTGAGCCACCAAGGAATCTGGATTCTTAAGTATATGCAAACACTGCTTAGATAGCATAGTAATATTGATACCTTTGAAGTCTCTAAAACCCAAACCACGCTCTATACTTTGCCCCATCTAACTCCACTTCACCCATTAATTTTGGATTGATTGTCATTATAAGCCCACCAGAAATTCTTCAACAAATGGTAGTTTTTTAATGATGGAGTTAGGAAGCAAAAAAATACCCATAGTATTAGTTGGGATTGCCTGAAGAATAGCCCCCACTAAGATTTCTTTACCAACAGTTGACAGAAACTTTATCCTCCAGTTAGTGACTCTAGCCCAAACTCTGTCAATAAGGGAGCGAAAAGTAGCCATCTTCTTTCTCCTCACAATTGTTGGTAGACCCATATATTTTTGAAGAGAACTCTGGGATTTGACACCTGCTATCTGCAATATGGTACGCTAATTCTCTTAAGGGGTATTTTTACTGAAAAATGGATGTCTTTTCTTGTTAATCAACTTGCCTCTCTTATAAGTGTCTAGTATGTGAATGACTGTGATCCACTCTAATTGGCTTTACAAAAAAAGCAAAGTGCATCAACAAAAAATAGATAGTTAAGGTGAATAGAAATCCTGCCAATAGGAACACTTGTTAGGCTGCCAATACTTTCAGCTTGATTCAGCATACTTGTCAAGGTCTTAGCACATAGGATAAAGAGGTGAGAGGAAAGAGGGTTTCCCTGCCTTAGACCACGAGTAGGAAGGAAGGTCTTTTGCAGATTACCATTCAACAAAACAATATAGAAAATAGATTAGAGGTATTCATCATAAGGGATATCCATCTTGATTCAAACCCCATGTTTCTCATTATAGCTTCAAGGAATTGCCATTCCACTATATTGTAGACCTTATTCATATCTAATTTGAAAACCATGAAACCAACTTTTACCTGCACTCTTGAGTTTAATACATGAAGAGCATCATAGGCTATAAGTACATTTTGATCAGTTATTAGCCTCTCGTGTACAAAAGCACGTTGATTAAGAGAAATGACATGAGGCAGTACAAGCTTAAGTCTATTGGCAAGCATCTTAGCTACCCTGTTATAAATCACATTGCAAAGGTAAATGGGTCTTAAATCAAACACCCTAGTTGCCTATTTCAGCTTGGGTATAAGAGTGATGTATGTATCATTAATCCCTTTTAGTGATCCACCATATTAAAAAATTAAGAGCAAACTTGCAGACTTCATTACCAAGAATCTCCCAATTTGTTTGAAAAAAATGGGCATGGAACCCATTAAGACCAGGAGAGCTCAAATGGGTCATTTGGAAAACTACTTCCTTCACTTCATCCTCAGTAAACAACATTAGTAGCCTATGAATCATTGCTTTAGTAACTTTTGCTGTCAAGTTTCAGATGCAATCATCAATAGCAGTAGGGTTAGTGGTTTAAAAGAGAGTAGAGAAAAACTGTGTGGAAAGGTTCCAATCTTCTCCTTCTCAATGACCATACCACCATTCTTATCAATTAACTATCTAACCATATTAGACTTTCTCCTTTGGGATTCAAGCATATGATAGGAGGTGGATTTTCTATCCCCATGTTGCAACTAGTACAATTTTGCACGTTGCTTCCATTTAAGCTCTTCCTCAGCTAAATATATTTCAATATCTTCTTGGTGCCCCTTGACACTCCTCAAATGAGTCTCATCACCATTATTCTGCCACTCTGCTATTACTTTCAACTTTTCTTTTATATGACAAGGAATCTGCCTACCATTGTTTCTATGCAGCTTCTTTAAAACTTTTTAACAGTTAAGCAGCCTACTTCGAATCATTGTGGTTTTAGAATCACCACATATCAACTTGTTCTAGGCTTGTTGGATGGCTATAGTGCTCTCCTTTCTTAAGAACCACAATGTCTCATATCTGAAAACAAATTTCCTCTTTTTAGTTCCCTAGTCATTGTTATTTAAAATAACTGGTAGAGGGGAATGATCAAACTTGATGGCACGGAGAGGATGACAGTAGCTATAGGGGAAAAGTTGCTACCATTCAAAGCAAACTAGAGCTCTATCCAATTTCTCTTTTGTAAAAGAGTCCCTCATTTGTTACTAGCCCAAGTTATAAAGCTATGCCCTTTTGTGTAAGAGAAATGATAGATACAGTCGTAAAATTACAAATGACGTGCAGTCGCTTTAGAAAAATGTGGGGTCCACTGTTAAAAAAGTTAAAGCGACTGTACGTCGTTTGCAATTCCACAACTGTATATAGCATTACTCTTTGTGTAAATTCTGAACACATTTATTATTATTATTATTGGTATTATTATTATTCCGAACACGTTTTCCATGCGATAAACATTCTTTCTGTATAAGTAGGAGGATAGGAGAAATGGAGAACGTACACCAATGAACAAGTTGGGATCAAGCAAGGCAACTTCCAATTATTTTGTATTCTAACAATTTTATTTGTTTATCTTAAAGTTTATGATTTTTAATTATATCAATTAATATAAAACATTTCAGATGATTTTATAATTAAATCACTTGAATGAAAAAAAAAACTTATTTAAAATATGACACCAATCTGTAAAACTCATCAAATGATAAAATTCAACATGAAAATATCATTTTTCATTTTTTATTTATTGAATTACCAATTTATTTGTATTTTTATTCATAATTTTGTTGAAAAAATATCCTTCATACTCTCAAACTACAAAGAGTTATGCATTTTGTATCTGAAATTCCTAAAATTGACACGAATTTCAACCTCAGTTTATTAGGAAAAAAAAACTGACACAGTATTTTGAACTCAATTGAACCAAGGCCGCATAATTAAAATGAAAATATAGGACATGGCACATTTAGACTTTTAATGGACATAAATATACATTATTGGCAAGAAAAAGTTGTTGGGCGACAAAAAGAACGATCACAAGAAGTTCACATGACATGAAGCGAGGAAGGGTACTAGGGTTGGGCCACTTTGATGGAGTTGAAATCAAAGTTTTGAATACCGTATCGATGAGCGTACCGATCAAGGCATTAAATCGAAATATTTCAATACTAGTACCATTTCGAAATAATCTATATATAAAAAATTATATATATAAATACATATATAAATTATATTTCAAAATAATAATCAATATTTGAATAAATTATACATATAAAACATATATATAAATAGTCTAGTCTAAATTAAGATAAAAAAAATAGCAAAAAATGAAAAAAAATTCAAAATCTGGTACAGGCCAGTACGGCCGAAACGGTCGAAATTTGTAGCGAAATAAAATAGCATATTTTTTGTACCGGTTAACTGGCCGGTATGGCATATTTTGATCGTACCGGCCGGTACGGTACGAAACTTAAAACTTTGGTTGAGACTGCTCAATTCCAAACTTTGACTCCGATTTAGGTTGGAGGCCATTGAGGCCATTTCGCACTCCAACTCCAACTCCAATTTGGAGCCAAGCCCACATGAGGCATAGTCAGAGTTGGAGCCCAATTCAATGTTGGATCGGGTCCATGTGTCGCTTAACCTATTTTTGTTCCTTTTTTATTTCTAAAGAAAATATCATCATTTATTCATTTATCAAAAGAAACTTATATTCATCATTAGGTACATGCAGAGATATCCCCATATAAACTATTTGGAGTTCTGCCAATATATTAATAGATTGATCTAGATCTAACTGTTGCTAATACTCTACAGACAAACGTCCAAGAGATAAGACTCTATCTAAGCAGAGACTCAACCTCTATGGATAACCATCCAAGAGATGAACTATTTTTTTAAATTTTTTTTTACTATACATTAAGGAAACAAAGAATTAAAAATGATGGATTACTGTTTGAAAAAACCTCAGTAAAGTTTGATGGGACGTGAAGGCAATAGATTTGTCTTTTGGATGTTTCCGATGATTCGATGCCTGTGGCTAAAAGAGCTATCGAACGGTGTGGCGAGTGAAGACCACATGATGCAATGGTTTTTGCAAAACAACCACTATCCTCCAAACGATTTGAGACCTAAGAGCCTTCTTGTGATATGTGTGTCGCATTTTTCAGCCTTAAAGGAAAAAAATAAACTGAGAATTGAAGGAATGTGAGAGAGAAGGAGGAGGTTCTCCGATGAAAAACAGATGAGATGAGATCTAAATACTATTTGTGCACGGCTTGTATACCTTTTGCGTACACGCCATATACAAATATTATTTTTACATATATTTTAATCTAACTATTTGTATTTTTTTTATTTTTATTTCTCTCTTATTATGTTTTTATACATTTTTTTATATTTTTTTAATATTTCAATTGACGATTTCGCAAAAGATATACATAGCCTTGTACTCCTAGTATTGCTCTTTCACAAACTGGAATGAATTTTTAATAGTGGATTCTACTCTTTTTTAAAGCGATTGCGTGACATTTACTCACTTCTTAAATATATGTAGCAATGTTGGATTTGAGAATATGCTATCGTACACCTTTTCTTTTTAATTTTGCCCCTACTTTGTACTCTTTTTCCCTGTCTATCCCTCATTTATGTTATTTTTGCCAATTCTATCACTTTTATATCATCATTGAAGAGATCAACTTTCTTGATGGAGGCAGTCATATGGATGGAAGAAGAGTACTTCTCAAAATTAAGAAAAATGGTAACAGAAGGAAGAAATTAAAGAGAGAGAAACGAAATCTATTTAAATATTGCAAACACATTTCATGAGTACATGATGATTAGTGTATGCATGCATATATATATATATATATATATATATAGTGCTTGAAGTGCTATTCCCCTTTTTTGGGGTGAGTACTCATCATATATGTGTGTACAGTTCCTTACATGCAGAAGGATAAGCGCAATAAAATATATATAATCCTTCGAGTGGGCAAATCTCAGACAATCCTTTTGAAAAAAAAAAATTATATAAATGTAAAATCTATATAAAAAATCAAGAATTCTATATGTAATTACTTTTTTGTATTTCTTTCACATTCTTTTAATGTAATTAGTTGTATTGTTTTTTTAATATAAAATGACTATTTAGATCAATCATATTAGCGAAATGGATAGACCCATAATATTTTTAATGATGACGATGTGCCCTATTTTTTCAAAAATAGTATGCAAAACTACTTGGAAAACAATAGATAGTTGTGGTTCACTTTTAGTAAGCATGACTGAAAAGAGCAGGTGACCGAAACCCAAAACTGTGAATGCTTCAAAAAGAGAGAACAAAACAAAAGTTACTAGTGCATACATACTACATGGTGTTCACAATTGCCGGTGAATTTATTCTTTTTAGGGTCTTTTTGGTGCCTTGTTTGCACTGAGTAGAGCACAGTATAATTCATATTTAAACCACTTCAACCATCCAAACACAAAGCTGAGCTTCATCCATAAAGAATTCAACCCCAAATTCTTTTAATTGGAATTGTTTTTGCTTTCATATTGGTGCATTGACTATAGACGACTATATTCGTTTTATTATTTGTAGTGGTTATTTATGACCTGCAATTTCTCTTGGCAGCAATATGGCTTATAGTATAATAATGCAAATGTGTTATTAAAAATTGGGCTGCAGATTGGCAGTTCAATAGAAAATGTATTCACTTTTTTGTCTTTCATTTTCCAAAGCCGAATCTAAAAATAATTCAGAAATCCTAATAACTTTTTATAACTATCCATAATTTTTGATGTGATGATTGGTCGTGTTCATGATGTTCTAAATGTTTGGTTGACATGTGCTGTTTGTATGGCATCCAATCATGTTGTAAAAGTTTCATTGTCATGTCCTACAACAAATTGTCCTGATCTTTAAAGTATTCAAGTGTTTTAGTTTGATCTAAAATGTCAACGATTTTCACATATGTAAATTAAATGAGAATGAAGATGAATTGCACTTTAGAAGAGACATGCTCGAAACCTATGCAAAAAGTTTCCTTAAAACCCTTGTCTTTTTCTTATGGTAGTTGAAAGATCTAGAAATTAATTTATTAGTTTAGAGTAGCAATATTAGAAATAAGTGTCAAACGCACAACTTATGCACAGAAGTCTTTCACTTTAAAACATTTAGAACATAGTTAAAACACTTTAAAATATAAAAATATTTCTGAATATTATGTTAGTTATTATTCTTAGTTAAATATCTTATATCATTCTTGGGCATTGTGCGAATCCGCCACGAGGCCAAATTTGGAACCTTTCGAGCATTTTGGAGAAGTTGATACTTACTACAATGATTGTGGGTGGAGCAGTGTGATTTTTATGGTTCTTGTCGGCACATCTGCTCTGATTTTGAATGCGAAGGAGTTTGTGATGAAAGAGGTCGGGAATCTGAGAATTCATTGTGCATTTCGATGCTCCAACAACGTTGTTCAGACCAAGAAACTCATTGATCACATTTTATCTGTTGACGTTCATGTGGCCTCCTTATTCTTCGTCTCTTTAGAGAATTTCCCAAGCAATTTCCCAGGTTTTCTCTGTCTTAAATTTTCTTTAGGGCATGTTGCTGGTACTTTTACTCGTGTTATGATCTTATTTGTAATCTTTGGTGGAGGGGAATGGAGAATTTGTAGTGGGTTGCAATTTTTAGTCGATACAAACCTTGCCCTTCAAATGTTTGAGTTTCTGCCACTTAGAGTTGTTTTCAATATTGGCAAAAATTGCCCTATTCTTGATGGTCGATATTACCTCTGTCAAATGTATGCATTACTGGATAGCATTTCAGTTATAAAGAAACATGGTGAGAAGGATGTGAATTACAAGAAACTTTTCCATCAAACCATGGCAGATTCATTACTGGATAGCATCTTTAGTGTGAGGCAGGAGACAATTTGGGGTGATATGAGTGCTTACCCCCATTACAATGATATTGAATTATTTGCACTATTTATCTTGGATGGTTTTCATTTTTACTATGTGAATGCTTTTGAGAATGTGGCTAACATGATGGAGACAGGTTTTATTGTAGTTGTGAATAGAGCACAATTAATCCTATTGATCATTTTCTTTTTCTCTGAAATTTCTTGGGATACTGGTTGTGTTGTTCTTCTGGGAGGTGTTACCATTAGAGATCAACCACAATTTTTGAGGGGATTGTATGAAGGGTCTGATATGACCTTCATGCTCCGCATGGAAAAAGTTTTTCCCCTTGTGCCTCAGGTGTTTGTGATAATGCTAGTTAGTCAAGAAGACTCCACTAACGCCCACTGCTATGTTAAAAATCTGAGGGTTTCATTGGAAGGATCAGGTAAAGGTTATTGTGAAGGGTTGTGAGCTATTGAAGGAGGAAATTGGCAAATGGCTACTGGTGTAATTAGTTACTCAGATGTTGCATTGCACCTCCATGAAGAAATAGAATTTATTTTTATTTGGGAAAATATTATGAGCTTAACTCGACAATGGTGAATGGTTACACTTGTGAAGTTGTAGATAGTTGTGTCACACAATTTGGCGCTAAGCTAAAGGTGAGGAAACCCTACTTAAGTGTAAATGAGCAAAATGTCAATGTTAAGCTCCATGAGGTTGAATTAGTTGAAGGTGCTCCTCAGCTATTTGATTTTTTGCATCTTAAAGTTGTTTTTAAGCGTTTTGATAGAGGAAGAAAATTATATTCCTATGATCCTAAACATCATTTTCTTATCAAGAGCTTGAAAGGTAATGCACTAGTTACAGCTACAAGGAAGCATAGCTACACCTTAAGGACAAGGTGTTTGAAGGGAGATGGATTCTTATACCTCTGTGACTGTGACAATAAGGCCACGTTCATAGTGGGCTTGGTATTGATAATAGGAGTTTAGTTGGGCTCAACCTATGGGCCTAAGTAACTGTCCCATTTCCTTTATAATAATTGTTGCCTTAAAGGTTGAGCTTAGCCCAATGGTTAGAAAAGTAGTATATGTAGTAGTAAGATGGAATTGTATGATCATCCAGAACATTAACGAAGAATTCTCCTATTCTGCTTCTTCTTTCTTTTTCTTGGAAGTAGGTCAACCTTGAATCTGACCAATTCCCTTGCATTTTCTCTTCTATTTTCTGGTTTTCCAAATACCTACTAGCAGGTGTGTTATAGTGCTCTACTCAATCATCGGCAGCAATGAGTGCAGCACACATTCATTGAAGCCCTAGTAATAAAAATAGGGGGAGACAACACATCCTGTATAAAACATAGAGTGGGAAACAGAAATAAGCAGTTCAAGAATGACAAGTGACTTCATTTATGATTGTCTACATCAAAAAAGAGGAACTTAAAGACCAAAGAAATAAAAATATCTAACTGCATACAAGGAAACAAAATGTCAATGCAGCTACATCTGACTGTATAAACCATTATGTTCGCCCGTATTTTGTGGATTTGCATTGTGATCATTAACAAATAGCAAGTTTCACAAAATTCATAGGAAAAACAACATTGTGATTCTTAAAAGGGTTCCTTAATTAAAAAAAAAAAAAAAACTTCTGCAGCAAGTCAATTATTCAACAGATTAGGACTCTTAGATCAAATAAAGTAGCACGAGCCCAAAAGCTACAAAATTCATTGATATCTATTCTTACTATTTGCTATCGGTCCTATACAAGTATTAGAGCCAAAATGTTCACCCTGGCCATTGAGACTGGGGATGGTAGAGGTAAGATACCAACATGAGGCCAGTAGGTAGCGGTAATGGTGTATAAAGTGTATCCTCAAAGCTAATCAGCTTTTACTAGAATGAAGTAAATGTAACCTTATAGACATTACAAAATAGAAGACCAATCGGGTACATAATTGTACTTCATCACATTAATTGGGGGAACTGAATTGACACATAAAAATTGTCTTACTAATAAATTCTAAATAGCATAATTTCTCACGTCTATGTTGGAGACAAGCACGGAATCTAATGGGCAATAATGGGAACAACCTTATGATTATGAATGAAACTAGTCCAATGTGTTGTCCTAGACAAGTCATTGGCCAAGTTAGTGTATGGTAAGTTTGATTTACAATGTTGAGCCTAATTATAGTCACAAAGCCAATGGAGTGTTAGTATATGGTGAGTTCCATCTACAATTTTGACCCACTTCTTGATAGTTAAGCTTTTGAGACTCAGTTTCTAACATGGTATCACAGCCTAAGGGCCTACTGGTTTACGATATTGATGATATCTGCTATGTCATATTGGTAAAGCCTTACAAGGGAGAAACAATTGATTTTTCTAACAACAAGCAGGCAAAGGAAAGAAATACCAGGGTCGCTAGTGGAAAATAGTAATATTCTAAGCATTATCCACCTATGTAGACAATTTAATAAACAAGTTAACGGCTCTAGGCAAAAAGAATAGTACTGCAATCTGGTAAGGGAGAAACAATTGATTTCCTAACAAGAAACAGGCAAAGGAAATAAACATGAGGATTCCCGGAAAATAGTTATATTCTACGCGTTATCCACCCATGTAGACAATTTAACGAACAAGTAAAGGGCTCTATGCAAAAAGAATAGTACTGCACTCACCAGATTCCACAAGATACTCCATCAAGACAGTGTAAGTGTGACAACTTGGAAAACACCCAGATCGAAGCATCTCCTTGTAAACATCCATAGCCTCCTTCACTGTCCTATAATCAAACAAAAGCTTCATGTAGACAGTATAGGAAACAACAGTGGGCAAGCAACCATTAGCCTTCATTTCTTCCCACACCTTTATTGCCCCATCAACATCCCCAAAAATAGAAAGCCAATGCATCAATGAAGTGTAAGTTACAGTATCTATCGTCAATCCCTTTTCCTGCGTCTGCTTGAAAACATACTTCATCGAAGAAATCCTCCCAGCTTCTCCAAAAATATCCAACATCGTTGTGTAAGTAAAATGGTCGTGCTTCAACCCCTTCAACCTTGAAACCTAGTTGAAGAACAACCACAATTTTTCCATCGGCGGGTGGGTTTTCAGAACTTTATTGACTGTGTAAGAATCTCATCTTATGCGGAACTTCTCTAGCTCCTCCTTAGCAAAATCCCATGAAGAATTCCTGAGGAGTCCGTATATTTTTCCCACAGTATCCCTCATATACGCGTTGGGTTCAATGTCTTCCCTGTCGACAGATTTGACAGACATCTTCGTCTTTTGTTTATACAAATCAATGGGCTTCTTGTGTTTATGTTAGTGAAGGGAATGCAGGCGTTTAATGGAACCCCTCTTATAACAAAAAAGCTGATCACCATTGATAGCTGAAAAGAATGCAAGTTTTTTGAGAAATCCATGGGAATCAAACGTCCTGCGCATGGATAAGACTGCAGGTATCACGACTGAGCGGCACCGGCAGCCGGCTGCTATATATGTTTAGAGGGAGTTTAGTTTGATTGACGTCCTTTAAGAGATTTATTTTATAATAAATATAAATTACAATTGGATGGAATTTTATTTTTATTTTTATACAAGGTGGGTAAGGGTTTCCGTTTTAGGATTCATATTTTTCATGTTGATAATCGGATGGATTTATTTGTATAAAATTGTTATGTATGTCAAGATTTTTTTATATATATATAAAAAGGGGGTGGGGCAGTGGCAAAATCAAAATTTTGTGTTTTGGCAGGAGATCGATAAAATGTGTGGTACGTATGAGTTTTAGAGAGATGCGTATCAATTATGAAATTATCGCGTTCTATTGTTACCGACTTTTCTAAACATATATTATTATTTGAATTGTTCACCTCTTTTTTTTTTTTTTTTAAAGAATCAATTATTCTTGACTTGCTCATATTTTTCCTATAATTTAAGAAAAATTTATAGATCAAGAATAAACTTGTGAATTTTCTAATAGTAATGATATAGTGCTGTTAGATTTTTAACGAACTATATCTCATAATCATACAAGTTAAAGTGTGACTATATAAGTGAGTATCATCAATCAATTTTGACAATTATATAAGTTTATAATCAATTTTTTTATCAGAGTTAGACTATTGGAGTAATTATGAGATTATATAAGTTGAAATTTGGGTCTCAATGAAGTTAAAATGCTAGAAGAAAACTATATGTATATTGAGATTTATGAGAATAATTTTAGTAAAAATTTTGCGGAGGACAAATTTTTTTCTTTTTTATAATTTGAGGGGTAATTTTAATTATATATATAAATTATATATCTATATACTAGATGATTTTTCTGGAAAACTTTGGGGGCGAAAGACCCCCCACCCTCCAACATGATTCCGCCCCTAGGGTGGGGAGATTTAATTTGATTTTTCCATTTGAACATTAGCCCTTCTACCATCTGGTCTAAAGGACCTTAGCAAGATCAAGAATTTATTTAGCAAAGAGTCTAATGGCCTAATAATTTATGATCTGATTCTCTAAACGAAAATTTGGATTCAAAACCCTAATTCTTTTATATATAAAAAAAAATATTTATTAATTTAATATCATCTATTTATTGGCTTGTAAATACGTGGGAGAGCTTAATATATATCAAATCATAAGAGAAATATTAGAAAAAAAAATTAACTAAACCATTATTATCTCACTCATTAAAAAAGAATAAACATTTTAAATTATTAAACAATGTCACGTCAAACAGAGGTAAAGCCATATAATGTTTTTTATGTTTTTCATAGAAAATTCTAAGCATCATATTCTTGTCCCACTTTCAATCTCCTGTAATGATCAAGAGTTATTGCCAATTAACCTGCGAGGTTTTCTTTACAAAGATATAGGATGATATATGGATAAGAAAAGTATCATATTATAGATAATAGGATGAAAATAAAACGAAAGTATGGTATGCAACATTATCATTTTTTACAAAGTAAAGTTAGATACAGTTGTAGATTAGTGTGCAAATACTGCACAATTCTTTTGAAAATAGTATTTATTATTAAAAAAATTAATTTTAGTTCATATTATCCTGTATTTATCATATATATTTTTAAATGATTATACAATATTTACGACTATAAAAATTATTTATCTTCTATAAGCTCTATTGACTAAACTACGATGTAATTGATCACAAGATCTAAGTCTTGATTAGAGTAGAGGCTTGAGGTCAATATCCTTACTGAAACTTTGTCCCTAGTCAATAATCTATTTCGGGGTGAAGTACTCATGAGATCAAGTTTGAAAAAAAAAAACTTATCTTGATGAAAGAATTAGGAAATAAGAAAAGATTACCATCCATATGTTCTACCCATGTTGGTCTAAATATATTGGAACATTTAAAACGACATGAGCTTAATACCATCATTTGGATCTTCTAAAGCCTAGAAAGGTACATAATGTGGATTTCACCATATTTATGAAAAATTTAATAATATTCGAACAATCATAATTGTTAGAGGATCACTTTAGGTGCCTATCTTTCATTCACTCTAGGCTTTAAAATTCATGGAGAAAGTCTAAAGAAATCGTGGTAGGAGGACATACATGGTGTACAATAAAAAATAATAATTACAATCACGAGTGTTCAAGAATCAGATAATTATTTTTAAAAAAAAATGAATAAATATTAAAACAAGATTAATAGTAGAGCTTATTCTCTTTTAAAATAATTGTGCAGCACTTGTACACTCCACAATTATATATAGCATTATTCGTATATAATTCTTTAAATGCATAACACCTTTACTTAAAATAATGAAGGATAAGCAAAATAATATATGTGTGTGTGTGTGTGTGTGTGTGGGTGTGAGAAAATTGGAAAGGAAAATGAATGACTTATATTTAACTATTTATAAGGAAAATGATAATGTGAAAATGCTTAAAATGAGAGAAAAAGTTATAAACAAGATGGTAATCAGGTACATTTAACTAGCTTTAGTAGCCTCGAGGCCAATCCACAGATTTGGGTGTTATTTTGCTAGGTCTTTGAATGAGAGTAGGCTCTTTTTAGTTTTTATATATATTTTTTAAGATTTTTTTTTTAAATGATATGTACAGTCAAATAGTGTCTAAGTATCGTGCATTCTTTATTTAAAAAATAAATAAGTATGAAATTTACATAAAAAATAATAATTTTTCAATAATAAACTTGACTTTTTAAAAAAAAAATACATAATACTTACATAATTCATGCTAGTATCTAATATTACTCCTTTGTTTAAATAATAATGATAAGGTTATTACTTTTTTACTATCCATTTATTATTCCTTTTATTTGTATATTTTTAAATTTTTTATTTTACTTAATGATTAAGAAAATAACTATTAATAAAATATAAATGAGATGAGATGAGATAAGATATGATGATATGAAAAATATGCAAATATTAGTAGTGAGATAATTTGTGAATAATAATTAAATGATTGGGTTAAAACTTTTATGGGTTTTTGGAAAAAGAGAAAAAATAAAAAATAAAAAATTATAAAGTTAAAAGAGGGTTAAAATATGATTTCTAATATAATTTTTGTTTTGATACGTGAAAAAATTGAAATATTTTTTTGTTTTGTTTGACAATTTGGGACAGTCGTACTGTTTGGAAGTTTGAGAAATTTCACATTAAAAAATATTTATATTTGAATGATATTTGGATATTATTGAAAAGAGAGGAGATAAAATGTGATGGTTTTGTTGTAATATGTGAGTCATATCGAGTAGAACACGTGTATGACTAGAGTTAGTTTATATACGTTATAACCCTAATTTCTGCATAGTGTAGAAGACGGCAATCGCTTTTGTGAATGTAGATATATTGTCAACGTACGTAAATTCTGTATATTTTTCACATGTATTTTTCTCTCTATGTGATTCTACACTATTCATCATAATTACCAAACGTTTCACAACATGTTTGAAAATTTTGTGAAATCCAACCAGACCTAATTCTTAAAGAACTATTAAACGAAAATCTGTCCTCAAAACCATACAACTTATAAATAGCTTGTACAGTGTAATAAAATTGCATTTTTTTGTGTTGTCCTCCTTAAGTAACTTTTTCTTTGCAGTAAGACATATAGAGTAGTGATTTGACCCCTCAATTTACAGTGGTTAATTGCTTATTTTAATAAAATGGTACAAAGCTCTTTTTTTTTGGCATGGTACAGAGCTCTTTCTAAATATTAAGAAAAAAGGAATAATTATAACTGATACTTTATTTTAGATAAAAACAAACCAGTTGCTCTGCATGTGGATAAGAAGTATAGAGATATGTAAACTAAAATATTCAAATTGAGATAAATAGCTAATTATTTCCAAATCATGCTTTCCTCTTGGAAAACATTTGTATTGTTGACCATAAAAATAAGTTGAACTATCACATGAATGTCATATATACAGCATCTGTCTTAAAAGAATATTGTCATACAATACAATGTTAGTCTTCCAATGGGAGCCATATCTGCCAGTTCCACTTCCTTCCAAAGGTATCTAGATATGAGAACCTCAACCGAAGAACAATGGACCAATGCCCTTTATCCTTGTACATTTTCGGGATGTTGATAGGAGAAACATTCATGTTTGTCATCTGCCCCAAATGGCATTAGAAATTCTCCTCAGCATACAATGAATATGAGAATTTCCAGCCCAAATTAGGTGTCAAGACACCACAACCCCAGCAAATAGAAGATCGCATATATTTTCCTCCAGGGAGATTGTTGCCTGATCACGACTGTCCAACTGCAGGTTCTTCTTTTCTTTCCTGTAGACCTCTACTTCAGAAGTTCTATCACTATTTGCAAGACCAGCTAAGAGGACATTGTAAGTGCCGAGTGTAGGACGGATTCCTTTCTCCATCATGGTTTTGAATATTTTAAGTCCCATTTCAGCATTTCCCACAGTGAAATAAACGCCAATCAAAGCAGTGAAAGTAGCTGTGCTCTTATGATCATCAGGCAAAATATCAAATATTTTTGCAGCACATACAGCTCTTCTAGCAAAACCAAGCCTATATATTAACAGTGCACTTAAATATGTTCCAGGAGATTGTCCAGCCCTAAGCATGGCCTCAACAATCTCCACCACCTTTGAAAATGAACTGGATCTGATCAATATGCCGATCAAGGAAAGATATGCATCTCTCTCCATTATAATGTCCATTCTTACACTATACTTGAAGGCCAACAAAGCACCACTGCGTCTGCTACGATTGCAATTTGCCTCAACTATGCTTGAGATAATTGCAGAATCCAGTCTTACATTCTTATCAATTATCCCGGTAAGAAGGCGGTCAATTGCAACAAGATTTTGCTTTTTCAAAAACATCAGTAAAAGTCCGCTGTCTATACAAAAAGGAACATCAGAAGCTGTTGGTATAACGTCACTTACCTCCTCCTCCCCGACTATAGGAAAATGCGGATTAACTTGCCTGAGAAGGGCACTACTCTTGCCGGCAAATTTTAAGGTTTCAAGTGCTTCCAGAAATACAGAGTAACGAAGAACAAGGTGGTTTTCTTTCATATAGTGGAGGATTGGAGTTAAAGCCTTTGTCTCCCTTACTTTTGAGAATTTCTCAACCAATATATTGCATGCAGCTTTATCAGGTTGTACCCCAGCTTCTTGCATTTTGCTAAAAATCTCAAGGGCTTCTTTGTAATTTCCTGAAATCAGTTACAAAAGGGATTAACTAAATGCCTATCTGCAGAATTTTTGGTGTTAAAACAAGAGAGGGTTTCTGTGTTTTGTATCTGATGCTTTGTGTTGACGCTATCAGTTTTACTATAAAGAATGTGGCATAAAAACCGCCAAAAGAATAAAGCGTATTGGGTTTCAGTATATGAGATGCCAACAAATAGCCCAGTGCTTGTTACATGCCTGTGACTGTGACAATAAGGCCATATTCATACTGAGCTTGGTATTGATAATTGGAGTTTAGTTGGGCTCAACCTATGTGCCTAAGTAACTGTCTCATTTCCTTTATAATAATTGTTGCCTTAAAGGTTGGGCTTAGCCCATTGGTTAGAAAAGTAGTATATGTAGTAGTAAGATGGAATTGTATGATCATCCAGAACATTAATGAAGATTTTTCCTCTTCTGCTTCTTCTTTCTTTTTTTGGAAGTAGGTCAACCTTGAATCTGACCAATTCCCTTGCATTTTCTCTTCTATTTTCTGGTTTTCCAAACACCTACTAGCAGGTGTGTTACAGTGCTCTACTCAATCATCGGCAGCAATGAGTGCAGCACACATTCATTGAAGTCCTAGTAATAAAAATAGGGGGAGACAGCACATTCTGTATAAAACAGAGTGGGAAACAGAAATAAGCAGTTCAAGAATGACAGGTGACTTCATTTATGATTGTCTACATCAAAAAAGAGGAACTTAAAGACCAAAGAAATGAAAATATCTGACTGCATACAAGGAAACAATATGTCAATGCAGCTACATCTGACTGTATAAACCATTATGTTTGCCCGTATTTTGTGGAAACGCATCGTGATCATTAACAAATAGCAAGGTTCACAAAATTCATAGGAAAAACAACATTGTGATTCTTAATTTTAAAAAAAAAAAACTCCTGCAACAAGTCTATTATTCAACAGATTAGGACTCTTAGATCAGATAAAATAGCACGAGCCCAAAAGCTGCTAAATTCATTGATATCTATTTTTACTATTTGCTAGCGGTCCTATACAAGCATCAGAGCCAAAATGTTCACCCTGGCCATTGGGACTGGGGATGGTAGAGGTAAGATACTAACATGAGGCCAGTAGGTAGCAGTAATGGTGTATAAATAGTATCCTCAAAGCTAATCAGCTTTTACTAGAATGGAGTAAATGTAACCTTATAGACATTACAAAATTTAAGACCAATCGGGTGCATAATTGTACTTCATCACATTAGCTGGGAGAACTGAATGGACACATAAAAATTGTCTCACTAATAAATTCTAAAGAGCATAATTTCTCACATCTATGTTGGAGACAAGCATGGAATTTAATGGGCAATAATGAACAACCTTATGATTATGAATGAAACTAGTTCAATGTGTTGTCCTAGACAAGTCATCGGCCAAGTTAGTGTATGGTAAGTTTGATTTACAATGTTGAGCCTAATTATAATAACAAAGCCAATGGACGTGTTAGTATATGGTGAGTTCCATCTACAATTTTGACCCACTTCTTGATAGTTAAGCTTTTGAGACTCAGTTTCTAACATGGTATCACAGCCTAAGGGCCTACTGGTTTACGATATTGATGATATCTGCAATGTCATATTGGTAAAGCCTTACAGGGGAGAAACAATTGATTTTCCTAACAAGAAGCAGGCAAAGGAAAGAAATACCAGGGTCGCTAGAGGAAAATAGTAATATTCTAAGCATTATCCACCCATGTAGACAATTTAACGAACAAGTAAAGGGCTCTAGGCAAAAAGAATAGTACTGCAATCTGGTAAGGGAGAAACAGTTGATTTCCTAACAAGAAACAGGCAGAGGAAACAAATATGAGGATCGCCGGAAAATAGTTATATTCTACGCGTTATCCACCCATGTAGACAATTTAACGAACAAGTAAAGGGCTCTATGCAAAAAGAATAGTACTGCACTCACCAGATTCCACAAGATACTCCATCAAGATAGTGTAAGTGTGACAACTTGGAGAACACCCAGATCGAAGCATCTCCTTGTAAACATCCGTAGCCTCCTTCGCTGTCCTATAATCAAACAGAAGTTTCATGTAGGCAGTATAGGAAACAACAGTGGGCAAGCAACCATTAGCCTTCATTTCTTCCCACACCTTCATTGCCCCATCAACATCCCCAGAAATAGAAAGCCAATGCATCAGCGAAGTGTAAGTTACAATATCTATCTTCAATCCCTTTTCCTGCATCTGCTTGAAAACATACTTCATCGAAGAAATCCTCCTAGCTTCTCCAAAAATATCCAGCATCGTCGTGTAAGTAAAATGGTCGTGCTTGAACCCTTTCAACCTTGAAACCCATTTGAAGAACAACCACGCTTTTTCCATCGGCGGGTGGGTTTTCAGAACTTTATTGACTGTGTAAGAATCCCATCTTATGCGAAACCTCTCTAGCTCCTCCTTAGCAAAATCCCACGAAGAATACCTGAGGAGTCCGTATATTTTCCCCACAGTATCCCTCATATACGCGTTGGGTTCAATGTCTTCCCTGTCGACAGATTTGACAGGCTTCTTCGTCTTTTGTTTATACAAAGCAATCGGCTTCTTGTGTTTATGTTGGTGAAGGGAATGCAGGCGTTTAATGGAACCCCTCCAATAACAAAAAAGCTGATCACCATTGATAGCTGAAAAGAATGCAAGTTTTCTGAGAAATCGATGGGAATCAAACGTCCCGCGCATGGATAAGAATGCAGGTACCATGACCGAGTGGCACCGGCAGCCGGCTGCTATATATGTTTAGAGGGAGTTTAGTTTGATTGACGTCATTTAAGAGATTTATTTTATAATAAATACAAAATTACAATTGGATGAACTTTTATTTTTAATAGAGCACCGACTTAGTCGGAGTCGGATCGGAGTAAATAGAAGTCGGAGTCGGAGGTCGGAGTCGGAACACCCCATTTCAATTCAAGCTGATCTACTATTAAACAAAAGAAATTAAAGAAAAGGTGGTGAAGATCTGCTAACATCGGAGGTAGCGAAATCTGGATGGACGAGAAGAGAGATGCCGAACTGTGCGAAATCGGGATGGACTGAGGCAGCGTGAGGGATATTGCACGGCAGAACCACGGTGGGGAGGCGAGGGCCAGAGGCAGCGTGATGTTTGTGGCTTCTAGCATTCGGTGGAAGATATTGAGGAAGAGTGTTACACGATGAATGGAAGGGATGAAGTGTGTGCAGGCTTGCAGCGGCTGGAACGTTCGGGAAGTGTTTATGTCGAAAGATGAGATGCCGAACCGTAATGTCTAATGAAGTGATTGTGTTGCTAGGCCAGGCCATGGCCCATGGGCCATGGGCCATGGGCCGTGTAAACTAATCAAGATAATTTAGATAAACATGTAAACTAATCAATAACTGGAATGCAATAATTTTTTCAAGAGCACTGCTTCTACATCTCCGGCCAGTATACCCCTAGACAGGAAAAAATAATATATATATATATACATATATATTGTTTTCATTATTTTTCTCATTTTAATAAATATTTTTAGAAAAAGAAAAAAATTCATTGTATTACTAAAACATACTTTCTGAATAACTAAGTAAAAAAAAAATAGTCAAGAAATTTAATCAAGTGATTTAGCATTTCTTTTATGTTAATCCAGTGTATTATATTTTTCTCTAATAGGTCGGATTACTTCATTATTGTTTGCTTAAAACAAAATTAAAAATTTAACATTTCATCAGTACTCGACAATTGGAGAAACTATAAGTTTGGGATTATAGCTCATACTATTATTTAATTTGATTGATATTTATGTTATAAATAATAATAGTATAATTATATTATTTAGAAATATATTGGTCTTTATATATTAGTATTATTATTAATAAACATTAGCTCATATATTGATGTTTATACATTAGCCAATATACTATTATTCATTTAATTATCAATCTAGGATTGTAATAGTCTAGAGTTTAGAGTTTAAGGTTTGGAATTTAATCTTAGTAGATGTGATCTATTATATGATTAGAATATTATTTTGAAATTTGAAAAAATTGCTATTTATAAAATTATAACTTTATGCATTAGTGTTATAAACTATTACATTAGTAATTTATAATACGCCGCATGCATTTAGTGACTTGTGGGTTCAACCCTTTTTTATTTATTTAATCTTCTATATTTTTTTTTTTTGGTCTTCTAGTATTTAGTTTATAATATTCTAGTACATGTCTATTATATTATAAGCTAACATTAGCTCATACTATTATTTAATTTGATTGGTATTTATGTTATAATTATGAAAGAATAAGAAAATAAGAAAAGATTACCATCCATATGTTCTACCCATGTTGGTCTAAACATATTGGAACATTTAAAACGACATGAGCTTAATCCCATGATTTTGGATCTTCGAAAGCCTAGAAAGGTACATAATGCGGATTTCACTATATTTTAAAAATTTAATGCCATTCGAACAATCATAATTGTTATAGGATCACTTTACGTGCCTATCTTTCATTCACTCTAGGCTTTAAAATCATAATTGGTAGGAGGGCGCATATATGGTGTACAATGAAAAAATAGTTACAATCACAAGTGCTCAAGAATTAGGTAATTATTTTGAGAAAAGTGAATGAATATGAAAAAAAAAATTTAATAATCGACGTTATTTTCTTTCAAAACGATTGCGCAGCACTTGTGCACTCCACAATTATATATAACATTACTCATATATAATTCTTCAAATGCATAACATTTACTTAAAAAATAGAAAAGATAAGTAAAATAAATATATATATATATATATGAAAATTGGAAAGAAAAATGATTTATAAATTTTAGAATGCGTAAATCTCACGTAATTCTTTGAAAAAAATGTATTAATATGAGATTTATATATAAAAAAACAATATTTTTAATAATGTGTCCTCTTTTAGAATACAGTAGGCAGAATTATTTGGAAAGATGAATGTTACTAATCATCCAACACCATATATTTTACATATTTTAAAATTACTTTTTATTATTTTTAATTTTTAGTTTATTTTATTCTTATTAAATTTATTGAGTTATTTGACTTATTATTCATATACTATATATTTATCATAGAAAAATAAATAAATAAAATGAAATTGATATAATATATGATATGAAAAGATGATAAATAAAGCAATTCGTACGGAAAATAATAAATAGTTATGGTTCACGTTTAGTAAGAATGACTGAAAAGAGCAGTCGACCAAAATCCAAAACTGTGATGCCTCAAAAAGAGAGAACAAAACAGAAGTTGCCGGTGCGTACATTGTGTTCACAATTGCCGGTGAATTCAGTCTTTTAACCACGACACATTGTTATAAAAGAGTGGTTTCAACCGAAGTTATCTCCAGAAAATTTGTACCGGATTCAAAATATTTTTTTTTTATTTATTTAATGATTAAAAAAGTGTTTTCTAATAATTATGTGATTTTTTTAAAATTTTTTTAAATATTTAAAACTACAAAAAAAATGAATGAAAAAAATGAAAAAAAAAAAAATAATAACTGATTCAAGAGATTTCATAGCAGGACTCGTTATAAAAATCATGTATTTAATGTGAGGGTACGTATTTATATAAAATAATATTACTTTTATAAATTATTTTATAAAAACATCTCTTATTTAAAATATAATTGTATAAAAGGTGTAAAAATAATTGTAACGGTATCATTTTCCTTTATTTTATAAGGCCTTCCAATCCTCTAGTCAGTTTCAAAATTAATTATATATTAGTGCTTTCATCCCAATAATCTCACTTCATGTTGATCAAAACTGAACACACAATTTGATGATCTGCTGAAAAATTGATAACGGTTAATATTCATTACAAGAAAATCGACTTTTTACAATATTAGATTTCATCACAAAAAGAAAAAAAGAATGCTGCAAAAAAATATTTATAGCAAAAATAGTCATTTCGACTGCAATTAAAATGTCACAAGTACCTATTTTTCTTGTAGTGATTATAAGATTAAAAACATCAATCATGACCATGTAAAAATGCTTAAAATGAGAGAAAAAAAAGTTATAAACAAGATGATATTCAGTTACATGTAACTAGTTTTAGTAGCCTCGAGGCCAATCCACAGATTTGGGTGTTAATTTGCTAGGTCTAATTTGAATGAGAGTTGGCTCTTTTTAGTTTTTATATTTGTTATATATGGTTTATATTTTGAAAAATGATATTTACAATTAAAGAATATGCAAATATCGTGCATTCTTTATTTAAAATTAAATAAATATGAAAATCACATAAAAAAATATTTTTTAATAATAAACTTGCCTTTTGATAAAAAAGATAACATAACACTTACATAATTTATGCCAATATCTAATATTACTCTTTCTTTGTTTAAAGATAATGATAAGGTTATTACTCTCTTACTATTTATTTATTACTCTTTTTATATTTTTAAAATTTTATATTTTACTTAATGATTAAAAAAGTAACTATTAATAAAATTATATATTTGTTTAATTATTAAAGATATTAAAAAATACTTAAAAATGATAAAATAAATAAATTCAAATACACCTATAATAGTAAATGGAGAGTTAGAGAATAGTAATCATATCACTATCCTTGTTTAAAGATAATGATAAGGTTATTACTCTCTTACTATTTATTTATTACTCTTTTTATATTTTTAAAATTTTATATTTTACTTAATGATTAAAAAAGTAACTATTAATAAAATTATATATTTGTTTAATTATTAAAGATATTAAAAAATACTTAAAAATGATAAAATAAATAAATTCAAATACACCTATAATAGTAAATGGAGAGTTAGAGAATAGTAATCATATCACTATCCTTGTTTAAATTACATGCAGGAATGGAGGCAGCTTTGCAGTTCTTGAAGAATTGTATATTTGGTACAGATTATGTGTAAGAGCATCCTCAATCAATTAATTAAAAGTTAAATTCATTGAGTATTTAACTATTAAATAACAAAAATCAAGTGCAATGGATTAGCTAAACTCTAACCTTAGCTATAGTAACTTCTAAAATAACTTACAAAATTGATGGCTAGTTGCTACTGTTCATATATCAAATTGATATTTTATATTGTTTCTCTTTTTTTTTTTTTCATCCTAGCAATATTCGATGTTAGTACCTTTGCTACCAATTTATTTTGTATGAATAAGTTATTTTGCTGGAAATTTAGTGGGATATAATCGATATTGTTATAATTGAGAAGAATTTATTTCGCATGAATAAATACATTTTGTTACTGTACATACATCTCGATGTTACCACGATTATTATAAATACGTCTCACAATCATGGCTCTTCTCCAGTGAAGTGTGCACGAAGCACCAGTAAAACCATATATACGGACACCTACACTCATCAGTTATTATTTTACTATTGCAAAAATAGCACATGTATACGAATCCGCCTAGACAAAAGTCAGGCGAATATACTCATAGCATAGTGCATGCAGACAGACCACGTACACTGAACTTGGGAGAAGCACTGTGCACGTAAGTGCACAGTGCAGTCACGTGTGCATGGCACTGTACAGTGCCATGCACAATACACGGGCATGTCAAGTTGCTTCATGGCACTCCGCCGACGGTCCTATTGTGACCGCCACAACTTTCTAGGCCCACCACCGTGGCGGGCCCATGACCAGTGGCACGGGCATGCACGCTCGTCGTGCACCCACGAGACTAGCCTTAGTCCCGTGTCCCATCCCTGGAATAGTCGCCGGAGATCACCACCGTGACCGCCGAAATTTCTATCTCCGGCAAGGTGAATGCCGGGCGTCCACCTGCTGGAGGCATGCACAGAACGGGCATACACGCACGTTGGCGTGCTCCATGCACGCCGGGTGCCCAGGAGACCCAGGTAAGTCTTATGGCCCAGCCTCAAACAGCTGCTGGCAGTCCCCTTTGGGACCGCCAGTAGCTTCTGTTCTGCCGGAGACCACGGCCCCCACTGGGGGTGGCCGTGAACAGTGCTCCAAGAGCACACTCAGCCCCAACAAAAGTTGGTAAGCCTCCTCCTTTACGCCGGAGGGGGGAACCGGCGCCAGTGCCCACCATGGTGGTCACTGCGCTGTCTGTTTCCACCCGAGCCACTACCAACCGGTGGCTTTGCCAGACGAGTATTCTCCCATGATCTCTCGCGTACGGTGCTCACCAACTCACCCATTCTCCCTCGCCAGAATCCACTCACCTCAACAAGCTTACCTACAGTCTTGCTGTACCCGCCAGCTCGCCCCGCCACATACGAGCTGGCACATAGCTCGCCATACACACTCGCCCACACTTTACCACACCACACCTTGCATGAAACACATAGGCTCACGCCCTCACCGGATTACACAGGATGCGCCAGGATGCGCCAGACAATCCATTTTCGGCGCTCACCGTAACCACTCGGGAAGGTCTCTCGGGACTCGCCATCATAGCATAGCTCGTAAACATTGCCACATGTTGCTCACCACTCAGATAGACCACCCCTACCAGCCCGCCATACTACCTCTTGCTAGAACACTTCTCAGGCACTCGCCATCTTGCCTCACCTCTCGCCCAGACCACCATACTAGATGCATGGGCTCGCCAGATCTCAATGCATGCTTGCCAAACACTTACAACACATTGCTTGCCACAACTCACTCACCTCACCTCTCGCCCAAACTACCATACTCGATGCCTGGGCTCGCCAGATCTCAATGCATGCTCGCCAAGCACTCACAACATATTGCTCGCCACAACTCACTCGCCTTACCTCTCGCCCAGACCACCATACTCGATGCATGGGCTTGCCAGATCTCATTGCATGCTCGCCAAACACTCGCAACACGTTGCTCGCCATAGCTCACTCGCCTCACCTCTCGCTCAGACCACCATACTTGCCCACTCGCCTTACTAATGGTCTCGCCATGCACACTAGCTCGCCCAGACTACCTCTCTGGCGCTCGCCAACTCTCCCCACCACTTCACCAAGTTGCCACTCGTGCCGCAAGCCATCATCACCAAACATGGGAACACCCCTCGCCTCACACACGGACACTACCATGCATGGGAACCAAGCACTTCTCACAAACTTGCATAGACTCACAGACTCATACAGCTCACCTCATCCGCTCGGAAAACATTTAGGTATTTACATACAGCAAGTCTCCCATGTGGGACTCGCTTATTTTCTCTTTTGTTTGCTTGGATAGGTCACTCGCCACCTCAGATCACGAGAACTAAAAATGCAGCAATACCATGGAATCGATTTTAACACATTTTATACTTAGACTGTGCACATGCAAACTCGGACTTAGCGGCATGTGAAGTTATATTCCTATTAACAAAATTGTTTGTTTTGCAGCGCAAAGCCGAAGCACACCTCTTTCCATATGGGGTCAGGTTTAGTCGCGGGGTCGTCCGGCCACTCACGACCAGCCCAACGATTCGCTTGTCAGGGGCTCGAGGCTTGAGGTCCAGTATCCAAGTGCACTCGCCAAGCCCTCACATCCAAGATAGGCTTGAGGCTTGTGATCCGCCTACCAAGCACACTCGACAAGCCTTATCCTAGATGCTTGCAAATCGCGAGATTGAGTTTCGGGTCTAGGCTTGCCTGTAAATCCTCGCACACATGTTCTCCCACCAGTGACCGCTTGTGAATCGCGGGATCGCAAACCTTCACACGCCAATTTGCCTACCAATGGGCAGTTGCACTCTACTTCACTGAAAGCTTTGGAATATCGACGTATTATGACATTTTCTTAAATAAAATATGTATTGCATATTTTTATGTCTTTCTTACCTCAGGCTCGGAAGATGAACCGCCACATTCTCAGTTTTTGGATATTTTAGAATTCCTATCAAAGTACATTTGGTAAAAATTTGCGAGGTTTTATGAGGGAGAAAAATCTACTAGTAGGCCCTAGACGAGCCATCTGTCACACTAGGAGACAAGAAAAGAGGCATTATGGGACAAAAAGAGAACTGGCAGGTGCATAGGGCAGTGTGCAACCAAGGTGAAGTGAACGGTAGAAGATAGATATTAACTTATATACGTAACTAAAAGGTCTATAAAAGAGCACTGATCAGATAACAACAGGATCGATCTATCTCTCTCTCTTTAGCTGACTTCCTCTCTAGCATCGTCTCCTTCAACATTCTCAAAGGGATTTGGACTCCAGTTATATGATTTATGTATATTTTTCATGTACAGTGTGAGTCATAAGAGATTGTAAAAGTACACATTATAGTGGATCCCCTTTCCCAAACTCTCGTGGATGTAGGCCTTACGCCGAACCACGTAAATACTGTGTCTCTTAATTTATTTATCTGCTATCCACTTACGTATAATCGTACCGGAGTCTCGCCGGGGGCCCCAAACGACACCTAACGAAGTTCAACGAAGTAGCAATAGATCGAGAATGACTCTTTTTCTTATCCTGATCTGTTAGCCGATTTTTGTGGCATAAACGTGAGCCTAATAAATAAAATATTGAATTAAATAAGATCGAATGTAGTGTTAAGATTTAAATTAAAATTTTTTTTGATAATATTATGCAGAGTTATCACTTATTTTAATAATCTAAATTGATAATAAAAATAAAAATTTAATTATTTATATTATATTTTACATATATTGCGACGAAAAACTAGATAAGAAAATCGCTATTTCATATAAAAGGTGGCTTAAGTTTCTATTCCAACGAAAGGTTTATTTAGACCTGCGTATAGGCCGGCCCGCCTATTGGGGTCCTTTTTTTTCGAGTTTTTTGAGCTCTAGGTTTAAGGATGGCTCCATGCTTTTATACGTTCTCATGTTTGAGAGTTAAAGTGATGGCAACTTTTTCAGTAACAAATAAGGCCATGTCTACGCTGACTCAACTTCAAATAAATTTTAAAACAATTAATTATCAAATAATTCTTCTTCAAATTAAATGCTCCCATTTTATGGATAATAAATCAGACCGTTTCACTAAAATGAAATGGGAGTCTTTCACTATAAGTATTTTGATCAAATTTATTTTAAAATGAGAGTCTTTTCGTCTATTCTTATATACGGTAAAGAAATTCAATTTTATAGACTACATTTAAACGCTACCCTTAATTATTAGTTAGTATTGAAGGATATATGAATTAGTATTTCTCACTCTATTATGGTATTATATTATTAAAATTATTAACATAATTATTATAATGTTGTAAGAGCACTCTAATTGGATTGACTAAAAATCATCCTTTAAAAAATATATTTTTACACAAATATCAAAAAATAAATGCCATATTTGATCAATTGTGACATTAAAGTGTGGAAAAATAGAAAAAGTGCCAAAAACACATTTTATGAATAGTAAAACTAAGACAATAGCCAAAAAGTTAGAATAATTGTCAAATTTAGCCATTAATGCCAATGCCAATGCTCTAACAGTCTCCGATGATGGTTTGTGCGTTGATACATTGCCCAAAGGGTAATGATATATTACTTCTTGTTTATTATTTATAATTTCTTTTTATTTATTTTAAGTATTTTTTTAATATCCTTAATTATTAAGAAAAAAAAATTAAAAAATGTATAACTTTATTAATAATTACTTTCTTAATTATTAAATAAAAGAAAAAATTTTAAAAAATAAAAATAAAATAAAATAAGTAATAAAGAAATTGTAAATAAGTAGGAAGGGTATCATATTCCTTGTCCAAATGCTCATCTAAAATAGAAACAATAAATAAGGCATATAAATTATAATTAAAGAGAGAGAGATGTAGCGATTTACGTAATTCCTTATAAAAAATTATTTACGACTACATATTGTTTGGGATGAAATCTTCTATATTAAATGAATTTACGATTTTTCATAGCCTTCTATAATTCTCAATACAATTGAAAAATAATATTCTAGTGAAATTGAAGAAGATGCCTTACTTCTAAAGAGAGTGACCCCCAAAATGATTAGAAGCCTTTCCTTATAGAGATAGTTGCTCCCCCATGTACTTGTCACAGTCTTATTTCATTCCTTCTTAAGAGTAGATGAGTTCTACTTGATTTATATTACTTTTGTCAGTTAACTTTCTTGTTATCCCTACTAATGGACTTTCAATGGACTGGACGTTAGTTAATTTTATATTCAATATTATCCATATTCTGAATTTTTTTTATTCTTTTTATAAAGAGTTAGGATTATATGTATAAAAATAAATTTTTTAAAAATTTATTAAAATATTCTCACATATAACGAAGGAAATTATAATACTACGAGATTTACAAATAAGAAGAAAATCAGCATCCATGTCTAGCGAAAAGACAACCCCATAAAACAAAAAAAGAATTCCAAGTAAATCACTTGATTAAACAGCAAATATATATATGTACAATCAACAGAGACCAAAAAGATTCTTGACATCTCAGAATTCTTATATTATCAGATCCGAGGTAGTTTGAAGCGAGTGTTTTCTAGAACCAAATGAACCAATAGAATCTAACCGCTACCTTGTACTTAACGAAACATTTCAACAAGCATGCTGCCAAGAGAGAAAAGCCACCTCATAGAGACATCAGACAAGCATGATCTTGTCAAAAGGGCATGACACCGACTAGAATGGCCAAAAGTTGTAATTGAATAATATTCAATTTCCAAAGAGTTGGACTATATATGCATGTGGAATATATATATATATATATATATATACAAATCTCATTATTCTCAAACACTCAACATATTATTAATATAAAAACAAGAAAAAAATGAAAGAAAAACGATATTGAGAAGTCTGACCATACTTTTAATAGTGAAAACCTATATAATATTTATATTGATTGTAGTTTCATACGTATTGTGTATTTAAAAGAAAGTATAAATACATAAGGTAACAATTATCAATTACAGAACACGAAACAGTTAAGTAACAATTTTGTGATTTGATGAGATTGAGAGAAATCAGTTTCCTTGTCTTCTGCTAAACTTTCAGTTGCAAACTTTGGTAAGACAACTAGTGTTTCCATTTCTATTTGAGACTGAATCGAGTCTTGCATGTTATCATCACCCCTCAAACTATGCGTGATAACAATGCAAAGTTTGGCCTTAACTTGTTCCAGAGCATGCCGTGTTTGTGGTTTAGTGAATACGTCTGCAATCTAAGAAGAAGTGGAGATGTGCCGAGTTTGCAAGAGACCAAGAGAGACTCGTTCTCTAATATAATGATAGTCTAACTCAATATGCTTACTTATAGCATAGAAAATAGGATTGACAGTCATGAAAAGTGAGCTTAGATTATCACAACATAAAACCAGTGTCTTTGTCAAGGGAACCTTAAGATTACGTAGGAGAAAAGTGATCTAAGTTAACTTAGCCGCTATTTGTGCCATAACTTGATATTCCATTTCTGAACTTGAATGTGAGATTGTAGGTTATGTTTTTGAACTCCACGAAATAATGTTGCTGCTAAGGTAGGTACGATAGACAGTTGTTAACCTCCTTGTATGTGGGCATCTAGACCAATCGGCATCCGAGAATGCATAAAGGTCCAGATTACTCATTTGTTAAAT